>SMDT01002440.1:0-442259 GCA_005392925.1 Aquilaria sinensis
AGTTGTGCATGAAAATGGTGAGGAAAAAAAAAAAGGAATATAATAAGATAGAAAGAAGAAGAAAATGAAGAACAATATGGTGAGAAAAATAAGGAAGGAAGAAGAAGGAAAACAAAAAATGGAAGTAGAAGATGGTGAGAAAGATGGGGCAGGAAGAAGAAGAAGAAGAAGAAGAAGAAGAAGAAGAAAAGGAAACAAAGTAGTAATAAGGAAGAGATGAATAAGGAAATAAGAGGAAGGTGATAATAATAAAGAGGTGAAGGGAGAAAGAAGAAGACGAAGAATAAGGAGGAGGAGAAGAAAATTTAAGTTTTGGAGAAACATGAAGAGAAAAGAAAGATGAGTGAGAAAAAAAATGAGGTTTTGATAGAAGATGGATGTTTTTTAATAGTGGAAGAGCTGGGAAAATCTCTTAGTTTCCGATGGCTAGTCATAAAAAATTAGTTGTAAGAAAATTTAAAATGAAAAATTGAAATTTTTAGGGTAAAAACTCATAAGAAAAATTTTCAATTTTTAACGGATAGCTGTCAGAAAGTGACAATAAAAAATATTGAATTTTAAAAAAGTATCATTTTAGCTGTCAATTTTGAATGGAAAAATGTTTTTTGAAAAACTTTCAAATAGATTGCTGCTAGAAATGTTGCAGGACAATTTCCCGGTAACTAATCATCGAAAATTTATGGCCAACAGCTATCGGGAAAATTGGGAACCCACATATAAATTAATTCCTTGGTGGTGGAAAATTTTTACATTTTTCGTGGTGCCAATGACATAAGGCATGTACAATTGGGAACACGCACATAAATTAATTCTTCGGTGCCATACATACGAACAATTAGGTTCTCTGATGCGTATAAGTTAATAATGTGTCATCAAACATGTGTGCAAATATAATACTGTTTTATTGCCAGTGAGCTAAATTCCTAGCTATACTGTATTTTTAAATATGAACGTTTGTTACTATTCATTGAATAGCCAGTGCCAATTATTAATTTTAAGCTAAGAGTTTTTGAGCCAAAATAAATCTCGTATTTTCTAATACAGAGACAAACATAGAACTATATGTGTACAATGAGTATGTCAAATGCGCATTTTACATCCTAAGAGATTTCATAGAGAAATTTCTAAATTACCCTTCATTTAAACCCTAAACCCTAAACCCTACATGTGTGTGTGTTATAAAAAGTGTAAATGTGCACAAATGTTAAACGACTTTTTTGTCCTTCTATTATGAGATGTTTTGTTAGTGAAATCCAATTTTGTTATTATCTATTTAAGTTAAGTTGTATTAGTACTAGAACACTAAAAGAAATCTTTAAGTTGCCACTAAATTTTATTTTTTGCTACAAACTTGCCCGCCCTTAATTCTATATTACAAAATTACATATTATATACAATTATTTTTTGTGTTAATCTTACCTAAAACTCTTAAATTGTCATTAAAATTTCGTTGCTTCAAACATGTCACCCTATATTCTATATTACTATCAAATAAAACCTCAAATAAATATTTTATAAAACTTAAAATTTCAACTTATCATTTCAAAAATTTTCATAGCCAAATCTTTTATCTGAATAAAAGAATTAAATGAAAAAATCATGCTAAAGATTGCACAGTTAAATATTTTATAATACTTAAAATTTCAACTTAACATTTTAAAAACCTTCATAACTAACTTTTTTATTTGAATAAAAAATTAAATATATGGTAAACTCAAGCTAAAGTTTGTTTTGCTAATTTGCTGTAAAAGGTACCTGTGAATATAATTTTTTTGTCAATTAAGTTTTATTTTTATTTTGTAACTTGAATGAGTATATGCTGTGAAAGCTTATTGTATAGTAAAATTCATGCTAAAGTTTCATATGAAATTTTATAAGTGTTGCGTATTAAAAAATAATTTTAGGTATAAAAAGTATAAATTAAAAAATTATATAAGTGAATACTTTATAATAGTTCGCATATAGTTTTTCCTTTATCCTAAAATTATAAGTTCTTTTACTTTTTTAATGATAAAAAAATTATATTGTCTATTGAATTAGAGTTGTGTTAGCATTAGGGCTCTAAAAAGAGGGAACGAAAAAAAAATCCACTTATAGAGATCTAAATATATAGTTGCCTATTTAATTAGATATTTAGTAGTATTAAAATATGACAAATATAATAAGAGAGGAAAAAAATGCAAAGTGGCATGCATTTTGCCTTTTTTTTTTGGGAAATTTACGATTTTGACTACTAAACTTACTTTGACCACTAAAATATGGCCTAAGTTTATTCTACTATAAAAAATATTTTTGAACATCAAAATTTTTGTTAATTGAGTTTTCTTTTCTCTACTTGGATGAATATATACTTTGAAAGCCTAGGTATTTGGTCCATATTAGAGCAATTATATAATTCACATATGACTCAAGCACATACTATGAAAAAAAATAAAAAAAATTATTATTGTAGCAAAGGTCATTTTGAAAAATTTTAGAAAAATAAATTCTTAACTCCTAGAATTAGTTGCTTATATGATAATAAAGAGGAATTTTAGTAGCAACTCTTTTTTTACGTTTTCCCAATATTTTAAAATATTAAAATAATTAAAATAATTATTTTTTCCCACATGGTCATTATTGTGAATGTTGGAACATAAGTTTTTATTCTTAGCAACTAACTCTTTCTCTATACTAAATAATATTAATCTATTTTATTTTTATTATTTTTGTAGAGCCAATCAAATCTTATGAGTTGTTTCAAAGTAGCATTATGCATGTATTGTTTTTAGGCTTTAATTTTTGGGAAAATCATTACTTAACCACACAAATTTAGTTAAATTTGACAAATATGCCCTAAATTTTTTATAAATGCTTTTGATTGTTAGTTGTGGGTCAATTTATTTTCTTTTTCCTTCACTTACCGTTCAAACTTCAAACTACTATCTTCATCTCAATTTCTTTACACTATTTCAGTTTTTATTACTTAAGTTTGACTTAAATTTTGTATATTAATATTTGTTCAAAAATATTTAAAAAAAATTTCTTAAAAAATTAACATTTTTATAGTTTCTAATTGTAATTTTGTAAATTTTTTTCTAAAAATATTAAAATAAATAAATTTAAATCAAAAACCTAAAATGTTACAAAGAAATTGTGGTAGAGAGAGTATAATAATAATAATAATAATAATAATAATAATAATAATAATAATACTTAAAAACCTACAACCTTTCATCGATAATTATTTATACATTAAACAAATAATAACAATATATTAAAGTTTTAATTCTATTTACAAAGAGAAAAATAAAATTTTTAATAAGAGTCTTTTTACACTAGGAGGCCTTATAGGAATTTAAACCTTCAGCTTCATCTATACCAATATTGGGGCCTCATACTATCAAGTAGAATTAGAGCTATACGGTTGACTTGGCCTACTTATTAGAGAGTTATAAAAATTTATAAATGCTTTAACATGAAGATTTGAGGTTTAAATCATACATTTGGAAAAAAAAAAACACAATTGTTTGAAGTTGATTGTCCAAAATAATTTATTTTTGTTTTTACAAGATTTTTCATCTAAAACTAATTCCATTTGAAAAATAATTATATATATCCATAATAATTTATTAAATAATTTTTTATAGTACCTTTTATGAATTTTTTAAATAATTTTTTATAGTAATTTTTATGAATTTTTTAATTATTCAACCTAAAAGAATAATTAAATAATAATATCAATTTCAGAAAAAAAAGCCACAAAAACATATTTGAATTAATTTGAATTAATGATTAATAAATTAGATCTTTATCTTAATGGTAGGTTCAAGATTTTTTGGGTTGATGTTCTATACTTTGGTTCTCTTCTTACAAGTTAGTTTTATATACCAAGAATCATTTGACATACATTGAGAGTATAGTTAAGGCTTTTTTTGCTTAATTATAAATATTTTTCACCCTAACACTACTATTTACCTAGAAAAGAATAAATAAATTCTTATGACATATATTGAGAGAGTATAAAGTTTTTATTGTGTCAAACTACTAATTTTCCCACAAAAAGAGTAAAGATGTAAGGTTTTGATTTTACATGCACATTAATTGTTCAGTAGTTATAATGATTTTAATTTTATTATAAAGATTATACTTTCATGCAATGTAGTGTTCTATTAGCAATATTAGAAAAATTATGAAAGTGACAAAATTTTTATCGACTTTTATACTCTTAACCTATGGGTGTTTTATTTTTTTTAATGAGACCCAAATTAATTTGGTGTTGTATATTTATTAGAGGTATAATTAGCACTAAGAATCTAAAAGGGAAAGAGAGAAAAAATAGAAGTCTCATATGTGCAGTTTTTAAAAAACAAAAAAGAGGAATCTGTATGTCTTTTCTTAGCTTTAATACAATTACTTAAAGTTATATATTAAGTATAAATTTTGATGGCAAAAAAAATCTTAAATAGCCATAATAAGTTAAACTTTTGTAACAAATATGTCCTTAATTAAATTATATATATTTTTGGGGCATGACCTTAAACATAAAATTTTATCAATTTTTTGTACTCTTAAACTTGAATGAAGTATTTTAATTGGAACTTAAAAGTTTCAAAAACCTCTTAATTATGTCTATTTGAATATTTAAATCTGATAAAACTCATAAAAGGTATGAATATGTCAAATGTTGGACCTTTTTATCCCTAAGTTTTATTTTATTTCCCTCTTTTAATGATAGAGTTTTTTTAATTTTATTGTAAACATTATACTTTCATGCAACGTAGTGTTCTATTATCAGTATTAGAAAAAGTATGAAAGTGAAAAAAAAATTATCGATTTTTATATCCTTAACTTATGTGGTGTTTTTTTTTTAATGAGACCCAAATTAATTTGGTGTTGTATATTTATTAGAGTTATAATTGGGAATATGAATCTTAAAGAGAAAGCAAAAAATAGATTTCCCATGTTTACTTTCTAAAAACCAAAAAAAAAATTTGCATGTCTTTTTTTAGCTTTAGTACATTTGCTTAAATTTATATATTAAGTATAACTTTTAATGTTAATTAAATTAGAATTTAAAAATCTTAAATAGTCATAATAAGTTAAAATTTTGTAACAAATTATAGTAACCTCAATGTGGTGTATGAACGGATATATCTGTTAAGTTGGTTTTGGATTTAAGTCATCACAGATAATACTCAAATTAACCCAGGACTGCGATTAGTTTGACATAATGGTATGGCAGGAAGTAGGTGTGGATATGAACATCATGATGCCAGAACTAATCCTAGATTAGAGATGTTACTTTAAAAGGGGGGTAAGTAGTCTGACTAGAGAGGTTATTGGTCTGGAGGACCAAGTTATCCAAGTGACTCCAATGAGGAAGTTAGGTACATAAATAGTTTGACTTTGTAATACCCTCATATGCCTAAAAACATAGATTAAATGTGAGAAACCTTACCTGTCATGAGAACTTAGGTCATTACGGCAACTTAATATCCATATATATCTATATGTAATAAAAAGTGCAAAGATATATAAAATGACTAAACCTCAAATTATAAGTTATTAATTTTCCTTTTAGGTACTAAGATTCTATTCTACTTTAATGAGTTTATTTTCCTATGATTGACTAATTATATTATAAGAATAATGAGTATGACTATATTTTCAAACTTTAGTAATGTGAGTATAATTTCTAAATCAATGGGTAAACATTAATTATCCAAAAATATAAAAAGCATACAAGATTTTACCTCGATCTTTGGAACAATCACATTGAATCGGCCATAAAATATAGGGTACGTGTAGATTTTGAAACCTTGGAACTGAGTGTATTTTGATAAAAAAAATCAAGAGTAGAGTAATTAAGCTTTTTGAGTAATGTATAGTTACTTATAGTTACATACCTTTAAAAAAACTCAGTGTTTACTTACTAAGTTTATGCTTTGGCATCGTGGCCCATATTTGTGTCACACTTCTTAAAATAAATTTATTTTTACTTGATTTTTTATTGAATGTCCCACCTATATTATGCTCTTTTCAATTTTGAATATAACATAAAAAAAATTTATTAAAAGTTTAGCTTATGTCTCTTTAAAAAGTCAAAGTTATGATAACATATTAATGGTAAATTTATTTAATTGTTTGAGCCAAGTAATATATATATATAATCTCCATTTTAATAATTAGCTTTTTGAATCTAAATCATAGAACTTAAGATAAAATTTACTAACTTAACTTTTAATAAAATTTATAAATACATAATACTATTAAGATATTAAATTAAGACCTTTTCTTAATAGATTGAATACCATTTTTAAATTTTACACTGATAAAAGAAATTTTGACATCTTTGATTATATTTTAAAAATACTATGAAGTAATTTTATAAGTACTATACCATCACAAATAAAAAAACTTCTATCAGTTTTTTATAACAAATATTACCTATAGCGTATTCTACATTATATTATTATTATTGTTGTTGATGTTGTTGTTGATGTTGTCGTTGTTGTTTATGTTAAACAAAAATCTAATACAATGAGCTATCTATTATAATGAATGACGCAAATGAGGATAGTTATGATGAAATATTATAATAAAAAAACTACTACATAAGAGATAGAAAAATTAATAAGAAATATATCTAAACAAAAAAAAAGTAAAATCATTATTGCAATTATTTATTTTGGATAAAATAATTAGAATTATAGTTATTTGAGTGAAAAATAACTTAGTGTTTAATTTACGTGCAACACATATTTGCAATTACTAGTGTGTATGTGTGTTTATGTATGAAATTATTTAATAAATTTACGATTAAAACAAAACACTCAATATGTTAGGTGTCACAGCTAGAACATGATGCATGTGTACCAATGCTGTATACCCTAATGGCCTACAAAGTACAAGTAAATTTTTTTAAAAAAAAAAAAAAGAAAGAAAGAAAACAAGTCGAATAAGCTGAAATAGTTTCAAAGTCTAAAGTCTTGTATAGAAACCAATTAGTCTAAAGTCACTTGAGATGGAGACTCTTCTAACTATAGCTAGCTCCTCTCAAACTCCTTATCTCCAAGCTCTAATTATGAATATGAAATATTTGAAATGTTAAAAGGAGTGAATACAGCTACTGCTCAGTTAGTTCCTACCTTCTTACTAGCTAGCCGGATCAAACAGATGTTAAAACATATAAGCATAATTAAAGAATTATACTGCATAACTGAACATAAAAATAGGCTAGAGTAAAGCAACCGAAATAACATACTAAAGTACGCATGATGAAGTAAAAAAATATAATCAAATTTATTTATCTTAAATGAGCTCACAATCAACAAAAAGCAAAAAAAAAAAAATGCTAAACAAAGTGGCCTTAGAACATAAATATGGATCAACATGACAAATCAAAGCAAAGCGTCACATAGAATCTTGTGATCACTGGATACCAAAGCAGAACATATATTACCATTAAAACAATATTGGTAAAGTCTTCTTATGTAGTCGTATATACAAAGCACAAAGAAGTCATAAAATCCACACCGAGTTCACAAAATATGATTAAGAGCAGAGATTTCTTAAAGCTCACAAAAATGAGCTTGCGAAGAATTATAAAAAAAAAAAATTCAATGTTTAACTCCCAAAATATATAGTATCATAGAAAAACAAGATCATTTCCAAAATAATCAGATTCCAAAACTTTTTTACGTACTTCACCCTGATTTTATTACTAAAATATAGTTAACAAAAGAATAATTTATTTTGAAATAATAAAAACTCAAATAAAATAATATTGTACATAAATAGCATAATTTATACTCCATATTAACCGGTAAGCCGGAAGGCACTTACCCGATCCGCAAAATCAAAACACACTACAAAGCAAATCTAAAAGACCTAGTATACTGTCTTGATTGATCATCAACTCAATTCGGCCTTTACTAACACATTACTCATGCATGTTTCTCTGCACACAGAAGCATGTTAACATGAAAAACATGTCATAATCACATTTGTGACATAGACAAATCGGACCATTGGAGTAGGTCCAACTAGAGCTCCACTAAAGTGGGTCAAATTAAACTGGAGCTCCACCTAGAGTATGGCTCTATGCCCATTTCTATACGTGCACTGTAGACCCGAACAACAATGAAAAGAAAATCAAATATAGTTTTCGTCGTGTTCTTGCTTTGTTCCTAGGTGAAAGCATAATTAAGATAAGGAGTAACTTTCTAATTTATTCACTAACACTACTAAAAAAATCATGTTTTCCAACGGGCAAATTACCAACGGCTTGCGCGTTAGTAATTACCAATGCGTCAAACCGTTAGAAAAACAATTACATTTACCAACGGTTTGTTGGTCAAATGCGTTGGTAAATTACCAACGCCAAGGGCATTGATAATTACTAACGTGCAAATTATCAACGCGTCAGACAGTTAGTAATTACCAACGTACAAATTACCAATGTATCAGACAGTTAGTAATTATTAAACATACTTATATGTGATATTATTATTATTATTAGAAAGTAAAGGTTTAAAAATACTAATAATTATAATTTAAAATATGTATATTCTCATACACTTATATAATAATAATAATAATAATAATAATAATAATAATAATATACACAATTTATAATGCGTATGAATATATATATTAACATATTTATAGAGTGAAATTAAAAATTATGGTTTTAATGTATATAGTGAGATTGATTTATAATGTGTATGCACATATTTATTAACATATTTATAGAGTGAAATTAAAAATTAAAGTTTTAATGTATATGGTGAAATTGAATATCCTAAATATATTATTATTATTATTATTATTATTATTATTATTATATATAAAAGCCCCAAAAGCCCAAAACAAACCCATAACCCTAAATAAATTTATATAAATACCCTAGCCTTTCTCACTTCTTCCCCTCACTGCCGCTTACTTCCCTCTGCTCTCGTCTGCTTCAACCCCCCGTCTCTGACGCTTCGTCTCTCCTCTGCTTCTCCCTCCCTCTCTACCGCACCGCCTTTTCTTCTCCTCCTTGGCCGCCGATCTACCTCTGCCGTTTTCCTCCGTCGTCTTTCCTTTCTGGCCACTGGTCTCCCTTCTTACGTCCTCGACCCAGCCTCCTCACCTAGCCGCCTCGCCCTCCGCTGGAACGCTAACGCTAGATTGCTTCTCTGCCTCACAGATGATCCCTCACAGCCTCTCTGCCTCACGGATGTGTGCTCGTCTCACAGCCGCGTTTGCCTCCGCCTAGCAAGCCAGCGCCTGGCCCGACACCACAATGGTCTCCTTCGATCTTCATTGATTTTAACTGATTTTGTAATTTTTGAATTGATTTTTGTGTATAAACTTGTGGATCGGTTGTCTCATTTCATTTGGTATATTTGGTTGTTTCATTGTAGATCCGTTTGATTGATTTCATGAATTTTGTAGATCCGGTATTTAGCTTGTAGATTTAGTTTTAATTTTGTGATTTTTTAGTTATTTTTGTCAAATTTTGTGAATTTTTGGTTAATTGTTGTGATATTTTTAATTCTATTAATTTTTAATTTATTTTCAACTTTTAAAACTTCTGTGAATTTTAAATTTTTTATTAATTTTGGTGAACTTTTACCTAATTTTTTGAATTTTTTTGAATTTTGTGAGTTGTGGAAATATTATTATAATTTTGTGCAATTTACAATTTTTCAGGTTATGAATTTTTGTGAATTTTCTGGTACTAATAAATTCTTTGTGAATTTTTATTGATTATTTTTTGGTTATCTTAATATTAATTTATGTAATAATAAAATCTTAGTTATCTAATTTTACTAAGTATAAATTTTAGTGAATATAACGTATAATTTGAATATTAATTTTTTTTTAAAAAAAAAACAGTTACCAACAGCTCCAAGTGGGAAACTACTTTACTTTTTAAAAAAAAAATTAACATGATTACCAATGCGCGTGCACATCGGTAGTAATTTGTTTGCACGTTGGAAAATGTTGCTACTATATGACCGTTGGTAATTACCAACGTGCCTGTTACCAACTTGCACGCGTTGGAAATTACCAACATGAGTATTTTTACACATTGGTAATTTTTTTTCCATCGAATGGTATACCAACGGACATTTACCAACGGCTACGCATTGGAAATTCAAAATTACCAACGCACAACCATTAGTAAATATGCGTTAGTAAATGCCCAAATTTTAGTAGTGTAATCAATCCGTTGTCCCTCCCTTTTAGTTGTCAACCCAACCGACTCAATTGTTCCCGACAGAAAGGTAGGTAGATTCTATTGGAGGGTTCTTCTTCACTAAAAATTTAGAGTGGTAAGAATTTTGGTGAGCTCTATCTCCAACCCGAATTTTTGAGACATCACTCATTTCTTTTTTTTGAAAACCCTTAACTCCTGGTGTTAAAAAAAATATGAGTAGCAAAAAATTTGAGGTTGTCTATTTATAACTTTATAATAGAAATGCTAAAAGTACATAGTAAGTACTTCAGCAAAACAAATAACATAAAGAAACCCCACAAAATTATTTTAATTATTTTGGGTATGACATCATGAGCTAAAACAAAATAACAATTAAAAATTTAGTGATCATCTACGTAATTTACCTGTAGAAAAGAGGAGGAATAAATTTAATATTCCCTATAGGAAAATGGAATAAATTAACCAGGGTAAATTTGAAATTCCGTATGGGATGTTTATAGATCCGGCAAACAATGAAGAGAGTACATGGTCTAAAAATGGACCTTCGGAAGGATAACCAACGAAATGAAGTTAATTAATGGCTGTGCATGCTCCCTCCAAAATTAACTAATCTCTGCTCCCCAAACTAAAATTAACCATCCAATCCTTATATTAATCAACTCACAGCGCATCCCTGGGAGGGCTGGACATGGCCTCTAAAAATTAGTAGACCCTCTTCTTCGTAGAATAACCCTCCAATTAGAATAATTTAAGCATCTCTTTGAATTTTCCCCCAACCCACAAATTTAAAAAACAAAAATAACCAACAAAAACAACAGGGAACAAGAGAAACAGGAACAAAAACAAGAATCTCCTCTATCTGCAGCATTAGTCTCAATTAATCATCGTTAAGGAGTTGCTTATTGTGACAATTATTAAGAGAGCCACAAAATCATGGCTCAGGGGAACAATGATGCAGACATGAGGAAGAAACGGACCCTCACGGTGGCTCTCTGCTCCACCCTCCTGGTAGCAATGGTAGTCGCCGTCACCATCGGCGTCAACGAAGATGAGCAAGGCGACGGCAGCACCGGCACCAAGGACCAGCTCACCACCACCACCAAGGCCGTCCACTCCTTCTGCCAGCCCACGGATTTCAAGCAAACCTGCGAGGAACAACTCAAGAAAGAAGTCGGAAACAGAACAACCGACCCAAAAGAGCTCACCCAGATCGCTTTCGACGTAGCCATGAAATTCTTGAAGGACGCTGCCAACAAGTCTGTGGTGATCGAAGAGCTCGAGCGCGACCCGAGAACCGTCGGAGCCTTGGAGAACTGCAAGAAACTGGTCAACTTCTCCATCTGGGAGCTCCAGAAATCGTTAAACAAGATCAATAAATTCGACCTGTCCCAGATCGAGAAGATGGCCATGGACTTGAAGGTCTGGCTCAGCGCCACCATCACCAACGAAATGACGTGCCTCGACGGCTTCCAAAACACGACAACGGAAGCGGGAGACAAAATGAAGAAAGCGCTGAATTTGGCGATTCAGATGAGCCGGAACGGGCTGGCCATCATCGACGAGATGTCGCGCGTGTTCCAGCAGCTGGAACTTAACGGCGCCCAGAAACGACGTCTGCTCAACGCGGACGAGAAGGACGAGGAAACGGCAGCGCCGGTTCTGGGGCACGGCATATTATGGTTCGAGATGGTGGACCGGCGGCGGCGGCTGCTAAGCGACGGGAAATCGCTTCCCATACTAGGGCACGGGGAGCCGTGGTTCGAGACGTCAGGGTTTCCGGTGAGGAGGTTGCTGAAGGAGCGGAAGTGGCTGAAGCCAGACATAGTGGTGGCGCAGGACGGAAGTGGGCAGTTCAAGACGATTAATGAGGCGATCGCGACGATTCCGAAGAACGGAGGGAGGAGGCGATGGGTGATCTATATAAAGGAGGGGATCTACAGAGAGAAGGTTATCGTGGATTATCATATGACAGACATGGCTTGGATCGGAGACGGCCCGACCAAGACACGAGTTGTTATGGACTTGAGCTTCGCTAAGAACCTCACCACCTTCAACACCGCCACCGTCTGTAAGTTTTACCATAAAACAAACTTAACTAGTGATTCCCATCAGATAATTACTGCCAATTAAGACTACTCGACAAAACCTTTATGACATGACACCGTACGTCTTTGTGGTGTGCCCGGCGTGCAGCGGTATACGCCGACTTCTTCTTCGCGAGGAACATAGGGTTCGAGAACAGCGCCGGACCCCTGGAATTTCAGGCGGTGGCGCTGCTGTCCATGTCGGACTTCTCCGTCTTCTACAACTGCATCATCGACGGCTACCAAGACACCCTCTACGTCCACAGCAAGCGCCAGTTCTTCCGCGACTGCACCATCTCCGGCACCATCGACTACGTCTTTGGCAACGCCGCAGTCGTCTTCCAGAACTGCACCTTCGTCTCTCGCGTCCCCCTGCCTGGCCAGCAGGTCGCCGTGACTGCCAACGGCAAGTTCGACGCCCGGGAGGTCGCCGGCATCGTCATCCAGAATTCGACCTTCACCGCCCCGCCCGAGTACGACAAGGCAAAGTTCCCGGCGTACCTCGGGCGCCCCTGGGGTAACTACTCAACCACGGTCATCATGGAGTCGTTCATCAGCGATGTAATCAACCCTGAGGGGTGGGCACCGTGGGACAAGGACTGGGGGAAGGACACGTGTATGTACGCGGAGTACAACAACAATGGGCCGGGTGCGAATACGGCGGGGCGGGTGAAGTGGCGGGGGATTAAGAACTTGACGGCGGTGGAGTTGGAGGCGTACACGCCGGGGAAGTTCATCGGCGCGGACGGGTGGGTGCGGCAAGTGAGTAGAGTGCCTTACGCGTCTGGATTTGTTGACAAACAGAGTTTGCCGATGTTGAAGACACCTTGAGGAGGGAGGACAGGATCAAGTATCTAAGCAATACTATTACTTAGACACACCAGCCTTGTGGTTCTTTCCTTCTTTCTCTTAACTTTGCCTTAAATTTGTGAGTTTTGTTAATTAATTTTTCGATGGGTTTAATTTAAGCCAGTATCCTCTTATATAATTAAATTAATGAATTACTAAGCTCGAGTTGGGGATGCAGTGAGTAGTAATTTTAAAACAGTTTTAATGTTTTCGTCCCTTTTTCAATCTTCGATTCGATTGTCCAACTGTTCTACTTCTACGGTTTATAAACCAAATGCATCAAATGATTTATCCAATAAATTCGATCCATCGGCATGCATTTACATTAATTCAAACCCGAGTTTGAGCTGCAGCCCAAGCAGTGTGCCAATTAACTGAGTTACCTGCCTGGGACGCACTACAAGAAATTAAATGCTAGCACTGATATAAAAGGATTTAACTTAAGAAATTTTCAATAGTAATATTTTGAATATTAAAGTAATAGTTTAGGTACACTAAAGGGCGTCAAACAAAAAGGCATTATGTATTTTATAATTTCAGTATTATTTTTATTATTTTACCCATGCAATTATTTTTTTTCCAAATTATTTTCATATCATTTATTTAATTTTATTTTGTGAAAATCATTTACTGTACAAAATGTGTCCATGGACAAAAAAGATTTGGAGTTGGACTCACTCAAGGCCTAAATTAAAAATAACTTTAATAGCCCATTTGTTGTTTAAAGAATTTATCATTCTCTGGGCCCAATACATTGGTGACCCTGCTGCTCCATCGACTTCATACATTTATAGGTTATGTTGTGAGTAGAGGTGGTCGTTGGGCCTGGTCACATCAAGCCCGATCACGGCATGCTTCAGCCTTGCTGGGCCTTGACAGGGCCTGTATGTGCCTAGGCTTGAGCCGAGCTTTTTAATTTATTTTATTTTTTTTAAAATTTTTAAATTATTTATTATTTTTGTTGAAAATGTTTACTTATTTTTATAATTCTTTGAAAAAAAAACACTACCACCAATATAAATTTTATTAATAACAAAGCCAAGCGGCACTCACAAATAAGTTGCAACGGGTCTTACATGATAAATGGAAAAACATTTTGAAAACCAAACTGAAATGAAAAGCTATAATTTGTTATGCACAGTATAATCAAATTAAATTACACTATACTTCTAAATATCAACATTGGTTCTGTTTGATGAACAGTTGCTCAGTTTTTGGCTGGTTGAGCCCAGCTGGTTTTAGGCCATGGTTCAGCAATTTTTTTTTTTCGCTTTCGATTTTGTTTTTTTTTTAGATATGATTTGCTCTATTTTTTAGTTTTATCTCATTTCGTAAGGCCCTTACCTTTATGAGGGCCTAGGTTGTAATTTTCTTGATTTTCATCCATCTCACATTTTTTTCAGTTAAAACGCGATTTCATTCCCTAACTTTCTAATTTTTTATTTTTTGGACCTAATCTACTTCTGTGTTACATTTTAGTCCCTGAATTTTGTAACTATTTAATTAAATCGTCTATTTTGTACTATCTTCTAAAGTAAAACATTGGTGACCATAAATTATTTATTTCTTAGTTAAAATTTATTCATTTTTTAGTTAAATCATTTTTTATCTTCATTAAGTCAATGCCTAAAGTTTTTCCATTTTTTTTGTCTTGATCCCAACTTTTATTTATTTATTTTCTTTATTGTTGTTTTCTAAAATGAAGCTTTAATCATTATTTCTATCATTATTCTTTCATTATTGATTATTAAGACTTGTAGTATCAATTATTTATTTCAAGCTCTATAGTTTAATAAAACAATTTGGTCCATAATTGTTAAATTTGAGAGTAAATTTTTCTAGATAAATTTTTCATCGATATTAAAAATTAGATTTTGTATTAATAGGAGATGAAAATTTTTATTGAATTGTTTTCAATTAACAAACCAAATATACATTGTTTTGAAACATATAACATGTTATGTCTCGCACTGTTATTATTAAAATTTATTAAAAAAATATCTATTATAATGTGTGAGTCACCAAACCTCTCCATTTGTTCTCTTTATCTCTAATTTTTTTCTCATTTTTGTATTATCTTCTAAAATAAAATATTGTTAACCATGATTTGTTTTTCTTATGTTTCTGATAGTAGCATTTTTTACTTCAGTCTCCATCTAATAAGGTGTGAACATTATTTTATTTCAAAATTACAATGGCTGAAACTTGAAAGCATATTTTTTTTTATTATATCAAATCTCTACATCTTTCCATGAATTTATGCAATTATCATATGAACCGTTGCAACGCACGACTTTCATACACCTCATACATTCTAATAACTGAAGAGAAAAATCTATGATGTGGAAGCACCATAATTATCTTGTATCGCATCTCCCAAACTTAGTAAAACATTAAAAAAAAATTGGTGGAAGACTATAAAACTCGAGGAGAAATGTAGAGAAACTAGTAGATGTAGAGAGAAAAAGTGTAGGAAGTTGTGTGAGGAAGTGAGGAATTGAGGGTGGATATTTATAAAAGTGACAAAAATTTATTTGGACAAAAATAACCTTGAAACTAGCTATTTTTTAATGTTGGATGAGGGTAAAAAAAAGGTTTTGGACTTAAATAACTGTTAGTCAAGAGCTGGATATCCTTAATGTGTAATTTCACCATTTTTTTGAAACAGGGGACCGTTGGGCGTTTTTCTGGAAACGGCAGGCCCGGATAAGACCAACATGGACTGTCTGTGCCTGGGGCGAGTCAAGCCGAGCCTGGGCTTCTCGTTGTCTTGGGCCGTGCTCCGTTTTCTCTGCTCCAGGCCCACATTCAGCCCAGTATTTCCCGAGCCTTCCCCATGCCAAGTTGAACCGTGCCTTGACTGTGTCTGGGCCGGGTTTGACCCGGGTCAGTTCCAGATCCGGCCCATTGTTCACCACTAGTTGTGAGTTTAAAAGTTGCTTATCATGTTATTTATCAATATCATGTTCTTACTCTCTTCCAGTCCTCATTGTGAACCGGTATACTTCATAAATCCTCTTCCCGCAAGGCAGCCACTCTCAGAAGAAGTTTTCCGGCGGCCATCCACGGTGGCCGGAGAATACGTCCCCAAAACTGAATTTCCATTTTCATTCTCCAATATCCGTCAACTTTTAAATATATCTCACACTCCCAAATTTGTCTCTTGCATCCTTTTAACTGACTAACTTAACATTCAATTTCTTTTGCAAGTGAACAACCTCAAAGCCTAAAAGACCCAACTCTTGTTGTGTGGTACTTCTCTGTCCCAAATTGATGAGTCATTTACTTTTTTTTTTAATCTAAGCTTTACTCGAACTTAATTTATATTATTATTTTTTAAAAGAAAATTTAAAAATTTTATTCGAAACTTACAAGATCTCATCTACCATTTATGTATATCAATTTTTCATTTATATACCAAAATACTGTTCACAACAATTAATTCATAATTTTATTTCTTTCATGACTTACTATAGAAATATGAACATTTTCTAAATATAATATTTTATTAAGAACTTCTTTTAATGCAAAAGTCAAGCAATGAAAAAAAAACTGAGACATATTTAGCATAAAAAGTTACAATTTGAAACATAAATGGATTCTCAATACAATGTTGTTTTAATTATTATACGTCACATCGTATTATGATCAATTTTGTACAAAAGTTTCATAGAATTGCCTAAAAAAGCATCGTGTAATCCTCTTTTTCTCCACTGTCATTTCTATCAACATTAATTACACACGGAAAAAATAAGAAGAAAAAGGAGCGAATCGAAGAAAAGCAGACACTTTTAATTTTGAAAACAATAGACAGTGCTTGTATTCATGAAAAGATCCCCGTTTTGTACAGCTTATCGCCACCTTCTGCCGCAGAATAACGAGCTGAAGGAGGTTGTCCGGTGACATTATCAGCTCCATCTCTGGCCATCACTTTGCTCACATTCCAATGCCAGGACTGCAGGTAAGGTGAAGCAATATTCGAAGAGGAAGGATGAAGTATCACAGAACCCCAATCTCTAGCCCCATGTTTTGATTCTTTTGATCTCCTCCTCACCAACAAACTTCCAACATCTTCCTTCTTCATCTCCGACACGCTTCTCAGGATTGAAACACACAGCAGAAGCACCAGAACAGCATCTTCCTCTGGTGACAGCTCTGCCACCAGCAGTTTCCAGTTTATGAGAGCCGTTGCTTTTCCATCTGGGTTGTCTTCAGTGAACCTAACGAGAGTCACAAAGCCCTCTTCATCTTCCTTCTCATCAGCTTCTTGGTTGCTTTGGTTCCCTCTGTCTGTACCAATGAAATGTGAATTGACTCTCATCACCTGGTACTGCATTTTGCATCCCCTTAACAACATTACCTGCATCATACAATCCATTTACCAGTTTAACTTCATGAATTATACTTGCAGTGCAAATGGCAGGCCTTACCGATGACTCTGATGAAGTTCGATTTCTTAGACAAAATCTCATGCTTGAAGTTGATACTGAGGAATCCCAGCTTATCATCAATTCTTCTCCCATTGAATACTTCCATGCATGTTTCCAAGGCTCAGTAGGCTCTTTTGGTGTTGCTGTTCCTACCACTTTCTCTGTACTAATGGCAAAATCACAGCAAAATTGATATTCTGATTTGAGAATTTTGTTGTCTCAATGAAAACTTTGCTAGCAAGTTAGGATGCTTATGATGATATTATGATATTGGAAGATGGCATCAACAAGAACAACAAATACATAAACATGTCAAATTAATAAAAACAAACATATCACCTGGGCAAGACCTCATAGCTACAGTTTGATCCAAACAGGGTGCAAGATCTATTGCGTAAGGTGAAGATGGCAAAAATTATATCTTCTGCATGAAGTTCATTTACCAGTTGACTGAACAAGTAATCAAGCGGTCTCTTTAACTCATAGGTTTTTATAATTCTACTTTTCTATCATGCAAAATGTCTCTTTGGCCTCGTAATCATGATTAAAAATAAAAGGCGGGTGACATACCAGGTGCTCTGCCAATGGACCCTTCAACATAAGACCAAGAACCTTCTCGTACTTCGATGATCCTGTCCTCCCAAATTACAGCTGAAGGCGTTTCACCTCCCCATCTCCAAAATCCTCCTCCCACTCTGCAACAGCATTGAATGTGTCTCCGGTTAACGATGCAAATAAGTTGACAGTTCAGGCAAAATAAGAGTGTGAAAGCAAACCTCATACGGACAATGAAACACTCTCTTCCGGCATGATCCAGAACCGTGCGTGACAACCACCGGCCTTCTTGGGGCCGATACTGGTTCAATTGCAGAATGACATCAGATATCATTGCTCCTGAATCATCAGTCACTCTGTCAGGCACACATTTTAACATATATGGTGCTTGAACTGGAGGAGTAATGGAAACAACCACCCTCAGCTGATCAACTTCTCTTGCTACAGTGGTGGATGGAGCTCTTAGTAGATCATTCCAGTAAAATATGGTTGAATTAAGCAATTTGCTACCCTTGAGACAAAGACCACCACTACTACGAAGCTCAACAGCAACACCTCTGGTTCCAAACTCACAGTAAAGGTGCCATGCTTTTTGCCACGAAGTGCTGGAAAATGTGGAAATAGGTTTATCAAGCTTTAGATCTCGATAACATCTCGCCATACGAAGACGTGCAAAACTCTGTTTAATGTCCTCTTTTGCAACCCTCCTCCCCGGGTTGAACATCACAAAAACGCAAACCTGCATTGATATGGATCGACCAAGCTAATATAGACATTATGCCTAAATGAGCTCTGATGTTGTGCATGGAACAAAATGATTATGATCTAGAAAGCACTCTTTCATATAAAAATTTCAACATGTAGCAAAATTTTTCCAAATAGATTGATCCATTTCCATGTTATGGCTTATGACATTAATGAAATTTTGATGAGGCAAAAGCAATTCATCTGCTAGATGATTAGCAACTGCTGCTGGCAGTATTTTGTATTTTATCACAACCTTCAGAATTTCTTAAAGTACCTTAAGAGCTTATAGCACTAAATTCATTTCTTTGGAGGATGACTTACTTCGGAATTACCAATGTGACGCTGCTCTTGTACAACTATCAAACTTGGTCAGTTAGTTTACATTTCAAGAGAAAAAGATGCACCACCAGCAATGATAGTACCTCAAGCAGGAACCTGGGAATCATGGACTTGTATCTAGTGTTGATGTCCATATCACAAACATCCCAGTAAACCAGTGGCTTTGCTGAGACGGCCTTATCCAGTTCTATGTCTAATCCACCTCCAGCCTTCTCATAGGGTTGATCAAAAGTTCTCTCCCACAGTGTTTTAGTCTCTTCCAATTCTTGTTTCACCGTCCCATGTAAACCAACAACCTTACCCATGTCATCCCAAATGTCCTTCACATCCTCCACAAACGCAGTTGGGTAGCTCTGGTTAATTGATGATATTTAAAAATTGAAAATGTTAGTGATAAGCTCGTCAAAGAAAAGGGGCAAAAAAGTTGAGAGAGAGAGAGAGAGAGAGAGAGTCATGAATTTCTATATTGATCATCGATTTACTCTCAAAACTCCCCCTAATCATTCTAAACCTCGTTTTATTATCGATTACAATCTGATTTACAGTAAGCTTGATGTGTTAAAATCAGTCAGCTAGGGAGTTGAACCCATAACTTTAGATTATAATTCATAAAGGAACAGCCACAAAAAATCATGAAGCAAGCAAGATAACCATCTTTATCTAAAAAATGTAGAAAAAAAAAAAAAGAAAAATCTTAATCGTCACAAAAGAACAAGCACAAACAGACTACTAATTAGGAATAATTGAGAAATTTTTTAAGAAGAAAAAATCACCTGGTGGGTCTGTAACATCAACAGAATATCCATGGCGGGCACGAAGGCGGAGCATTCACCAATAAACCTTTGCAACATGTAGAGAAAAGCCTTGTACCTTTGTCTGGCGGCAACCAAATACACCATCTCAGAGAAATATGGCTCCGAAAATCTAAAATACAGAACACCATGTTTTTGCAGTTCAATCCAAAGATTTTCATTTAGGACAACTGCGTCCGGAGAATCGGAATCCACGTCAATCTCAAAACTTTCAGATGGATATCTTTTCATCCAAAATTCCCTGCATCTCAGCACTGCATATTCCTCGTTCTCTTCGTCAAATATGGCAGGTTTTCCGATTAATTTCGAGAACTTGGACTCACAGTACTGCCTGTAGCTGGCCTGTTTCATAAGCTACTTAAAACTCAACTAATTTAAACTTACAACGTAATAAAAACATCGTAAATTCATGTCTGGGTTCCTTTTTCTAACGGCGGCATAGTGTTTTGTTTTCTCAAAGTTTCTCAGTAACCAAACATTAAACGGCAGAATAATGAGTAGCAGCTTCCACTTACAGGATTCAAAGTGTGACAGAACCAAACCCACTCAATATCAACAGGTGGGAGAACCATTGGGGGTTTGGACCCCGCCGTCAGATCAGAAATCAACGGCATCCACAGTTCATCATATCTACAAAATAAAAAATATAACTTTGTCATCAATTCGAGCCCCACTTTCCGGTCCAATTTAAGGGTGCCATCTTTTTGTGTCCCCGGAAAACCAACCTTCTAATTGCCTCAACAATGGTGGGTTTCTGGTGAAGCCACTTGCAGCCGCTAACATTCCTCAAGAACCCAATGGTTCGTCTGGCCGCGGACACGAGATCGAAGCTGAGTCGAACAGTGTGGGTCTCAGAGATTTCGCTTAAACTCCTAGCCGCGGACGACGAAGACATATCGTCGAAGATTTTCTGTCATTAAGATTCGGTTCTGTTCTTACCTTTGAAGACTTGTGAAGAATTCACAAAAGCGGAAGAAGGTGGCCACATGGCTAGTTGTCGCGACACGTGAGCTTTCAGGTGATGTCAGTGGATGTAGTAGAAAAGCTTGGATTATTCGGTGTAACCTTTTGATTAATTATGATTATGTGTAAAAGTATAACGTTGTTTAATTAAGAGAATATTCAAGAGAAAGACGATGTTTTAGTACCTAATTCACGAACTCATGAATAGATGCAATGCAATATAAGTCTATTAAGACATTATATTATAACTTAATATTAATTGCCGACTTCAAGTAATGTTCATGAACAGAGCGAGTACTGTTCATGAACAGTGCTTCAGTTTTTTTTTTTTTGGCCTTTTTGGGGCGCAATCGTCTCTTTTTGAACATCAGAACCCTTTTCGCGCTGTCTTCGAGTCTTAGGGCAGTTTCAGCCCGTTTTACTTTTCCTGTTGGTTAAAACGCGCTTTAGTCCCTGCATTTCTACATGTTCCTAGTTTAGTCACTAAATTTAACCTGTTTTATGTTTTGGTGCCTGAACTTAACAGCTCCTTAGCTAGATTTCTTCTATTTGCTCTCTTGATTCCTAAAATTTTTGTTATTTTTTATGTACTATCTTCTAAAGCAAAACATTGGTCACCATGATCCTAATTGCTAAATTTAGTTCATGTTCATGAGCAATACATCTTTTTTTGGCTTTCACTATTGAGAAGATATTAGGTGGCCTAGGGACGTGTCTTACTATAAAAATTGAAATGGCACCATTTTTGTTAAAAACCATGAGTTTTGTGTTATTCTCACTGTTCATCAACAGTGCTATTTTTTTTTTGTTAAACATGATTGACTCTTTTCTAAGTTCGGTCCTCTTCTTTCAAGAAAATCGTGTCCTGAGAGCCTATGTTGTAATTTTTTGAGTGTCCAACTGTTTCACGTTTGCTTATGGTTAAACTACGATTTCAATCCATGAATTTCTTTTCTTTCCTATTTCAGTCACTAAGTTTGACTCATGCTATGTCTTAGTCCCAAACACAGTAAATAATAACTACTTAACTAAATTCTTTCTATGTGCTCTTTTGATCTTGATTTGGTTTGTTGTTGTTGTTTTTTTATGTACTATCTTTTAGAACAAAACATTGGTCATCAACAATTATTAAATTTTAATACCTAAAGCTTTTCCATTTCATCTCTTAGTCCTTGAATTTTTTTGGCCAATTATTTCTTTTTCTTTTAATCTTTATTAATTGAGTTTTGTAGAATGAGTTATTTAATTCAAAAGTTATATGGTTTAATGAAGTAATTTTGTCCATAACTGCTAAAATTGAAAGCAAATTTTTCTAACTAAATTTTTCATCAATATTAAATATTGGAATTTAAATTGACATAAGGTAAAAATTTTTAGTGAATTCTTCTTTAGTGAAAAAAAAAATATTTATTATTTCAAAACATGTATATGTGTTATGTTTCGGTCATAACTAATCATTTGAATGATAATAACATCATATAAAAAATGCCTAACTTTAAAATTAAAATAAAATAAAATTTTAATTTATTGGCATAAGTTTAAGGTTCAAATTATTTAGTTATTTATTACTGATATTTATTTTAATAATAAATTTAAGAGAAAAAAATACCTGCTACAAAGTGCAAGTCAAAAATAACCTCATTTTAAATAATTTGTTGTCGGGATAATATAATTAACAGTTTATAGGTTAAAGAAATTGAGAAAAAAAATTAGTACCTAAACGACAAACTCATGAGTACAAGTAATATAAATAAGTCTATTGAAGCATTTCGAATTATTTGATGATAGGAATAAAGTTAAGAAGGACATGAGTTTAAGAGCTATAAAAGTGTATTCCAAAGCTTCCTTAATGAATAAAAGCTTTTGTATTCTTTTCCCCTCGTAATATGATTCAGCTCTATGTGTACTGAGAAAAAAATGTATTGCGGCTAAAGCTTCAGTTGGTTGTGAATCTTTTGTTTTTTTATGAATGCGTGACGTTTCTAATATTTTTTCTACTCTTTACATAGGAGTTGTCAATCTCTATCGTGATACTTTAGATGTATTTAGGCAGAATATATATAACTTGTCAGTAGAATTTAATATCGCCATCGCACAATAAATCTCAAATTATTTGTCCCTCGTTCTTTAAAATGTAGAAAGTTATTATCATTAAATATAGAAGTTTTAAAATTTTTATTATATTATTTTTGCTCAATTTAGATTTATTTAAATTAGAATTTAAAAAGCATGCACTGTGAAAGATAAATAAAATCTAAGGGCAGTTCGTTCTGACTTAATCAAATTAATAAGCTACCATTAAAGCTGGATCAGGTCAGGTTTCTTGCGGGTCATCCGAGTATGTTCTGAAAAGGTCCTAATTTTGGCTGTAATTACATCTGTTTGTTATCACAGCAAAGAGGCCTCTTGCGTTGCTTCTATCGTACTCCCCCAAAACGCACAAGACTCCTCTTTTTTTTCTCTGGTGATCACATAATCTATCGCAAGTAAAGACCCACCACCCTCCGATTCGGATCATTCAGTTTTCTATCAAATTAGCTGATAAGCATTGAGATAGCACGTGGGGGTCTACGAGATGATGGAGGCAGCCATGGATGCGAACCAAGGGCTGGTGTACTTTGGTTGGGAAAGTGATAAATGGGGGAGAAGGGAAAGAAAGAAAGAGGATGGGTCAAATCTAGCATGTTTAATTCGCAAATTTCTACACACACACATACCTAGGTTGAGCATAAAGGCCTTATGCTGTCTCGATACTTATCTACGAATTACTAGATCAGAAGAGAAAAGTAAGACGAATTACTCGACGGCTAGTGGGAAAAACAAGACAAATTGCTTGGCGGCTAGTGGGAAAAGAAAAGGTGTATCTATTTTGAGGGCACAAGATGTAATTAGGGCCAAAATCAGGGACATTCCACATCAAATTCCCAAAACCTACAAAACAAACCCGACCCAATCCGACAATAATGGACACCCATTAATCTGATTAAATCAGAATGAACTGCCCCTAATTTACTATGTAAATTATTAGTAATTTTATTCCAACTAAGAATTTGAAATTAGCCCTAAGTTTTTTTGAAGTATTATGAGTGGAACGTCCAATAAATCATCGACCAGAACTGAAATTGACAAAGCAAGTGCAACAGAAAACGGATAATTCCAAATGAGCAAGTCCACGTTCAGTTGGTAATGCGATATTGTTCTTTATATCATCCATGAAAATGAAATAGACCTTGCCACATGTTGGCATTTGTGTTGCAGCTATAGTGTTCGGCTCATATTTCCTTCTTCTTTCCTGTTTAAAAAAATAAACAACACTTCATATTTTTCTAATGTTTAAAAATAATTATAAAGAAAATACTGAAAAAGTAAATCAACAAGTCAGGCACGCGGCCACTGACGTACTAGAAGAAGACACAGTCCACCATCGTTGCTGAGGGAGAAAGCAGACAGATGACCCACAAAGTGAAGTTATTTGGAGAAGTATGCTTTTGTGGTTTTCTTGCCAACTTTTAGCTCATTACCATGCTCGGCTTGCTTGCGATCCCCTCCAGACCCCCGCCCTAGTCCATTTCTCAGTCTAAGTGGACTGCCTGTCATAAGATCGTGGTCCACAGACTTTACAACTTGCAACTGGATATGCAAACGTGTCATGCCCATAGCAATACACACACCTCAGAGAAGCTAACATTTTTAAAATTGTAAACCCTGAGGCATTTTGCACCAATTCTATTCGCTGACTTCGTCATTTTAATTCTTAGACTATGTTTCGGATCAACTTATTCTTGGAGTTGGTTCATTGTTAAATTTGGTTGTTTCTCCAGCATCAACGAGAAACAAACAACGAGAATCAAATTTAATCACGATCCAGCATCAACTTTAGTCAATCAAACGGATGAAACAAAGAAATACAAGATGACAAATTGAAGAGAAGTGTGGTCTACAGTAGTGTTCCCTCAGTATGCATCATTAATTGAAGAACAAATCGTCACTGATGAATCAATCAGCATTAGCATGGTTCTTCATTCAACCATCACTGGGAACACAATCTTTCTTCTAATTTCTCCACGTCATCGCAGTTTAGAAACAGAAGAACACTAAAAAGCACAGAGAGAAAAAAGAAGAAGGAAAGGTTTTGCTCCCCAAAAAGATTATATTGGAGCTCATCCATGAAATCATCAGTGTAACCGAGAAATCCCAATCCCAATCCCAGTCCAGAAATTGGATGAAAACGGATCAGCGTTGCTAAGTAGAATTGAAAACATTAACTAGGGAAAGAAAAACAAAAGGATTTATGGTGAAAGCTTAGTTAGATGTTGGACAGGAGGAGTCTATTCCCGGACCTACACAAGGTCTCATAATGAGCTGGGATTACAACATTTATCATCTTCGCCACCATATTCACACCCAGATAACCATAAACCTTGAAAAAAATGGATGGGCAAACAAACAAAAAAACCGGCAACAACGACGATGAAGAAGATGAGTCAAATGATATGATGGATATGAGAGGCTTCGGCGGCGATTTAAAGGCAAACAAACGACGCTAGGATAGGGTTTGTATTCGACTCGAAAACTTATCCTTATATCCTGAAAATGCCCCCATATTTTCTTCATACGACATATTGCCTACTTGCAGGCCGGAGCCCTACTTTTCAGCCCAATAAACCAATTCTCAGATCCCACATGAGCCCAACAAAATTTCCGCTATTTCCGCTACATATATACATACATATCTATATATATATAGAACACAATATAAAGCAGGAGTATTAGAAGATTTTAGAGGGCAGAACGCAAGGGAGGGGATGAGGCGGAACCATCTGTCATAAATGTATAAAGGACAGCAACTGCAAGACAGTTATTTTATTTAAGAAAGGGCAGAGTCGGTAGATGAGATATAATGATACGAGTGAGCTAGAAAAGAAGGTGAACAATGGTCATAGAAACATTGGTGAACCTAAAGACGATATCATTTTGCTGAGCAATCTCCTGGAGGCCGAATCCCCTGCACCCGTTCACGCCGCTGCTAACATTCACCAAACCCGCATAAGCGACGTCGTACTGGTGCTGATCCAATGAGCTAACCGTCGTGTCCACTGCACTAGGCATCACGCTGTAGAAATCCTTGCATGCCACAAGCATGGCCCATTTCGTATGATCCCGAGCATTGTTCACGTACTCCGACACAACCGGAAGAACCCTCCCAATCTTTACCCCCAACGTCTGGACCGCGATTCGGGCCAATCCCGTTGAGTTAGCGCTGTGGCTCTTCGCGTCTGACTCTAACCCGGCCACGCAGTCCTCCGGAAAGCTTGTACGGTTACATGTTTTCTCGATGAGGGATTTGTCGGCGGCGGCTGTAGGAGAATGGCTGGCCGCCACAAGAAGGAAGAGCGTGGTGAGCAAAAGGATTGGACTTTGATGAGCCATTAATTTAATTTCGATATCCAGGACCAGGAGCGGAGGGGCGAAGGGGATTGGATGTGCTAGAATTTTATTTATAGATTCAGCGATTCCGCCCCGACCAGAGATGTGTCAGTGTGAAAGGCATTTTCCTCGTACTGGGCTGGAGCATTCAATTTGTGGGGTGTGAAATGGTAAAAAATGTTCAAACGTATCCAGGAAAATCCTGGTTCTCGGCCTAATAAATTGACCGTACACACGCTAATGCAGCTAATCTTTTCATTACCTCTAACTATTGTAAATAGCTTCCATATGCATTGTCAAGGGATTTTAAGTTATATTGAGTATCTCAAAATAATATATATTTAAATGTAATACAAATATTATTAAAAAATTATTATCACTAAAATTACAATGTGAAACAATTTTACCTTCCAAAATTAATATATAAGGTTCTATTGATCTATTGCATAGTAGAAAAAGTTGTAATCTTATATGTTCTAGAATCTAAAGATAAAAAATTTATGCATGATGAGAGGGTACAAAGAAAGGAGTTAAATGGAGAAATTCTAGCTAGGTTTGGTAATCTATACTCAACTTACATGGTAATACAGGATGTGATTTTGATTAATTAGGTTGCTTAATTAGGAATAAATTTTTTTATTCACAGTTTTGTTTAAATTTGGTACTTACAAAAATTAGGTTCTAAATTATTATGCCATTAACTTTGGAATAGTGAATTATTTTCCTTTTTGATGTTTCTTATGCTAGCCCAAGAATTCCTTATAATGGTAGTATTTACCTGATTTTTTTTTCTTAAATGTAAATAAGTTTGGATGAAAATTATGGAAATTTTATTGTAGGACCGCCAATGTATGGTTGAGCATATACTTAGATCAAACTAAATGGTACATCTAACGACTAATATTCAACTTAATTAAGAGATATGATCATATATATATTGATTAATTAGTTTCTATTTGAAATTTTAATTACCAGTTGTTTCATGTTTTCCTCATAATTAATCATGATAAAGTGAAATTGATATGATCAGCCTCAACTCGCCAAACTTTGATATAGTATGCCTTAATTAATCATGGAATACTTGTTTTAGTCATCTTTCAATGAAAACGATTAGTGTACTATATTAAAAACTAGGACAATAATTCTTTCCCTCTATAAGTGAAAAAAAAACATGTTTTTTTTTTTGCTACACATGCATTGCAGTAACATGGGTAATGTCAAATCCTCCTGTAGATAATTAAAGCAAAATTAATCAGTAACCTGTCTTCGAGGCACGACAAGTACCACACACTTGTTCCTATCGCCCCCAAAGGCCTGACCTCCATCCCGGATCCGAATTGAACCCCCAAATTCATAAACCAAACAAAAATCTGAAATACAAGAAAGAGCAACTTGATACACTTCACTCTTTGTTGAGTAAATGTACAGTGTATGGTTTTCTATTGGATTTATCACTTTATATAGAGGTCAACCTCCCCTATCTAATGCAATATTTGTGTAATTCATTAACTTAAATTTATTAATTGTGTAATTAATTTAATTGTATTGAAGTATGTATGGACAAATTAGGAACTAAAATCACATTGATGAAGGATTTCCTTATCAAGTTTTGAAAGTCAAATTTAAATGCAGTATTCTCCCACTTAATTGAAGGCTAAATTGGGTGAAGGACAATATTAGCAAATAATTGTAAAAAATACTAACTTTATTACCTTGTTTGTCAAATTTGCCACATGACAACATGTCAACACCATGTTGCATCTGTTAAGTGAAAAGACTTTTTACTCCTTAAATGTATCCTACTTTATATATATATAATAAATGGTTTTTTTTTTCTTGGTATATAAGAGGAATGACAAAGGATGTAACAGATTGAATTTTATATCCGTTAGTAATAATTGTATATATCTTGGTATGTTTTTTTATGATGAATTTAAAGATAAAAAGGGAAGTGATCGGTTCATCTACAACAAGTCAATCTTGGTCACCTTTGCAGTTTCAACTCAAAGATGGATTAAAGTCAAATGTTTCTTGGTGGAACTCCATCATTCTTAGACAGAATTGTATCCATTGGATATAAAAATACTACTTTTGATGCGTAGCAATTGTTTGACTTGGACATCAATGAAAATCATATGAAAAGCCCATGTGATGGTTGACTAGGACTTTGACAAAATGAGTTGAACTTTCAGTGAATAGGTGTTTTTGGGTCTGTCTCTCACGACGTGTTTTACCGCTAAACATGTCACGGTACAACTACAGTCACAGACTAGAGAGGATGAAAATGTTACTTGCAGTCGCAGTCGCAGATAAACATGTTACGGACCTTAGACTGATCCAACTTCCAAAGTCTAAATCTTTGGCCCATGATGAATGGACAGAGGAGAGCTTTAATCCAAGCGTTTTGGTACGAACCCCATTAAAAATCACTCACCTTTTGTTTTGTTTAGATTTTTTTTTTTTGTCAATCTCTTCTAAATATAAAACTGTCAGAATCATAAAATATTTAGAGACACTTACTTATTTATTTTTTCCCCCTAAGAATTAAGAGGTTAAAAAGAAGACTAAGGAGAGACTTACATCATTCAATCACCGTATGCCAAAGCCCATAATAATTACTACTCTTTGTTCCTAAATACGGCTGCATAATAATTTAAGCAGCCGGATTCGCAGATTTTTGGACCACGTAGGAGAAAAGAATGGAAGAGAACAGACATTTCATTTTCCTCTGGACGGTCGCATGCCAATGCGAGGAACGTGCCATATAAATTTACACCTGTAGTAGGTGATGCTGAAATGCAGAGGCAGGCAGCTGAATCCTAGCCCCGTTAAATGTTTCAAATCATTTCAACAAAATGTCGACAGCCAAAATTTGGATTTTAAAGGGTCAGATTTCAGTGTGTGGAAATTGCTTGCTATTTTTACTGTTTCTTTTTTCACTAAAAATGATTTGCTATTTTTATTTTTACTGATTTTTTTGTTTAAAATCAATTCTATTTAAAAACTAATACTCCATCTTTTTTTAAACAGTGAATTCTTATGATTTTTTTCATATTCAATCAAAGAAAAGAAAAATCAATAAAAAATATATAACATTTTTTAAAAAAAAAATCTGTACACTTATTTAAATATAAATTTTCAACTGATATATAAATTGAATAAATAATCATTAATAACTTAGTTTTAAAAATTGGAACCAAATACATTATTAATTTGAAGTTTCGCATTATTTAACCATAAAAAGCACTTAAAGAACTGGATACGGGACACCGGTTTGTCCCAGACATAAATAAATGTTACTAACAACAAATAAATGCGTACGCCCTCGTTATCCTTAAGCTGTGGGCACAAATAACCTTTGATTAGAGGCACAGGCACAGGGGTTGAGCCGATGTTTGTCCTGTGTCTTGCACAAACATCAACCATCCTTATCTAGATATTTAGATAAAGATATTTTTTAATAAACAAACACATGTGCTATACATTATGTCCATATATGTCAATTTGTAATCATGCCCGCTCAGTAGTTTTAGAGTTGCGCTTTCTTTTTTCCCGAAAAAGTCTCGGGTGTGCTGGATTTTTTTTTTTTTTTTGGGAAGACCTTTTTTCACCTTCGCTTTGTAATGCCCTTTTACGTGATTAATAGATTGGTCTACGAGTTTAATTTTTTTTAAAAAATAAACTAAACGTAATTCTAAATAATTTAGGTTATGTGTAGCCTACAATTACAATAAGGAGAAAGATATCTGTAAATTACCTAAGCAGAACTTAGGTCTAGTAGCTAAGAGTGAATATTTGGTTGGTTCAGTTTAGAACCAATCTGAATAAAAAGATCTGCTCAGTTTTTAATTTTTATAAAAATTATATTTTGAGTTATTCGGTTCAGTTTATTTAGTTTCTCTTTCTAGAATCTAAGCACATAACAAATGAAAGAGTAAGATGAATATTCAAAATTTTACATCTTATACCCAAAATTAGATGAGGATCAGTAACATATATTCCAAAATTGATGGAAAATAACCTTATATATGTAAGGTTAATATGAAAAATGGTAAAATATTATTACCATTCGGGTTATTCCATTTCAAGTATATAATGTGATAACCAAAACAAAAAAAAAAATCAGTTTTAATCCAAAGTGACTAAGCTATAAAATCAACCGAATCCAAATATAATCAGCCTTTTTTGTTTTACCGAATAATACTCGTCCGACTGGTAGCCGCTTTCTTCATCTAGCATGGAATAAACGTAGTAGTGAGCAAATTGAGTGGTTCGATTTAAGAGGAGTCACACTTACGGCTTTCTGCAAATCAGGTTTCATTATTGTTTAATATTATTTTGTCATTTAAATGCCGTGCATGTTAATGAAATGGACTACGAAAACATGTGTTCATTGAGTGATTCATAGGACTCAAAATCTAAAATGTTAGGCCAAGCCAACTTAAGTAGCAGGTACTGCTTGTTAACGTTGAGCTTGCGCTCTAGGACTTGGAAGTCATTGCAACCAGGGTAAATTTACAAGTACCAGTGAGAATTATTTTAACAAACACTTTGTTCCTTTTATTTCTGAAAATTTATATTCTACCTCGGTTCCTTTTATATCATCTAATAATAACTTTTAAAATTTTAATTTAAACTATACGATAATTGTCTTTCAATAATTTTAATTTCTCTAATATTTTTATAGTTAACAAACATTTTAAATTTTAAGTTTGTTGTATCTGTAAATATTTTTTCATCCCTATACATGTATATTTGTATTTTTGTTTAAACTGCGGTTAGCTGTAAAAAAAAAAAACCAAATATTTTGAAATTATTAAAATATAGTTAACAGATAGTTTAAATTAGGAATTCAGAAGTTATTATTGAATACTATAAATAAGATAGAGATAAAAAGTGATTTTTTTTTAAAAAAAAAAAGGAAAAAACATATAGGTTAGACATCACCACAGGTAGTTTTGTATTTTCCCTTGTAACAAATGATCGCTTATCTCATCTCATGTGTGAACTGAACTAAATGGAACTCTATCATTCCTTGTTATTTTATATTTCCTCCATGTCACATTAATTGATCATTTTACCTTTTTTAACTAAAGTTTGATTTGAACATAATCATACTAATACATATTAAAAAAAAATTAAAACAATATTTAGAAAGTATAACCTTTAAAGTTTTATTTTCATATAAAATATTCATATTTTTATCATACATTTTAAAATAAATAAAATTATAAACTAATTGTTATAAAGAGTAAAATCATCAGTTTTTATGAAACACATGGAGTATTAGTTATATTGTCCCCCATTAAATGAAAATTGAGTCTTGTCAAACTCTGTTCAAAGGGAAAGCTTGTTAAAATATTGGAAAAATTACCAAAAATCCCATGAAGTATGGTTGAACATACACTTTTGTCATCCATTTTTCAAAAACTTACACTTACCCCCTAAAAACTTAACTCCATGATTCACCAATAGACAGAGAAGGGATAAAAAACTTGATTTTACCATTTTAACATTTTTCTATATAAATTTTGCCCCTCCAACTTCCATATCTAACAAATTACCCCTATCTACATTAGATTTGATTCCCAATCCCAAACCAAATCATTAGAAAAACCAACTGACATTTCATATTCAACAAACCTATCAATGGCAATTCTCAATTCATCGAATTGGACTTGATTCCATAGCCACTTCTTGAGAACCTAGTTTGGGCGTTGATCGTTCATCGTTCATTGCTTTAAATTGTCAATTGTTTCCAAATCTCTTTTGCCCTCTCCTCAATCGTCAATTTGATTCACCCTCCAATGGTAAAACGGTGAGTTGAGTCGTGATGGAGTTCTTGTGCTAGAAACTATCCTATCAATCAAAATCCATAGCCCTTGGTTCTATAGAAATGACACTTACGTTTTTTGTTTCTTTAATTCCTTCAATGATTTTTTTGTTTTCTTTCATTTCTTCACAGGAGCCATGAAACCAAAATAGGCTACAATTTATGCTTGAATTTGCTCTGCTAGCAGCTGGAAAAATCAGTAAACCATTGCTTGGTTCAGTGTTACGAAAGTGAAAGAAATAGTTGGACCACTGGATAATTTAACTTGAAGTAAATTTCATGAATGGTCCCTAACAATAAGTTGTTGTTTTCTTTTAGTTCATAATCTATTGAATGTTATATTTTAGTCCTGAACCTATTAAAATTTTTCATCTACCCACCACACCTCAATAATTACAATTTTATTGAGTCATGTCATGTCTACTCTTATATTTGTTATTATTAAAAATATTCATTATACCTTATCTTTTAAAGCAACCCATGTTTATTTTTAATTCCATATAACTTATCTATTCTACTTTTATTTTCATCACATAACTAATATTAATATGTTGTACACACACGCACACATATATATATAGGGGTCGCATATGGGGCGGGTGACCCCTAAACCCACATCCTACCTAAACTCAATGGCTAATGAAAAAAGAAAAACCACATCTGAGCCAAATCCAATTAATTGCTAAAAAACCCGACCCATTAGATCAAATGCAATCAGATGCTCGTCGAATTGGACATCCATTAACATCCATAGTAGAGGACTCATGCGTGGTGGCACTGGAGGTGGCATCAAAAAGCTGCAGCAGCCCATGATGATGCTGGAGGCGCCATGTTTCCCACCAGCGTTGGTAGCTTGAACCATCTGGATTCAAATCTGATTCCCCTCAAACTCTCTAGGTCTCTTCTCATTCATCAGAGATTTCTACGCCAAGTTTTCGTCTGGCCATACAAATGGTTGGTAGCGATAGGTTGACCTGCAGTTCATTGGATGATGATGCTTCGATTTGTTTTTTTTTTTGAACTTTTAATTAGTGCTTCTAATTTGCTTAGTGGATTGACTTGCATTAATATAGAAGTTAGGGGTAAAGTTTATAAGAAAGAAAGATGGGAGGAAAAAATTAAGCATTTTCTCTATTCTCTGGCGACAGTGAATAGCAATGTTACTGTTAGAGGGGGTAAATGTAGGTTTTTGAAAAATGAAGGACATAAGTGTAGGTTTGACCACATCTCACAAGATTTTAGTAATTGTTCCTAAATATATTTGTCTATTCATAAGTCCAATACTTTGTTTAAGGAATGACGACGAACATTACCCCTCCTAGCTTAATTGTTAAGAAGTTTCTTTTGCTTGTTGCTAGCTACCATATGACCCCTAATAAGTACTTCGTACATTTCAAAATTTTTACACGATTTCAGATGTTTTACTTAAATTTATTTATATTATTTTTAAATTTTTTTAAAAATACTAATATAAATTAATTTAAGTCAGATTTAAATAAAAAGATAAAGAAAATGGTGTAAATAATTTGGGATTGATAGAGTATAAAAGAAAAATAAATAGTCATTTACATATTTCTCAAAATTTAAAAAGCGTCACAGTCATATCTTATATATATATATTTTTTCATTTGACTCTTGTTCTTGGGGTTAATTGCATGATTAGACCCTAACATTTAATTATTATTTCAATTTAAACCTTAGCTTCTAACTAGCAAGTTTCGACTCTCTAACCTCATTTAAACATTTCATTTTGGATATTTGGATGATGGAACTCATTAGTTCAAACAAAATACACCACGTCAGCACAAAATTGTAGGGAAAAATATTAACGTTAACATATAAAAACTTTTTCCATTGACAAAGAATCCTTAGAACATTGAAATCTAACAAAAAAAAACTCTCTTCCTCATCTCAGCCTCCCTTTCCACCCTCCCCTGTCTCTAGCCTTCACCCTCCGACCACCCATGTCCTATGTCCCTAGCTGTCATCCTCCGTCCCCGTCATTTCCCTCAGAAAATGGTCCAAAGCAGACCTTAACTTGGAGATTTAGATGAATCAAATCGCCAATCCCCAAAATTGTACTACTATTGTTGTCATTTTTATTTATGTGGGGCTTCCAACAATAGGAAATATAAGGCAATGAGGTACTTGGAACAAGTGATAACATTAAAATGAAGGTAGATCTACACATTGTAAGAGCTGGCATCGGTGACAACAACAACGACAATGGGATCGAAGGGCAAACTTTAAAAAAAGAGGTAGAGAACAGCATCAACAATGGAGGGATCGTTGAAGCATGAGTTGGAGGAGGAAATAGTGTTAGGTAAGGGGGGAGATACGTCAGAGTTAATGGGATGATTCAACAATGATTTCATTGGAGAGTGATTGAGGGGGTGGACATTGGATAATGTCACAATCATTTCTTGTTAGACTTGTGGTCGTTCGTCGAAACCATAACAAATAGTTTTGGTATCAGTAACAACTCATAATAAATAAATTTGTAGTATAGCAGTGGAAATCAGGTCGAATCCCAGGGAAAATTCTTTTTCTAAAAGCTTATTGACAGAAAACTGAAATAAAAGATTAGGGTGGATTGTTTGCAATAAAAGAATGAAATAAAATAAAAAAAATGATTAGAGAACAAAAATTAAGAAACTTATCAAGTAAGAAACCAACAAAACAATCAAGAATTCAAACATTGGCATCAGTCAACATTTACCACCGAATTCCTACAACTGATCATCGATACATAGATAGATCAATCAAGACTTTAAATATTCATCGTTGGAGCTATCTTCCTACCTCTCCTTAGTTGTAGTTAATCAGAAAACAAGATATCTAATTAACCCTAACTGCTATACAACCTAAGACAAACGCTTTGATTTAATTTAACAATTGCGTTAAAAATTAGAGAGATCGATGAAACTAAATAACACAAACACAAGTGGTTGCATTTAATTTAGTTGAATGTTCTCCCTAAGACCTAATGATTTCTGACGCAGCAAATCACTAAACCTCAGTTGCTTCACAGATTAGAGAAACCAAACAATTACGGATTTGATTTCTAACCCAGCAGTAGATTGAATTCGAATAATAACTAGTAAGCCTCATAGCATATAAACGAAATAATCATGAAATTAATCATGGAAGAACATTCAATACTCAAAATATTAATTGAATGAATAAAAACAACTTTGATCTTACAGTGCTGAAGAATTCGGGGTTTCAGTCTCCTTCAACAAGAAATAAAAAGAACACTAAAAAGAAAAGAAAAAAACAAAAAAGAACACAAAAATAGTTGGGGAATGAGGGGACCCTTGCAGCAGCTGCTCCTTTATTCTAATATAGCTAACCTAATGTGGTTAAATCCACAAAACTCCCTAAAATTCCTATATTATTACAAAAGTACCTCACACAAATAAAAAGATTCAAACTAACTAGAAGATTTCAAAATTGTTAGCCAAGCAATGCTCCAACAGTAGCAGCAACTTCAAGTTGAGATTCAACCTTAATGAAGTCATTATTTCTCAAAAATTAAACCATGAAAATTGTATATCTCTTTCTTATCTTCAGAATGACACCTGAATTGCATAAAACGGACATCTACAGCCAAAGATATGCTCAAAATACCACAACTGCTTCTGAACCAGCAATGACTCGCAAATCATAACTTTGAAGCTAAATTTGACCCTCTTAACGTGGAAAATGGGTTCCATGGTTTGAATGTGATTTGTAGCGCCAGATGTTAGCTTTCCAACGAATTAAGAATCACTCAATTCCGATATCTGTAGTTCAAGATATGATTTTTCTACTAGAACATCACCAATCTGTCAAAATCCTAAAAGAACACAACTAAATTAAAACTTGTAAAATTACAAATTAAACTCACTTTCAATCAATTGAGTCCAGATATGCTCTAAGCTACAAAACATGCTCAAAATATATCTTTAAGGTTCAAAACATATTAAAACATACTAAATATGAGAGAAGTAAATATAATAAATATAAGTTTATCAAGTTGGTTGATGGTGGTATCATTTTGAGGGGGATTTCTGTTGGAAGAAATAAATTGCCAGATACTAGGGGTGGAAATTTTGGGAAAGTGTAAGCAAGCAGTTCTTCAAGTAAAGGCGGAACACATGTTTGATTGAATGCCTATTTTATTTGTTGCTGGTGGCATTTGCATAAAAGGCTAAAGGGAGAGGCTAAGATGAGGAGGAGAGTGTTTTCTTAGATTTTAATGTTTTAAGGATTTTTTGTTAAATGAAAAAGTTTTCAGGAGTTAAAGTTAACATTTTTTCTTACAATTTTATATTGACATAGCGTTTTCCATTTGAACTAAAGAGTTTCATCACTTAAAGATTCAAAAAATGAAACATTTAAATGAAGCTAGAGGTTGAGATTAAAACTGAAATAATAATTAAATAGTATAATCTAATCATGCAATTAACCCTTTGTTCTTGACACACAAGGAAAGGCTTCCTAACAAGATGACATGAGGGTGAGGCTGGTTAAGAGCCAATTCATTTTAACTTAAGTTAACTTAATCCGAAATGACTTATTTTTTATTTTTATTTTTTTTATTTGAAACTTATTTTATTTGAAAACCAATATTATGTAGATACAATAATCTATTTGAAAGTAAATTTTTAAGATGTTATTAATTTTTTATGAATTTTTAATATATTATTATACCTACATGATATTAACTTTTAATATGTTATTATACCTACGTGATATTAGCTTTTAAATAAAATTAGTTCAAATAAAAAAATATAAAAATAAAAATAAATTATTTAAGATTAAGTTTTCGCGGGTAACAAAAAAGAAAAAGTTTTCCCGGGTCCCGACCCGAATATATCCCCACCTCATCCCCTCCTCTCCGTGGGCTGGCTACGGGCCAACCAAACAGAACGGTGCTCTGCTTCTGAAATTGTTGCTCTTACCATAATCATGACCTTAAGCCAGTTCATCAGATCCAGACATTTTTCGATTTCTTCCTCTAACTCTTCCCATTTTGTTCCTCCCTTTTCCTTCAATCCAAACACTAGTGAATTCTGCTTTCTTAGCCAACCCATCCATAATCTCCACCTCCCGGCTCTCACTTCCTCAAGAAGAAGATTGTTCCTCACTTCTGTTTCTGGAATTTGGGACGCTTTAACCGGAAGTAACAACAGCTGGGACCGTGAAGCTGTCATTGCTGTTAGACGTGGAATGTTACTATTCAGACAGGTCGATTCATTTGCCTTTTCTTAAGTTCACTGGCTGGGCCTTCTTTTCCCTAACACAGTGATTGATTTTGGCTTTTCTGGTTTTCAAGGGTGATTTGGAAGGATCCATGCAAGAATTTGACAGGGCCATAGAGTTGGATTCCAGACAAAAGGAGTGTAGGTTTTTCAATAGCGCTTCCTCTTCTTTTCCTAAGTTTGAAGATCCCGTTTACTTATTTGAAGCAATTGACGTAATTTTGATTTGAAAATGGCTGTTATATATCTTTGGCAGAGGGGTCTTTCACTGTACTATCTTGACAGGTAATGGTTTTCTGCGCACTCATGTTTCTTTCTGTCTGTCTACAACATTCAACTTGGACTAAATGTTGAGGAAGCAAAAACAGAATAAGAAGAAGGGATTGTTATGCTGTGGTTTTTTTCTTTTATGTACTTAGGCCTCATTGGATAAGAATCTAAAGTTGCTGGTACCAATGAGATGCAAAGGAATGATTATGCAGCAGTATGCTTTTTGGTTTTTCAAGATCTTGATGTGTACTGTGAAGATATTGAAGTTCGGTGCATATGTATCTTCTTTTCAGGTTCAAAGAAGGTGCAGAACAGTTTAGATTAGATGTAGCGAAGAACCCAAATGATACAGAAGAGTCAATTTGGAGCTTTCTTTGTGACGCTCAGTTGTATGGAGTTGACGAAGCAAGGAAACGATTTCTTGAGGTAATGTTGTCAAGTTAAGTAGTCGCCCAACAAAATGTCACCTGATTTTTGAAGATCAGAAATGACAATGCTGAACTAGTGAACTACTATTTACTAGGACAAAATCAGATACATGTGAATGTTGTGATATTTATGCTTTAGGCTAGTTACTTTCAGTCATTCCTATGGCAAAGAGATAGTTACATCATGTTTTAAGGCTGGACCTAGAAGGTAAAAGTTGGGATAACACACACACACACACACACACACACACACACACACACACATGTAAATACATCCATACATGCATAGATACAAACATATATATATCCATGCACACATACATCCATATATATATATATATATATATATATATATATATGGATGTATGTATGCATGTATAAAATCTGTAAGTTTAGTTGGTTAGCAGCTGAGTGCAGGTGGGAAGAGATCCACGACCTGTCATGCGAGAAGCTTATGAAATGTTCAAGGATGGTGGTGATCCAGAAAAGGTACAAGTGGAACCCCAACAAATTTAAATGTGTTGTACTTAGTCACTGTGCATCTGCACATCTCACCCAGAAAATGTGTGTTCCTTTTTTCTCTAGTGATCCGTGAAACTCATATGTCACAGCAGCAGGAACCTCAATAGATGGTTCTTTTCATGAGCCTAAAAATGTTTATAAGACTCAAGTTATTTGTGTATTGAATTTTTTTCATTTCAGTATGTGAGTAAGTGCAATAGCATTCATTTGAGGTTCGCTAGCACATACATCTCATAGCTTTTAAGTTATCCCGAGGTCAAGAGTTCCAGCCTCTCTCATGCAGGGTTCTATTTAGCATGTAAAAATTGGGGTGGATGGGAGGTTTTGCTTCTTTTCTAAATGGGTCGCATGATTTTTCCAGTCTTTGGCTGGTACTTCTTGTCTAATTTTACCTTTTTAATTAATAAAATTTCTTTGCCATTCAAAAAGCTAAGATCACCAATTTTCGTGTACAGTTTGTTGCTGGATTCAAAGGCCGTGATGATGAGTTCTTCTATGCGTCTCTATATGCTGGACTTTATTATGAATCAGAGGTTTGTTGGCATGACATTTGTCTTGTCCTACAATATTAGACCAGATGAGATTTTTCAATTCATTGCAGTAGACCCATCAAAAGCTTTACGAGTAAGCGAATTGATCAATGCCATACAAAAAATAAACTTTCAGGACCTTATCCATTATATGCTCATAGGGTTTAATAGGAAAATAGTTTTACTGGAACTAAGAACATTATTTAACAGAGACATTGTTAGTGGCATGGAATTTTGAGGCAGAAATGAGGTTTTTGGCTTAGTTGAGGAACACAAAGTGTATTGTGCAAGGAGAAGGTGGTATTACTGGGAGTAGTAGGGTAAGAGGTGCAAAAATGAGAAATGTTGAAACCTGCGCTATCTCTTATTACCAGCTCATCTGTTCCATCAGATTCATTGTTGATATTTAGATTTGCAAGATCCGGATTGCATGGTGAGAGGCTCCAGAGTCAATTATCCATCTCCAAGTTGACTTTTGAACTGCAGCATGGGCACGAGGAGGTGGTGGAGGGTTTTGCTCATTCAGCTTGACATGCCAACAGATGTTGGCTGTATGACCAAGTTTATTGCAATATTGGCAATGAGGTATGTCGTCCGTTTGAGAGAAGCCTCATGATCTTGGCCTGTTGCCATTAGCACTTCGTGCTTGGTTGGGTTTGTTCAAGCATGGACTTCCTTGAGGCCTTGGAAGCAGTCCATCCTTCTTTTGTCCCTGCTTGGTAGAAACATTGGCTTCGACAATAGAGTGAGTACTATCAGTGTTCTCAAATCGTTTAAGAAAACTATCATAAACAACCAACTTATCGTACTGGGCTGGAGCATTCAATTTGTGGGGTGTGAAATGGTTCAAAAATGTTCAAACGTATCCAGGAAAATCTTGGTTCTCGGCCTAATAAATTGACCATACACACGCTAATGCAGCTAATCTTTTCATTACCTCTAACTATTGTAACTAGCTTCCATGTCCCGCACTCGCATTATCACCGGATTTTAAGTTATATTGAGTATCTCAAAATAATATATATTTAAATGTAATACAAATATTATTAAAGAATTATTATCACTAAAATTACAGTGTGAAACAATTTTACCTTCTAAAATTAATATATAAGGTTCTATTGATCTGTCGCATAGTAGAAAAAGTTGTAATCTTATATGTTCTAGAATCTAAAGATAAAAATTTTATGCATGATGAGAAGGTATAAAGAAAGGAGTTAAATGGAGCAATTCTAGCTAGGTTTGGTAATCTATACTCAACTTACATGGTAATGCAAGATGTGATTTTGATTAATTAGGTTGCTTAATTAGGAAGAATTTTTTTTTTCACAGTTTTGTTTAAATTTGGTACTTACAAAAATTAGGTTCTAAATTATTATGCCATTAACTTTGGAATAGTGAATTATTTCCCTTTTTGATGTTTCTTATGCTAGCCCAAGAATTGCTTATAATGGTAGTATTTACCTGATTTTTTTTAATGTAAATAAGTTTGGTATGAAAATTATGGAAATTTTATTGTAACACCGCCAATGTATGGTTGAGCATATACTTAGATCAAACTAAATGGTACATCTGATGAACTAAATGGTACATCTGATGACTAATATTCAACTTAATTAAGAGATATGATCATATATATATGGATTAATTAGTTTATATTTAAATTTTAAATCACCAGTTGTTTCATGTTTTCCTCATAATTAATCATGATAAAGTGAAATTGATATGATTAGCCTCAACTCGCCAAACTTTGATACAGTATGCCTTAATTAATCATGGAATACTCATTTTAGTCATCTTTCAATGAAAACGATTAGTGTATTATATTAAAAATTAGGACAATAATTCTTTCCCTCTATAAGTGAAAAAGAAACATGTTTTTTTTTTGCCACACATACATTGTAGTAACATGGGTAATGTCAAATCCTACTGTAGATAATTAAAGCAAAATTAATCAGTAACCTGTCTTCGAGACATGACAAGGACCACACACTTGTTCCTATCGCCCCCAAAGGCCTGACCTCCATCCCGGATCCGAATTGAACCCCCAAATTCATAAACCAAACAAAAATCTGAAATACAAGAAAGAGCAACTTGATACACTTCACTTTTTGTTGAGTAAATGTACAGTATATGGTTTTTTTATTGGATTTATCATTTTATATAGAGGTCAGCCGCCCCTATCTAATAATTCATTAACTTAAATTTATTAATTGTGTAATTAATTTAATTGTATTGAAGTATGTATAGACAAATTAGGAACTAAAATCACATTGATGAAGAATTTCCTTATCAAATTTTGAAAGTCAAATTTAAATACAGTATTCTCCCACTTAATTGAAGGCTAAATTGGGTGAAGGACAATATTGATAAATAATTGTAAAAGATACTCCATTCGTCTCATAAAATCTGTCATCTTTGATAATGCACGTAAATTAAGACTTCTCTATTTTTTACTTCTTTCTTTTAATATAAAACTATTACTTTATTTATTTTTATATAAAGTACATGTACTTATCCATTTTTTAATGGGCCCTACGTACTTTCACTCTTTAATTTTCTCAACTTTTTTTTCCTTTTAATAAATGAAATATATATAAAATAATAAAAAAGTTACATTACTTGGAAAGATAGAAAGTGGACAACTATTTTAAAACTGCCAAAAAATGAATAGAGGCCAACTATTGTGAAACGGATGGAGTACTAACTTTATTACCTTGTTTGTCAAATTTGCCACATGTCAACACCATGTTGCATTTGTGAAGTGAAAATACTTTTTATTCCTTAAATGTATCCTACTTTATATATATATAATAGATGGTTTTTTTTTCTTGGTATATAAGAGGAATGACAAAGGATGTAAGGGATTGAATTTTATATCCTTTAGTAATAATTATATATATCTTGGTATGTTTTTTTATGACGACTTCAAAGATAAAAAGGGTAGTGATCGGTTCATCTGCAACAAGTCAATCTTGGTCACCTTTCCAGTTTCAACTCGGAGATGGATTAAAGTCAAATGTTTCTTGGTGGAACTCCATTATTCTTAGACTGAACTGTATCCATTGGATATAAAAATACTACTTTTGATGTGTAGCAGTTGTTTGGCTTGGACATCAATGAAAATCATATGGAAAGCCCATGTAATGGTTGGCTAGGACTTCAACGGAATGAGTTGAACTTTCAGTGAATGGGTGTTTTTGGGTCTGTCCCTCACGACGTGTTTTACAACTAAACATGTCACAGTACAATTACAGTCACAAACTAGAGAGGATGAAAATGTTACTTGCAGTCGTAGTCGCAGATAAACATGTTACGGACCTTAGACTGATCCAACTTCCAAAGTCCAAATCTTCAGCCCATGATGAATGGACAGAGGAGAGCTTTAATCCAAGCGTTTTGGTACGGACCCCATTAAAAATCACTCACCTTTTGTTTTGTTTACATTTTTTTTTTGCCAATCTCTTCTAAATATAAAACTGTCAGAATCATAAAATATTTAGAAACACTTACTTACTCATTTATTTTTTCCTCCTAAGAATTAGGAGGTTAATAAGAGGACTAAGGAGAGGCTTACATCATTCAATCACCGTATGCCAAATGGCATAATAATTACTACTCTTCGTTCCTAAATACTGCTGTTTAATCCTATTAGGCCACTTTCAAAACATTTTAACTATTTCCCAAAAAAAAAAAGTAAATAAAAAGGTACTGAAATAATAAATTTTTTTCTAAAATTGCATGAAAAATCAAGGAACGAACTAATCTGGAAGAGTGGGAGTATATGAATTTATTTAATTTTTGTTAACCATGTCGATGATTGGATCTAATTGGATGCACAGTGTTTGGAAACATACCTTTGTTTTTTTATTCCAAACCCCTGCATCCCATCATAGATGAGTCCATACCAAGATCTCAACAATAATATCCTTCAAACTTGAGCTACTTTTGAGGATGAGTTCTTGCAAATGCCAAAAGGTCATACATGTGTCCACAGGTGGCGGAACAAACATGAGTTGTAATTTATAAAAGCGTGCTATAACTCATATCTGTTCCACCACCTGAGTACACATCTCTACCTTGTCATAGAACTTTTATTTGTGCTCTCATATAGGGTACTTGTTTATGTTTCACTGGCCCTAATTGTACATTCTTTCACTTTCTTTCATTTTAAAACTAAACATCATGTTTCACAGGTCCTACTTGTACATTTGCTGCCAATAAAAAAAAAATAGTTACATCATTAGTAGATTAATAATATCCTATATCCCAGTGATTTATTTCCTTGTTTTAGACAATTTATTTTTTATAATGATAAAAAAATGGTTGAAATCATACAAACATAATCTAATTTTCCTCTACCATATGGTACTTTATCATTCTATTGATTTTGAGAGCTAGCTAAAGTGTTTTTATAAAAAGTTAGTATTAATTTGGAGTATAGAAATAATGAATGTGAAAAATAAGAGGGATAGAAAAAAGATATTCATAAGCAAATTAAGAAAATCCATGAGTAACAAATAAGAAGAAGGAAACCCATTTTTCCAATTTTTGAAGTACAAAACATTTTACCTATAATGTAAAATGAAAAAAAGAAAATAAAATTGTTTTGGGTAATATGAACATTAAACACAACCTGGGAAGGGATACATGGCAGCAACCCAGCCCGAAGGCAATCTAGGTTGAGGCAGTCCATCTCCATCTCCATCTCCTCCCTGACCCAAATAGCTACTAGATTAAACTTTGATTATTCAACTGCAAAACCTTAAACACTACTACATCTACAAGTAGGCTCCCTACCCTAGATTGTGGAAAATTAATCGGGAATAGCAGCTTGCATTGGCCAACGCCCAACGGGGTGCATATATATATAAACACGGAGTAGATCGATACGGTGAGGTGAATTAAGGTTCCCTGTCTCTTTAAGATGACAACATTTTGGTTTTTGGGTCCTGGGTGCGTGATGAAATCAAGTCAGAAAATGACCACATTTCTCCGGACAAAACTATTAAAGAGAAGAAAAAAAAACAAATAAATAACAAACTCTGTCCCAATCAGTTCCTTTTTCTTTGTTATTAAAAGACATTCAAATTGTAGAATGTCTATTTACTTGTATCATATTTTTGTATAATTCTCTTTTAATACTTAGTAGACTACAATAAAAGCTCGTTACATAATTTCGTGGCATGATTTTTCTTAAAATTTTGGGAAAGTTACAAAAACCCCCCTGTGGTTTGGTCAAACCTACAGTTTGCCCCCTCTATTTTGAGAAACCTACACTTTGCCCCCCACATTTTTTATACTGCCTGATAACAACTTTTGAAACTGTATTTAAACTCTACGATAATCATCTTTCAGTAATTTCAATCTGTCTAGTATTTTTTTTTATAGTTAATAGACATTTTAAAGTATCAGTTTTTTTCTTTCTGTAAATGTACTTTTTCACCTGTAATTATATATCAGTATTTTTTAAAGGTTGGTTTGCTGTGAAAAAAATATCAAAAATCTTGAAATTACTAGAGCATTATTACCATACAGTTTAAATACAGTTTTAGAAGTTGTTATCGGACAACATAAAAAATATAAGGGGCAAAGTGTAGGTTTCTCAAAATAGAGGGGCAAACTGTAGGTTTGACCAAACCACAGGGGGGTTTTTGTAACTTTCCCTAAATATTTTAGCAGTACTATATTTTATTCAAAATATAGGCCCACTAGGCTATTTAAACGGACATATGTATCCATCATCAATGTTTAGGGTTGCAAACAAATCAAATAAATACAAATATATCATGTTCATTTTTATCCATCTAACTATTACTGAACATAAATTTGAACACCAAATGGATGTAAATATTCTTGTTCATATATTTATCCACCATCAATGTTTAGGGCTTCTATAAAAAATACCTAAGACTATAAACAAACAGAACAAATAGGAATAGACCATGTTTGTATTTATTTGTTTAACTATTATTGAACAAGAATACTAACACTAAGCGAATGTAAATTTTTTTGTTCATGTTTATTTCTTTATTAATTAGTAGTATTCGTGTTTGTTCATTCAATGTTCTTGAATACTTACTCACAATAGCACAAACAAATGCGTCTATAAATCATGTAAACGGTTGAATAATCGAACATAAATGAACAAAGAAACAAAGAAATAAATATATTAACATTCACAACATATTGATAAAACATCAAGTAACTTCTTCCATAAAAGAATCAATCAATAAACAAATCATAAGTATCTATATTATTAAAATACATATCAAAATTAGCAAACAAATTAATATTTTAAATGCCAAGTAGGTATATAATAAACATATGATAATGAATAAATAAATATAAACAAATACTAATTAAACATGTTTTATGAGTATGAACGAACAAAAGATATCCTTGTTTATATTTATTTGTTTAAATAAACGACTATATACAGAATTATGTTTTTATTCATTTAGTTAACTAAACAAAAAAACATAACCGAATTCTTGCTCAACTAAAGCCAAACTTTCTATTCGTTTACAGCCCTATCAATATTAAACAGCTGTGTTATCAAAACCGGATCAAGTTATCCGGTTCAATCAGCCTAATCACAAACCGATTATCTTGGCAGTCTGGTTAGTGGCCCATTTAATCATTGGTCAAAAAACTGTCCAACAGATGAGCCATCAAACTTGTTGTTTGAAATAAATATTTGAAAATTATAAAAACTAATGAAGAAGAAGAAAGAAAAAGAATAAACAAGACAAAAGAAGAAGAGCAAAATAGTTAAAAAAAATGATGAAAGAAGAAGAAAAAGGAGACGGGAAAAAAAACTAGAAAAAAGAAGAAGAAGAGAGGAGAAGAAAGAAGACGAAGAAGAAAGATGAAACAGAATAAACAAGAAAAAAAAATAGAAGATGAAAGAACAAAAAAATAAAGAAGGCACAAAGCAGCTCGCAATGGGAGAAGGTGCTTTGGAATTCGATGTAGGATTAGGTTTGTAGGGTTCAGGTTCATCCGGTAGACTTTTATATTTAGTAAAATATCAATTTAGTCCTTTTATTCTATGCAACTTTTCCTTTAAGGTCATATCATTTTTTTGAACAATAAAGATACTCTTAATCATTCAAATACAGGTACTGTGTTTGACTTGATGGTTCAACTAGTTAAACCACAATCCCAAAACCTCAACAGTTTAAGGAACAGTCCGGGTTTTAAAATACTGATATTAACCCATTAGGATATATAACGCACTCAAGTTTTTAGTTCCAACCAAAGACACCATTGCACTGAACCAAAATAGATGGAATATTCATTGTTAAGGAAATACATGAAATATTTAGTTTTGCTTTTTTTTTTTGCCCATTTTCCATGATGTCGTTAAACTAGGTGGCATGAGTTACATCCGTTTACCACACCAGCTCTTCATAGACTACGGTGACAAAGCATTGACAGAAGCAACTCAATTTCGGTTTCCATCCAGTCGAGTGGTTTATTAATTGGGAAAGGAATGTCAAAGTTGGCTTATCCCGACAGAAGAGACGGTGGAGCTTGGCTTGGGTCGGAATTCCATGCCTTCAACGACAAGGCCTCCTTTGAGATGGTAGCCCCTTGACCTCCGTCAAACTCAAACGTACCTTCGCATCATCTTCGCCGGTGAAAAACTCTCCAATCTCCACCTCCGTTCATCCATCTGGTCTCGTGCTCAGCTGTGCTTTGCCGCCGGACAGTTCCGCCATGCTCCGCCGGGTCTGGTTTCTCATTTCAACAGATGTCTCGGCCGGCAACAAGACGAGCCCGTATGTCTGACCCGTTTTCCTAAATATGATAAAGGCGCCATATGTTGTGCTTGGCGTCAACATTTTGGAACTTATTTCACATCTGATTTCCAACCAGTTGCTTGCAATCAACACAGCGGCTTCCGAGAACCTGAACAACAAAATAATACGACACGGTAGATGTCGTAAGTAAATTAATCCAATGCCAAAACTTACAGTAGTAATTAATTGCAGTTCGTCTTGTCACACGCCGCTTGTGAGCTAGCTAATTAGCGAAAGGAAGGGTAGTGGTTGTAGTAGTAGTATAATTGATGGAATTGACCTGGATTCAGTAGTAGGAATCCAGCTCCAGTAGAGTGGATTATTTGCCCACGTGATGGAAAGCTCCCTTGCTGACAATATGTACGACTTCTTCCCACTGCACCGCTCCAACTTGAAGCTCTGCAGTGCAGGATCCAGATCATAAGTACTGATGTTGTTTCAAGCACTGGTCCAGTCCAGAAATTAATAAAGACTAAATTACACAAATGGTCCCTAATCTTGAGTCATTGTTTCCTTTTAGTCTCTAACCTTTTGAATGTTCTGTTTTGGTCCTAAATCTATTAAAATTTTTTCATTTTTGTCTCTTACCAGATGTGATTCATTAATTCAGAATAATTATCTGATAAAAATTTTTGAAATTCAAATTTAAATATTTAGTAATTGTCTTTCAGTAAATTTAAATAGTTTAATATTTTTTAATAGTAAATAGACAATTTAAATTAATAATTTTTTCTTTCTTAATGCAATAATTTCAATTTATAGAGAGACAAAAAAAAAGTGATTTGAATTTTTCATTAACTGTAAAAAAAATATTATACAGATTAAATTTATTATGAGACAGTTGCCGATAGTTTAAATTGTGATCTAAAAAGTTGTTATCAGACAAATGTTTTGAGTTAACAAATTTCATCAAATTGGAACAAAAATGAAATATTTTCAATAGATTTAGAACTAAAAAGAAACATTTTAATAGATTTAGGACTAAAATATAATATTTAATAATTTAAAGACTAAAAGGAAACAATGACTAAATATTAGGGACCATTCATGAAATTTACTCAACTAATAAAGCAAGCAACCAGCTGTAATGTGTACCTTGTTACCGCCCATTTGTTGTTTAAAGAATTTATCATTCTCTGGGCCCAATTTGTTGTTTAAAGAATTTATCATTCTTTTGGCCCAATACATTGGTGACCCTGTTGTTCCATCGACTTCATACATTTATAGGTTATGTTGTGAGTAGAGGTGGTCGTTGGGCTTGGGCCTGGGCCTGGTCACGTCAGGCCCGGGCATGGCATGCGGGGCCTGGGTTGGGCCTTGACAGGGCCTGTGTGTGCCTGGGCCTAAGCCGGGCTTTTTAATTTAATTTATTTTTTTTAGATTTTTAAATTATTTATTATTTTTGTTGAAAATGTTTACTTATTTTTATAATTCTTTGAAAAAAAAACATTACCACCAATGCAAATTTTATTAATAACAAAGCCAAACGATACTTACAAATAAGTTGGAACGAGTCTTACATAATAAATGGAAAAACATTTTGAAAACCGAACCGAAATGAAAAGCTATAATTTGTAATGCACAGTATAATAAAATCAAATTACACTATACTTCTAAATATCAACATTGGTACTGTTGGATGAACAATAGCTCGGTTTTTGGTTGGTTAAGCCCAACTGATTTTGAGTCATGGTTCAGTAGTTTTTTTTTCTTTTGACTTTGTTTTTTTAGATACGATTTGTTCTGTTTTTTAGTTTTATCTCATTTCGTAAGGCGCTTACCTTTATGAGGGCCTAGGCTGCAATTTTCTTGATTTTTGTCTATCTCACTTTTTTCGGTTAAAACGCGATTTCATTCCCTAACTTTCTAATTTTTTATTTTTTGGACCTAATTTACTTCTGTGTTACATTTTAGTCCCTAAATTTTATAAATATTTAATTAAATCGTCTATTTTGTACTATCTTCTAAAGTAAGACATTGGTGACCATAAATTAGTTATTTCTTAGTTAAAATTTGTTTATTTTTTAGTCAAAATCATTTTTTATCTTCATTAAATCAATTGTTAAATTCTTAATGCCTAAAATTTTTTCATTTTTTTTTGTCTTGATCCCAATTTTTTTTTTTATTTTCTTTGTTGTTGTTTTCTAAAATGAAGCTTTAATCATTATTTCTATCATTATTCTTTTATTATTGATTATTAAGACTCGTAGTATCAATTATTTCAAGCTCTATAGTTTAATAAAACAATTTGGTCCATAATTGTTAAATTTGAGAGTAAATTTTTTTTGATAAATTTTTTATCGATATTAAAAATTAGATTTTGTGTTAATAGGAGATGAAAATTTTTATTGAATTGTTTTCAATTAACAGATCAAACATGCATTGTTTTGAAACATATAACATGTTATGTCTCGCACTGTTATTATTAAAATTTATTATAAAAAATATCCATTACAATGTGTGAGTCACCAAACCTCTCAGTTTGTTCTCTTTATCTCTAATTTTTTTTTCTCACTTTTGTATTATCTTCTAAAACAAAATATTGTTAAGCATGATTTGTTTCTCCTATATTTCTGGTGGTAGCATTTTTTACTTCAGCCTCCATCTAATGAGGTGTGAATATTATTTTATTTCAAAATTACAACGGCTGAAACTTGAAAGCATATTTTTTTTCTTATATTAAGTCTCTACATCTTTCCATGAATTTACGCAATTATCATATGAACCGCTACAACGTGCGGTTTTCATACACCTCGTACATTCTAATAACTGAAGAAAAAAATCTAGGATGTAAAAGCACCATAATTATCTTGTATTGCATCTCCCAAACTTAGTAAAACATTAAAAAAAAATTGGTGGAAGACTATAAAACTCGAGGAGAAATGTAGAGAAACTAGTAGATGTAGAGAGAAAAAAGTGTAGGAAGTTGTGTGAGAAATTGAGGGTGGATATTTATAAAAGTGGAAAAAATTTATTTGGACAAAAATAACCTTGAACTAGCTATTTTTTAATGTGGGATGAGGGTAAAAAAAAAAAGTTTTGGACTTAAATAACTGTTAGTCAAGAGCTGGATATCCCTAATGTGTAATTTCACCATTTTTTTGAAACAGGGGACCGTTGGGCGTTTTTCTGGAAACGGCAGGCCCGGATAGGACCAACATGGACAGTCTTTGCCTGGTGCGAGTCAAGCCGAGCCTGGGCTTCTCGTTGTCTTAGGCCGTGCTTCGTTTTCTCTGCTCCAGGCCCACATTCAACCCAGTATTTCCCGAGCCTTCCCCATGCCAAGTTGAACCGTGCCTTGATTGTGTCTGGGCCGGGTTTGACCCGGGTCAGCTCCAGATCCAGCCCATTGTTCACCACTAGTTGCGACTTTAAAAGTTGCTTTTCATGTTATTTATCAATATCATGTTCTTACTCTCTTCCAATCCTCCTTGTGCACCGGTGTACTTCATAAATCCTCTTCCCGCAAGGCAGCCACTCTCAGAAGAAGTTTTCCGGCCGCCATCCACGGTGGCTAGAGAATACGTCTGCAAAATTGAATTTCCATTTTCATTCTCCAATATCCGTCAACTTTTAAATATATCTCACACTCCCAAATTTGTCTCTTGCATCCTCTCAACTGACTAACTTAACATTCAATTTCTTTTGCAAGTGAACAACCTCAAAACCTAAAAGACCCCACTCTTGTTGTGTGGTACTTCTCTGTCCCAAATTGATGAGTCATTTACTTTTTTTTTTTTTTAATCTAAGCTTTACTCGAACTTAATTTATATTATTATTTTTTAAAAGAAAATTTAAAAATTTTATTTGAAACTTACAAGATCTCATCTACCATTTATGTATATCAATTTTTCATTTATATACCAAAATACTCAAATAAAAAACTGTTCACAACAATTAATTCATAATTTTATTTCTTTCATGACTTACTATAGAAATATGAACATTTTCTAAATATAATATTTTATTAAGAACTTCTTTTAATGCAAAAGTCAAGCAATGAAAAAAAAACTGAGACATATTTAGCATAAAAAGTTACAATTTGAAACATAAATGGATTCTCAATACAATGTTGTTTTAATTATTATACGTCACATCGTATTATGATCAATTTTGTACAAAAGTTTCATAGAATTGCCTAAAAAAGCATCGTGTAATCCTCTTTTTCTCCACTGTCATTTCTATCAACATTAATTACACACGGAAAAAATAAGAAGAAAAAGAAGCGAATCGAAGAAAAGCAGACGCTTTTAATTTTGAAAACAATAGACAGTGCTTGTATTCATGAAAAGATCCCTGTTTTGTACAGCTTATCGCCACCTTCTGCCGCAGAATAACGAGCTGAAGGAGGTTGTCCGGTGACATTATCAGCTCCATCTCTGGCCATCAATTTGCTCACATTCCAATGCCAGGGCTGCAGGTAAGGTGAAGCAATATTCGAAGAGGAAGGATGAAGTATCACAGAACCCCAATCTCTAGCCCCATGTTTTGATTCTTTTAATCTCCTCCTCACCAACAAACTTCCTACATCTTCCTTCTTCATCTCCGACACGCTTCTCAGGATTGAAACACACAGCAGAAGCACCAGAACAGCATCTTCCTCTGGTGACAGCTCTGCCACCAGCAGTTTCCAGTTTATGAGAGCCGTTGCTTTTCCATCTGGGTTGTCTTCAGTGAACCTAACGAGAGTCACAAAGCCCTCTTCATCTTCCTTCTCATCAGCTTCTTGGTTGCTTTGGTTCCCTCTGTCTTTACCAATGAAATGTGAATTGGCTCTCATCACCTGATACTGCATTTTGCATCCCCTTAACAACATTACCTGCATCATACAATCCATTTACCAGTTTAACTTCATGAATTATACTTGCAGTGCAAATGGCAGGCCTTACCGATGACTCTGATGAAGTTCGATTTCTTAGACAAAATCTCATGCTTGAAGTTGATACTGAGGAATCCCAGCTTATCATCAATTCTTCTCCCATTGAATACTTCCATGCATGTTTCCAAGGCTCAGTAGGCTCTTTTGGTGTTGCTGTTCCTACCACTTTCTCTGTACTAATGGCAAAATCACAGCAAAATTGATATTCTGATTTGAGAATTTTGTTGTCTCAATGAAAACTTTGCTAGCAAGTTAGGATGCTTATGATGATATTATGATATTGGAAGATGGCATCAACAAGAACAACAAATAACATAAACATGTCAAATTAATAAAAACAAACATATCACCTGGGCAAGACCTCATAGCTACAGTTTGATCCAAACAGGGTGCAAGATCTATTACGTAAGGTGAAGATGGCAAAAATTATATCTTCTGCATGAAGTTCATTTACCAGTTGACTGAACAAGTAATCAAGCGGTCTCTTTAACTCATAGGTTTTTATAATTCTACTTTTCTATCATGCAAAATGTCTCTTTTGCCTTGTAATCATGATTAAAAATAAATGGCGGGCGACATACCAGGTGCTCTGCCAATGGACCCTTCAACATAAGACCAAGAACCTTCTCGTACTTCGATGATCCTGTCCTCCCAAATTACAGCTGAAGGCGTTTCACCTCCCCATCTCCAAAATCCTCCTCCCACTCTGCAACAGCGTTGAATGTGTCTCCGGTTAACGATGCAAATAAGTTGACAGTTCAGGCAAAATGAAACCTGTCCCCTCCTGAAAAGGGCATAAGAGTGTGAAAGCAAACCTCATACGGACAATGAAACACTCTCTTCCGGCATGATCCAGAACCGTGCGTGACAACCACCGGCCTTCTTGGGGCCGATACTGGTTCAATTGCAGAATGACATCAGATATCATTGCTCCTGAATCATCAGTCACTCTGTCAGGCACACATTTTAACATATATGGTGCTTGAACTGGAGGAGTAATGGAAACAACCACCCTCAGCTGATCAACTTCTCTTGCAACAGTGATGGATGGAGCTCTTAGTAGATCATTCCAGTAAAATATGGTTGAATTAAGCAATTTGCTACCCTTGAGACAAAGACCACCACTACTACGAAGCTCAACAGCAACACCTCTGGTTCCAAACTCACAGTAAAGGTGCCATGCTTTTTGCCACGAAGTGCTGGAAAATGTGGAAATAGGTTTATCAAGCTTTAGATCTCGATAACATCTCGCCATACGAAGACGTGCAAAACTCTGTTTAATGTCCTCTTTTGCAACCCTCCTCCCCGGGTTGAACATCACAAAAACGCAAACCTGCATTGATATGGATCGACCAAGCTAATATAGACATTATGCCTAAATGAGCTCTGATGTTGTGCATGGAACAAAATGATTATGATCTAGAAAGCACTCTTTCATATAAAAATTTCAACATGTAGCAAAATTTTTCCAAATAGATTGATCCATTTCCATGTTATGGCTTATGACATTAATGAAATTTTGATGAGGCAAAAGCAATTCATCTGCTAGATGATTAGCAACTGCTGCTGGCAGTATTTTGTATTTTATCACAACCTTCAGAATTTCTTAAAGTACCTTAAGAGCTTATAGCACTAAATTCATTTCTTTGGAGGATGACTTACTTCGGAATTACCAATGTGACGCTGCTCTTGTACAACTATCAAACTTGGTCAGTTAGTTTACATTTCAAGAGAAAAAGATGCACCACCAGCAATGATAGTACCTCAAGCAGGAACCTGGGAATCATGGACTTGTATCTAGTGTTGATGTCCATATCACAAACATCCCAGTAAACCAGTGGCTTTGCTGAGACGGCCTTATCCAGTTCTATGTCTAATCCACCTCCAGCCTTCTCATAGGGTTGATCAAAAGTTCTCTCCCACAGTGTTTTAGTCTCTTCCAATTCTTGTTTCACCGTCCCATGTAAACCAACAACCTTACCCATGTCATCCCAAATGTCCTTCACATCCTCCACAAACGCAGTTGGGTAGCTCTGGTTAATTGATGATATTTAAAAATTGAAAATGTTAGTGATAAGCTCGTCAAAGAAAAGGGGCAAAAAAGTTGAGAGAGAGAGAGAGAGAGAGAGAGAGAGTCATGAATTTCTATATTGATCATCGATTTACTCTCAAAACTCCCCCTAATCATTCTAAACCTCGTTTTATTATCGATTACAATCTGATTTACAGTAAGCTTGATGTGTTAAAATCAGTCAGCTAGGGAGTTGAACCCATAACTTTAGATTATAATTCATAAAGGAACAGCCACAAAAAATCATGAAGCAAGCAAGATAACCATCTTTATCTAAAAAATGTAGAGAAAAAAAAAAGAAAAATCTTAATCGTCACAAAAGAACAAGCACAAACAGACTACTAATTAGGAATAATTGAGAAATTTTTTAAGAAGAAAAAATCACCTGGTGGGTCTGTAACATCAACAGAATATCCATGGCGGGCACGAAGGCGGAGCATTCACCAATAAACCTTTGCAACATGTAGAGAAAAGCCTTGTACCTTTGTCTGGCGGCAACCAAATACACCATCTCAGAGAAATATGGCTCCGAAAATCTAAAATACAGAACACTATGTTTTTGCAGTTCAATCCAAAGATTTTCATTTAGGACAACTGCGTCCGGAGAATCGGAATCCACGTCAATCTCAAAACTTTCAGATGGATATCTTTTCATCCAAAATTCCCTGCATCTCAGCACTGCATATTCCTCGTTCTCTTCGTCAAATATGGCAGGTTTTCCGATTAATTTCGAGAACTTGGACTCACAGTACTGCCTGTAGCTGGCCTGTTTCATAAGCTACTTAAAACTCAACTAATTTAAACTTACAACGTAATAAAAACATCGTAAATTCATGTCTGGGTTCCTTTTTCTAACGGCAGCATAGTGTTTTGTTTTCTCAAAGTTTCTCAGTAACCAAACATTAAACGGCAGAATAATGAGTAGCAGCTTCCACTTACAGGATTCAAAGTGTGACAGAACCAAACCCACTCAATATCAACAGGTGGGAGAACCATTGGGGGTTTGGACCCCGCCGTCAGATCAGAAATCAACGGCATCCACAGTTCATCATATCTACAAAATAAAAAATATAACTTTGTCATCAATTCGAGCCCCACTTTCCGGTCCAATTTAAGGGTGCCATCTTTTTGTGTCCCCGGAAAACCAACCTTCTAATTGCCTCAACAATGGTGGGTTTCTGGTGAAGCCACTTGCAGCCGCTAACATTCCTCAAGAACCCAATGGTTCGTCTGGCCGCGGACACGAGATCGAAGCTGAGTCGAACAGTGTGGGTCTCAGAGATTTCGCTTAAACTCCTAGCCGCGGACGACGAAGACATATCGTCGAAGATTTTCTGTCATTAAGATTCGGTTCTGTTCTTACCTTTGAAGACTTGTGAAGAATTCACAAAAGCGGAAGAAGGTGGCCACATGGCTAGTTGTCGCGACACGTGAGCTTTCAGGTGATGTCAGTGGATGTAGTAGAAAAGCTTGGATTATTCGGTGTAACCTTTTGATTAATTATGATTATGTGTAAAAGTATAACGTTGTTTAATTAAGAGAATATTCAAGAGAAAGACGATGTTTTAGTACCTAATTCACGAACTCATGAATAGATGCAATGCAATATAAGTCTATTAAGACATTATATTATAACTTAATATTAATTGCCGACTTCAAGTAATGTTCATGAACAGAGCGAGTACTGTTCATAAACAGTGCTTCAGTTTTTTTTTTTTTGGCCTTTTTGGGGCGCAATCGTCTCTTTTTGAACATCAGAACCCTTTTCGCGCTGTCTTCGAGTCTTAGGGCAGTTTCAGCCCGTTTTACTTTTCCTGTTGGTTAAAACGCGCTTTAGTCCCTGCATTTCTACATGTTCCTAGTTTAGTCACTAAATTTAACCTGTTTTATGTTTTGGTGCCTGAACTTAACAGCTCCTTAGCTAGATTTTTTCTATTTGCTCTCTTGATTCCCAAAATTTTTGTTATTTTTTATCTACTATCTTCTAAAGCAAAACATTGGTCACCATGATCCTAATTGCTAAATTTAGTTCATGTTCATGAGCAGTACATCTTTTTTTGGCTTTCACTATTGAGGAGATATTGGGTGGCCTAGCGACGTGTCTTACTATAAAAATTGAAATGGCACCGTTTTTGTTAAAAGCCATGAGTTTTGTGTTATTCTCATTGTTCATCAACAGTGCTATTTTTTTTTTGTTAAACATGATTGACTCTTTTCTAAGTTCGGTCCTCTTCTTTCAAGAAAATCATGTCCTGAGAGCCTATGTTGTAATTTTTTGAGTGTCCAACTGTTTCACGTTTGCTTATGGTCAAACTATGATTTCAATCCATGAATTTCTTTTCTTTCCCGTTTCAGTCACTAAGTTTGACTCATGCTATGTCTTAGTCCCAAACACAGTAAATAATAACTACATAACTAAATTCTTTCTATATGCTCTTTTGACCTTGATTTGGTTTGTTGTTGTTGTTTTTTTATGTACTATCTTTTAGAACAAAACATTGGTCATCACCAATTATTAAATTTTACTCCCTCCGTCCCGGAATGTTTGCTCCATTTGGTTTTGCACGGAGTTTAAAGTGTGATGAAATTTTCTAACTTTTTTCCAGTTTTACCCTTTAACAAATGAAACTAAAAAAGAGTTGTTTAATTGGCATCTAGCGGTAAAGAAAGGGAATTGAATATTCAGACAGATTGTGGTGGGACATTTTTTAGCCTGAAGCATTTTGCTCTCTGTCTCTCTCAATCTCTCAAATACGCTGAATTAACAATTTCTTTCTTTGAAATTGCTTACTCTATTCACACATTAACTAGCTGGTAACAATGATTTCGTCTTCAAATTCGGCCATTGAAAAGAAGCATCGCAGGGTCTTAGGCAAAGAAGAGAGGGTTGCAGTTGCTGTGGCTTCGATGAAGAACTGTAAAAAAAATGGAAAAGCAGAGCATGGATTGGTTTCAATTGTTGCTTCTCAATTCTCCATTTCTCAACATACCGTTAGCAGGATTTGGAAGATGGCAAAGTTCCAAATTGGCAGCAATTGAGCTTTTGATTTGACGGCAAAATTTTCCGGCAATGCGGGGCGAAAACGAATTGAGCTTGATTTGAACAAAGTGGCTAAAGTTCCATTACACCGACGAACCAACATCAGATCAATGGCAAAGGAGCTCGCAGTATCAAAATCTAGCCTTCACCGCAGAATCAAAGACGGGTTTATAAGGCGGCACTCAAATGCTATAAAACCATACTTAACAGATGAAATAAGAAGCGGAGATTGAGGTTTTGCTTATCAATGATTGAAAGGAGCTATCTTATGAATAATCCCATGTTTATTGATATGTATAATTATGTCCACATAGATGAAAAATGGTTTTACATGAGTAAAGAAGCAGAAGTATTATTTGTTGCCAGATGAGCCGGAACCATTGCGGACTTGCAAAAGTAAACGGTTCTTGACCAAAGTTATGTTCTTGGCTGCTGTTGCAAGACCAAGATTTGATCCAATAAAAGGGACTAAGTTTTCTGGGAAGCTGGGAATTTTTCCATTTGTCTATAAAGAGCCAGCTGGAACCATGGAAACCAAGCCTATAGTTTCAGTAACAAAGGAAGTATATAAGGCCTACTTGATTGAAAAGGTTATTCCTACAATTCAGGAAAAATGGCCTCACACAACTCCAAGGAGTACAATATACATTCAACAGGATAATGCAAAACCACATATAAGTGTTGATGATCATGATTTCCAAGAAGCTGCAAGAAAATATGAACTCAATGTTAAATTGATTTGCCAGCCTCCTAATAGCCCTGACATGAACGTACTAGATTTGGGGTTTTTTCGAGCAATACAAGCTCTACAACAACAAGAATCTCTGAAAAATATCCACGAATTGGTTAGTGCTGTTGAGAAAGCCTTTAATGATTTACCATCAAACCAACTAAATCATGTGTTTATCACCTTACAACAATATATGATAGAAGTAATGAAGTCACAAGGTTGCAATAGGTACAAGATTCCACATATGAATAAGAACCGATTGGAGAAAGATGAAAATCTTCCAACTAAACTTTTTGTGCCTACTGAATTGATTGAAAAAGCAAAAGCACTTGTGCAAGATTGAAAAGTGTTGTGTTATGGATGAAAAATGGTTTCTAAACTGTGGCTTGTAGTAGTACAGCAAGAAACAAAGCTTACCACTTTGTTGTTGGTACTTCTGTAGTCTTTTGGATGTTGACAAAGAAGATCAAATAGGTTCTTTTGTATGAAAGTGTAGGGTTCTTTTGTATGAAAGTGTATCTAGGTTTTGTTTGTAAATGGCCCAGTGCAAGTATATTTTGTAAGTACCAACAGTTTGTTCTAACTAAAGTGTAGTTTGTTCTAATGAAAGTGTAAGTCCTTTAGTTTTTATTGATGTTAATCTCGCCTTTATTCTTTAGTGTTAATGTTTTCCTAAAATAATGTAAAATTGAACTGAATGTAATGCAAGTAATAAAAAATGTGATGGATTTTAAAATTTGAAAATGATCATTAAAATGAAAGAGTTTGAAGAATCAGAAGTTATCAGTCAATACAAATTGACTAGTGTCAGCAGCTCAAGCTGATGTCTATATAGGGGTTAGATCAGCTTAAATCTTAATTTTGCTTGGAAATGAAGATTTATGGGTTGTAGTGTAGGTACATGATGTTAACTGAACATATATTAGCAGACCAAGCCCTGAGAAGCAGAGTGCAAACCTATAGAAATTCTGCAGGAATTGGTTGAGTTAAAACTATGTTCAAGTTTGACTGGGGAGTTGACTTTTGGTTCTAGCGAGTAAATGACAACATATACTTAGGTGACATGCATAATTATGTATTGTAGACTTGTTGAAATGGTTTATTTGCTTCTATGTGGCTTAAAATTTAAAGTTACCTATTTTTAAAGCATTGTAAATACAATTGTACCTGTAATTTTTTTTTTCCTGTTTTCCTGGTGTAGTGCAGTTGGTTAAAGGGCTAGTTTTACCCACAATTTCATGGTTATGACATGCCTACAGGTGTATCTGATTATATAGCTAAATGGGCCAAAGTTGTGTGATCATTTTAAGTATCATAGAACTTTATTTAAAGGGAAATAAGCACATAACTTCTGCTGGAACTGTTGTTTTTCTCTAAGTTCGGATTGCAGTATAATGCTACAGTTTACCACCCTGCTGCAGTATGGACAAAAAAAATATACACATTTGTTAACTGTTTTTGTTAGCCAAGTATTCATGTTTGTGTGACTTGTTTCAGTTTTAATTTCCTCAGGTTGGAGAAATTAGAACACATTTATTGTTGAAGTTAACCAAATAAGTCAAGCTCAAACCTTTCTCCATCACATATTTGTACCAACAGTATACAAAAGCTCAATACAATTCTTAGGTTCTTAACTTACTGAAGTTCAATACATGGAGTAGAGGGAATACAACTCTCAAGTAGGTAACTTACTAAACTTTTACAAGCTAACATTGCATTCCTAAACACATAAAGATAAACTATATTTTGGACTTTCATAGGGCTGCCACACCATACAAATGCAGCAAAATGCATCAAACACTTTTATAGCAGCTAAAAACCTATAAATATATTCTAATATGCAAACAAAAAAACACCAACTCCACAACTACTTGTTTAACTTTTCCACTTCAGCTCGTAACAATTTTTCCTTCACCATTAGACTAACTGTTGTTGAACCCAACAACTCTCTACCATGTTTTGATGCAGACAGAAATGAACAAGCCTTGTTCCAGAACTCATCTCCCTCAACTACACCTGGGAGGCTAGATAGCATTTCTTTAATAGGGATCATGCTAGGGTCCTTCCCTGGTGATGAAGGTAAAGCAGAAGAGACCTCTGGTAAGGAAGAATGGAGGAAGGCACTTTGTGGTCCATACATTTCTTGTGAAATCACAACCAACTCCGTTGATTGCATTGAAGAAGAAACACCAATCACCTCTGTTGACTGCTCTGAAGAAATCTCAAGTACTTCTGTTGACTCATCTGAAGAATTCTCAACCAACTCAATCGATTACTCAGAAGGAATATCAAGAAACCCTATTGACTGCTCTAAAGAAATCTCAACCAATTTTTTTGACTGCTCTGGACTCTGGGTTTCATCATCTGCTCCCTCATTAGAAGATGTCGACTTCTTGTTGGTAGTCATAATGGAGCTTAACTTACAAAACTACATATAGATGATAACATAGAAACCATAGAACTTTGTTGTTAGAACAACCACAAACAATCAAAGGCATGGCAGAAAAGGAAAAACTCAAAGGTCACTGCTACAAATTCATGCTTAGAAAAAAACACTCAAAGATGCTAACAAACTCATGCTAATAAACTCTTCATTGATGGAAAAAATTGAAAAAAAAACCACAGAGGCACAACCCTTAATCCCTCCATATTTCTTTTTTCCACATACTGTTAAACACACAAATGAAATTAACCAGTAAATTGAATATAGCTAAGGGGAATCATACTGATATGTGAATTTCAGGAAAAAAAAATCAAGCACACCGAAGTGAAGGCTCGCAGTGAAATGTAAGGTCGAGCACGAATGGAGGCAAGTGATTAGTGCAGGGATAAGTTTCTTGTCTACTAGCCAAACGTAAGCCTTGAAAGATCCTAATACTTCTCCATCAAAATAAATATTGTTAGGGAGAAAAAAAAAAAAAGAAACAATGACTATTGAGACAGAATAAACAGGTATCTTTACAATTGAACTCTTCCCAATAATCATTCTATGATGGAAGGAACTAAAAGCTTCAGAAAAAAAACTTAAGGTCTTAAAGTAAGTCCAAATGCTTTAGGTATGCAAGTAAATAAAACATGAGCAGCAATGCAAATACAGTTTACAATAATGTTTCTGTACATGAAAGGCATATATCAAGTTTAAGTTAATGCATACTCCAGTAGCATGTCAGAAGAACTGCTCACTTGGTATTGCAAGAAATCAAAGAACAGAATTGGTTCTAGACTTTAAAACACTCCAAAAGATTGTGAAAGCTAATTGAAGACGAAAATATATACCACTTACTGATTGTTTTAGTTAAGAACCTGGGTTAGGCAAACAACTTAAAAACCCTCAACTGGGTTTACATGTTCACAAAGTTTTGAAATGCTAGTTTATCATGACTAAGTAGAAGTCTGTAATAGTGAAAGAATGGCTCATACTGCCAATGTTAAGTGCTTTTGAATGAATGAACTCTATGCACTCATTAATTTTGCTCGTCTCAAACTTAGTAAAACAGAGTTTGCCTTCTAGAACAGGATGTCCTTTGTCTCGACTAGAAACACCAAGACTTTCATTCATAGCCACCTGGTCCTTTTTCCTTCCAGGACTAGGACTATCAATACTTCTTGAGAAATACACTAATTTAATTAGAGAGCCTGGCAATCAAGATTTTTTGTTGGCATCAAAGTTGATATAACATGCAATAAAATCAAAAAGTTGCTGGCCAACTTTAACAGCTATTGTAGTTATGCCAATTTGAATTTGGCAACTTTATATGATATATTGAAATAGCCAAAAGAAAAAAAAAACAACGTTTAATCTTTGATGAACATAAACAGAGAGCAACTTTATTTGGAAACAGGTAGATACTGACAAGGATTGGGTTATTTGACTCTACTGAACTCAAAATTTTCCTTCTTAATAAAAACCCCATTACATTATAACAACAAGCAACCTTCAAAGTATACTTGTATCATGAAATAAAAACAGGTTTTCCAATAATACAACATTAACAGCTTTCCATGCTATGCTAACATTGGCGAGCCAAACTCCCAAGTGATGAAGCACAACTGACAGAAAATCCCCGCCATTTAAATAGAATGAAAGCAGGGACATCAAAACTAATCAATTGAAACAGTTAAGCATGTATCTTGGACCATCCATGTAAAAATCTCTTGGACCTTAACACAACAGAACCAATTAAACAAGAAAAAGAGAGAAGGTATCGGCAATCCCAAAAAGAGTGGCAAAATTCAAATTTGGCAGTTGTAAAATGAATATAAATGGAACGGACCATTCAACTGGAAAATGCTCAGAACAACACGAAGAACTAAAGGCAGATCATACAAACGACAAGTAAAATCAATCAGGCAAAGAAGAAAATGGAACCTCCAATGTTGATAGCCAAGTAAGAAGCTTGGCTTTGGGACTGGTTGGATTCTAAATTTTGTCGGCTTACGAACGTACTGGTTAGTGCCAGACGAGTAGATTGCAAGATTAGTGCAGGGATGAGTTTCTTGTTTACTGTGGTTAGGGATTTTGGTCGAATGAATTGGAAATGGTATGGCTTAATTTTAAAAGTAGTTGAAGTAAGGGTATTGTGGTAAATTGATAGTAAAAATGTTACTAAAAGAAGAAATGGTGCAAAGATTTTGGGACTACCCTAAATGGAAAATGGAGCAAAAATTATGGGACGGAGGGAGTAATACCTAAAGCTTTTCCATTTCATCTCTTAGTTCTTGAATTTTGTTGGCCAATTATTTCTTTTTCTTTTAATCTTTATTAATTGAGTTTTGTAGAATGAGTTATTTAATTCAAAAGTTATATGGTTTAATAAAGCAATTTTGTCAATTTTTCTAACTAAAATTTTCATCAATATTAAATATTGGAATTTAAATTGATATAAGGTAAAATTTTTTAGTGAATTCTTCTTTAGTGACAAAAAATATATTTATTATTTCAAAGCATGTATATGTGTTATGTTTCGGTCATAACTAATCATTTGAATGATAAAAACATCATATAAAAAATGCCTAACTTTAAAATTAAAATAAAATAAAATATTAATTTATTGGCATAAGTTTAAGGCTCAAAATTTTTTAGTAATTTATTACTGATATTTATTTTAATAATAAATTTAAGAAATAAAAATACCCGCTACAAAGTGCAGGTCAAAAATAACCTCATTTTAAATAATTTGCTGTCGGGATAATATAATTAACAGTTTATAGGTTAAAGAAATTGAGAAAAAAAAATAGTACATAAACGACAAACTCATGCATACAAGTAATATAAATAAGTCTATTGAAGCATTTCAAATTATTTGATGATAGGAATAAAGTTAAAAAGGACATGAGTTTAAGAGCTATAAAAGTGTATTCCAAAAGCTTCCTCAATGAATAAAAGCTTTTGTATTCTTTTCCCCTTGTAATATGATTCAGCTCTATATGTGTACCGAGGAAAAAATGTATTGTGGCTAAAGCTTCAGTTGGGGTAAAATTCATATGTAGTCCCCTAACTTTAACGATTTTCCTAATGTGGTCCCTTAACTTAAAAAGTGACTCTTAAAGTCCCCTAACTCAACTTAAGTGTCATATTTTGGTCCCTACCGTTACTTCTACCGTTATTTTGGATGGAAATTGCCTATGTGGCAGGTATATTGCCACGTGGCAGTCTCTTTTATAATAAGAACTGATTAGATTGGAAGAACAATAAAGTTCAAGCTAAAATTGGCACAAAAAATAATTTTAGGGACCTAAAACGATAGTTAACCCAATCTTCCCCATCGCCTCCCCACTCCGATCAATCGCCGCCGCCGACCCTTCTCCCTCTTTCCGCCGATGCTCCATCTTCCTTCTTCCCGACCGACGCTCCACCTTCCCCCTTCATCCATAACCTAAAAGGTGCAGACAAGTCGCTCTCGCCACGGAATCGCCGACGTCTGTCGCTCACTTGGGTTTCGATTCGCTGAGAGACTATTCGCTCTCCGACTCACTTCTTCTTCTCTGGTCGCCCTATCGTTTTCCTCTGCCCATCTCTTCTTCGCACCCGTTTCCAATTTCTAGGTTCCAATTCGTGCGAAATTGTGCGACTGCTACTCCTTTCTCGACGCCCTCCTCCGTCCGCCTGGGAATCGCCGTCCCTTCCCTTGAATCCGCCCCCACCTGATATCTCCTCCTCCTCGCCCCCACCGTCATTCCCATCCCTGGCGCAATTCGAGATTCCATCAACATTCGAGCGAGAGAGAAGTGGAGACCTTTGAGGATTCACGGATTCGCGTCGGTCACTGGTGGGACGAGGGTTTGTGGGTTGGGCGACTGTCATCTGAACGATTTCCTGGCGAATCGAGGTTGGGCGCTATTGCTAGGCGAATTGAGGCGATTCACGGCTTCGGAGGCGCGATTCAACAACCAACCAGCGGGGCTGTGGATAAAGGGGGAAGGTGGAGCGTCTGTCGGGAAGAAGGAAGATGGAGCATCGGTGGAAAGAGGGAGAAGGGCGGCGGCGGCGATTGATCGAAGTGGGGCGTCGATGGGGAAGATTGGGTTAACTATCGTTTTAGGTCCCTAAAATTACTTTTTGTGCCAATTTTAGCTTGAACTTTATTGTTCTTCCAATCTAATAGTTCTTATCATAAAAGAGACTGTCACGTGGCAATATACCTGCCACGTAAGCAAAATCCATCCAAAATAACGGTAAAACTAACGGTAGAGACCAAAATAGGACACTTAAGTTGAGTTAGGGGACTTTAAGAGCCACTTTTTGAGTTAAGGGACCACATTAGGAAGATCGTTAAAGTTAGGGGACTACATATGAATTTTACCCGCTTCAGTTGGTTGTGAATCTTTTGATTTTTTATGAATGCGTGACGTTTCTAATATTTTTTTCTACTCTTTGCATAGGAGTTGTCAATCTCTATCGTGATACTTTAGATGTATTCAGGCAAAATATCTATAACTTGTCAGTAGAATTTAATATCGCCATCGCACAACAAATCTTAAATTATTTGTCCCTGGTTCTTTAAAATGTAGAATGTTTTTATCATTAAATATAGAAATTTTAAAATTTTTATTATATTGTTTTTGCTCAATTTAGATTTATTTAAATTATAATTTAAAAAGCAAGCACCATGAAAGATAAATAAAATCTAGGGGCAATTCGTTCTAACTTAATCAAATTAATAAGCTACCATTAACGCTAGATCAGGTCAAGTTTCTTGCAGGTTATCTGAGTATGTTCTGAAAAGGTCCTGATTTTGGCTATAATTACATCTATTTGTTATCACAACAAAGATGCCTCTTACGTTGCTCTGGTGATCGCATACTCTATCGCATTTAAAGACCCACCACCCTCCGATTCGGATCATTTGGTTTGCTATCAAATTAGCTAATGAGCATTGAGATAGCACATGGGGATCTACGAGATGATGGAGGCAGCCATGGATGCAAACCAAGGGCTGGGGTACTTTGGACGGGAAAGAGATAAATGGAGGAGAAGATAGAGAGAAAAGGAGGATGGGTCAAATTCGGCGTGTTTGATCTGCCGATTTCTACACACGCACATACCTAGGTTGAGCATAGAGGCCTTGTGCTGTCTCGATACTTGTCTGCAAATTGCTAAATCAAAAGAGAAAAGTAAGACGAATTAGTCGACAGCTAGTGGGAAAAGCAGGACAAATTGCTCGACGGCTAGTGGGAAAAGCAAGACAAATTGCTCGGCGGCTAGTGGGAAAAGAAGAGGCGTCTCTATTTTTATGGCACAAGATGTAATTAGGGCCAAAATTAGAGACTTTACACATTAGATTCCCAAAACCCACGAAAAACCAGACCTGACACAATATTAATGGACACCCATTAATCTGATTAAATCATAACGAACTGCCCCTAATTTACTGTGTAAATTATTAGTAATTTTATTCTAACTAGGAATTTGAAATTAGCCCAAAGTTTTTTTGGAGAATTTCAAAAAATCCCCTGAGGTTTAGTGAATACTTCACGTACCTCCTCCTGTTTGGAAATTCTCCCCTTTACCCCCTTAGGTTTAGGGCGAATTTCAAAAAACCCTCTGAGGTTTAGTGAATACTTCACTTACCCCCTCCTTTTTGGAAATTCTCCACTTTACCCCCTTAAGTTTAATAGATCTTTCACTAACCCCCTTCCATAATTTGGTTGCTTCTCCAGCATCAACGAGAAACAAAAAACAAGAACCAAATTTAATCACGCTCCAGCATCAGGTTTAGTCAATCAAACAGATGAAACAAAGAAATACAAAATGACAAATTGGAGAGAAGTGTGGTCTACAGTAGTGTTCCCTCAGTATGCATCATTAATTGAAGAACAAATTGTCACTGATGAGTCAATCAGCATTAGCATGGTTCCTCATTCAACCATCACTGGGAACACAATCTCTCTTCTAATTTCTCCATGTCATCGCAATTTAGAAACAAAAGAACACTAAAAAGCACAGAGAGAAAAAGGAAGAAGGAAATGTTTTGTTCCCCCAAAATATTATATTGGAGCTCATCCATGAAATCATCAGTGTAACCGATATTTATTTTAATAATATTTTAAGGCTCAAAATTTTTTAGTTATTTATTACTGATATTTATTTTAATAATAAATTTAAGAGAAAAAAATACCTGCTACAAAGGGCAAGTCAAAAATAACCTCATTTTAAATAATTTGTTATCGGGATAATATAATTAACAGTTTATAGGTTAAAGAAATTGAGAAAAAAAATTAGTACCTAAACGACAAACTCATGAGTACAAGTAATATAAATAAGTCTATTGAAGCATTTCGAATTATTTGATGATAGGAATAAAGTTAAGAAGGACATGAGTTTAAGAGCTATAAAAGTGTATTCCAAAGCTTCCTTAATGAATAAAAGCTTTTGTATTCTTTTCCCCTCGTAATATGATTCAGCTCTATGTGTACTGAGAAAAAAATGTATTGCGGCTAAAGCTTCAGTTGGTTGTGAATCTTTTGTTTTTTTATGAATGCGTGACGTTTCTAATATTTTTTCTACTCTTTACATAGGAGTTGTCAATCTCTATCGTGATATTTTAGATGTATTTAGGCAGAATATATATAACTTGTCAGTAGAATTTAATATCGCCAACGCACAACATATCTCAAATTATTTGTCCCTCGTTCTTTAAAATGTAGAAAGTTATTATCATTAAATATATAAGTTTTAACATTTTTATTATATTATTTTTGCTCAATTTAGATTTATTTAAATTAGAATTTAAAAAGCATGCACTGTGAAAGATAAATAAAATCTAGGGGCAGTTCATTCTGACTTAATCAAATTAATAAGCTACCATTAAAGCTGGATCAGGTCAGGTTTCTTGCGGGTCATCTGAGTATGTTCTGAAAAGGTCCTAATTTTGGCTGTAATTACATCTGTTTGTTATCACAGCAAAGAGGCCTCTTGCGTTGCTTCTATCGTACTCCCCCAAAACGCACAAGACTCCTCTTTTTTTTCTCTGGTGATCACATAATCTATCGCAAGTAAAGACCCACCATCCTCCGATTCGGATCATTCAGTTTTCTATCAAATTAGCTGATAAGCATTGAGATAGCACGTGGGGGTCTACGAGATGATGGAGGCAGCCATGGATGCGAACCAAGGGCTGGTGTACTTTGGTTGGGAAAGTGATAAATGGGGGAGAAGGGAGAGAGAGAAGGAGGATGGGTCAAATCTAGCATGTTTAATTCGCAAATTTCTACACACACGCATACCTAGGTTGAGCATAAAGGCCTTATGCTGTCTCGATACTTATCTACGAATTACTAGATCAGAAGAGAAAAGTAAGACGAATTACTCGACGGCTAGTGGGAAAAACAAGACAAATTGCTTAGCGGCTAGTGGGAAAAGAAGAGGTGTATCTATTTTGAGGGCACAAGATGTAATTAGGGCCAAAATCAGGGACATTCCACATCAAATTCCCAAAACCTACAAAAAAAACCCGACCCAATCCGACAGTAATGGACACCCATTAATCTGATTAAATCAGAATGAACTGCTGCTAATTTACTATGTAAATTATTAGTAATTTTATTCCAACTAAGAATTTGAAATTAGCCCTAAGTTTTTTTGAAGTATTATGAGTGGAACGTCCAATAAATCATCGACCAGAACTGAAATTGACAAAGCAAGTGCAACAAAAAACGGATAATTCCAAATGAACAAGTCCACGTTCAGTTGGTAATGCGATATTGTTCTTTATATCATCCATGAAAATGAAATAGACCTTGCCACATGTTGGCATTTGTGTTGCAGCTATAGTGTTCGGCTCGTATTTCCTTCTTCTTTCCTGTTTAAAAAAATAAACAACACTTCATATTTTTCTAATGTTTAAAAATAATTATAAAGAAAATACTGAAAAAGTAAATCAACAAGTCAGGCACGCGGCCACTGACGTACTAGAAGAAGACACAGTCCACCATCGTTGCTGAGGGAGAAAGCAGACAGATGACCCACAAAGTGAAGTTATTTGGAGAAGTATGCTTTTGTGGTTTTCTTGCCAACTTTTAGCTCATTCCCATGCTCGGCTTGCTTGCGATCCCCTCCAGACCCCCGCCCTGGCCCATTTCTCAGTCTAAGTGGACTGCCAGTCATAAGATCGTGCTCCACAGACTTTACAACTTGCAACTGGATATGCAAACGTGCCATGCCCACAGCAATACACACACCTCAGACTCAGAGAAGCTAACATTTTTAAAATTGTAAACCCTGAGGCATTTTGCACCAATTCTGTTCGCTGACTTCGTCATTTTAATTCTTAGACTATGTTTCGGATCAACTTATTCTTGGAGTTGGTTCATTGTAAAATTTGGTTGCTTCTCCAGCATCAACGAGAAACAAAAAACGAGAACCAAATTTAATCACGCTCCAGCATCAGGTTTAGTCAATCAAACGGATGAAACAAAGAAATACAAGATGACAAATTGGAGAGAAGTGTGGTCTACAGTAGTGTTCCCTCAGTATGCATCATTAATTGAAGAACAAATCGTCACTGATGAATCAATCAGCATTAGCATGGTTCCTCATTCAACCATCACTGGGAACACAATCTTTCTTCTAATTTCTCCATGTCATCGCAATTTAGAAACAAAAGAACACTAAAAAGCACAGAGAGAAAAAGGAAGAAGGAAAGGTTTTGTTCCCCCAAAATATTATATTGGAGCTCATCCATGAAATCATCAGTGTAACCGAGAAATCCCAATCCCAATCCCAGTCCAGAAATTGGATGAAAACGGATCAGCGTTGCTAAGTAGAATTGAAAACATTAACTAGGGAAAGAAAAACAAAAGGATTTATGGTGAAAGCTCAGATAGATGTTGGACAGGAGGAGTCTATTCCCGGACCTACACAAGGTCTCATAATGAGCTGGGATTACAACATTTATCATCTTCGCCACCAAATTCACACCCAGATAACCATAAACCTTGAAAAAAATGGATGGGCAAACAAACAAAGAAACCGGCAACAACGACGATGAAGAAGATGAGTCAAACGATATGATGGATATGAGAGGCTTCGGCGGCGATTTAAAGGCAAACAAAACGACGCTAGGGTAGGGTTTGTATTCGACTCGAAAACTCATCCTTATATCCCGAAAATACCCCCATATTTTCTTCATACGACATATTGCCTACTTGCAGGCCGGAGCCCTACTTTTCGGCCCAATAAACCAATTCTCAGATCCCACATGAGCCCAACAAAATTTCCGCTATTTCTGCTATATATATATATATATTTCAATGAGAATAGAACACAATATAAAGCAGGAGCATTAGAAGATTTTAGAGGGGAGAAGGCAAGGGAGGGGATGAGGCGGAACCATCTGTCATAAATGTATAAAGGACAGCAACTGCAAGACAGTTATTTTATTTAAGAAAGGGCAGAGTAGGTAGATGAGATATAACGATATGAGCGAGCTAGAAAAGAAGGTGAACAATGGTCATAGAAACATTGGTGAACCTAAAGACGATATCATTTTGCTGAGCAATCTCCTGGAGGCCGAATCCCCTGCACCCGTTCACGCCGCTGCTAACATTCACCAAACCCGCATAAGCGACGTCGTACTGGTGCTGATCCAATGAGCTAACCGTCGTGTCCACTGCACTAGGCATCACGCTGTAGGAATCCTTGCACGCCACAAGCATGGACCATTCCGCATAATCCCGAGCCTTGTTCACGTTCTCCGACACAACCGGAAGAACCCTCCCAATCTTCACCCCCAACGTCTGGACCGCGATTCGGGCCAATCCCGTCGAGTTAGCGCTGTGGCTCTTCGCGTCTGACTCTAACCCGGCCACGCAGTCCTCCGGAAAGCTTGTACGGTTACATGTTTTCTCGATGAGGGATTTGTCGGCGGCGGCTGTAGGAGAATGGCTGGCCGCCACAAGAAGGAAGAGCATGGTGAGCAAAAGGATTGGACTTTGATGAGCCATTAATTTAATTTCGATATCCAGGATCAGGAGCGGAGGGGCGAAGGGGATTGGATGTGCCAGAATTTTATTTATAGATCCAGCGATTCTGCCCCGACCAGAGATGCGTAAGTGTGAAAGGCATTTTCCTCATACTGGGCTGGAGCATTCAATTAGTGGGGTGTGAAATGGTTCAAAAATGTTCAAACGTAGCCAGGAAAATCTAGGTTCTCCGCCTAATAAATTGACCGTACACACGCTAATGCAGCTAATCTTTTCATTACCTCTAACTATTGTAACTAGTTTCCATATCCGGCACTCACATTGTCACGGGATTTTAAGTTATATTGAGTATCTCAAAATAATATATATTTAAATGTAATATAAATATTATTAAAAAATTATTATCACTAAAATTACAACGTGAAACAATTTTACCTTCCAAAATTAATATATAAGGTTCTATTGATCTGTCGCATAGTAGAAAAAGTTGTAATCTTATATGTTCTAGAATCTAAAGATAAAAATTTTATGCATGATGAGAAGGTATAAAGAAAGGAGTTAAATGGAGCAATTCTAGCTAGGTTTGGTAATCTATACTCAACTTACATGGTAATGCAAGATGTGATTTTGATTAATTAGGTTGCTTAATTAGGAAGAATTTTTTTTTTCACAGTTTTGTTTAAATTTGGTACTTACAAAAATTAGGTTCTAAATTATTATGCCATTAACTTTGGAATAGTGAATTATTTCCCTTTTTGATGTTTCTTATGCTAGCCCAAGAATTGCTTATAATGGTAGTATTTACCTGATTTTTTTTAATGTAAATAAGTTTGGTATGAAAATTATGGAAATTTTATTGTAACACCGCCAATGTATGGTTGAGCATATACTTAGATCAAACTAAATGGTACATCTGATGAACTAAATGGTACATCTGATGACTAATATTCAACTTAATTAAGAGATATGATCATATATATATGGATTAATTAGTTTATATTTAAATTTTAAATCACCAGTTGTTTCATGTTTTCCTCATAATTAATCATGATAAAGTGAAATTGATATGATTAGCCTCAACTCGCCAAACTTTGATACAGTATGCCTTAATTAATCATGGAATACTCATTTTAGTCATCTTTCAATGAAAACGATTAGTGTATTATATTAAAAATTAGGACAATAATTCTTTCCCTCTATAAGTGAAAAAGAAACATGTTTTTTTTTTTTGCCACACATACATTGTAGTAACATGGGTAATGTCAAATCCTACTGTAGATAATTAAAGCAAAATTAATCAGTAACCTGTCTTCGAGACATGACAAGTACCACACACTTGTTCCTATCGCCCCCAAAGGCCTGACCTCCATCCCGGATCCGAATTGAACCCCCAAATTCATAAACCAAACAAAAATCTGAAATACAAGAAAGAGCAACTTGATACACTTCACTTTTTGTTGAGTAAATGTACAGTATATGGTTTTTTTATTGGATTTATCATTTTATATAGAGGTCAGCCTCCCTTATCTAATAATTCATTAACTTAAATTTATTAATTGTGTAATTAATTTAATTGTATTGAAGTATTTATAGACAAATTAGGAACTAAAATCACATTGATGAAGGATTTCCTTATCAAATTTTGAAAGTCAAATTTAAATACAGTATTCTCCCACTTAATTGAAGGCTAAATTGGGTGAAGGACAATATTGATAAATAATTGTAAAAGATACTCCATTCGTCTCATAAAATCTGTCATCTTTGATAATGCACGTAAATTAAGACTTCTCTATTTTTTACTTCTTTCTTTTAATATAAAACTATTACTTTATTTATTTTTATATAAAGTACATGTACTTATCCATTTTTTAATGGGCCCTACGTACTTTCACTCTTTAATTTTCTCAACTTTTTTTTCCTTTTAATAAATGAAATATATATAAAATAATAAAAAAGTTACATTACTTGGAAAGATAGAAAGTGGACAACTATTTTAAAACTGCCAAAAAATGAATAGAGGCCAACTATTGTGAAACGGATGGAGTACTAACTTTATTACCTTGTTTGTCAAATTTGCCACATGTCAACACCATGTTGCATTTGTGAAGTGAAAATACTTTTTATTCCTTAAATGTATCCTACTTTATATATATATAATAGATGGTTTTTTTTTCTTGGTATATAAGAGGAATGACAAAGGATGTAAGGGATTGAATTTTATATCCTTTAGTAATAATTATATATATCTTGGTATGTTTTTTTATGACGACTTCAAAGATAAAAAGGGTAGTGATCGGTTCATCTGCAACAAGTCAATCTTGGTCACCTTTCCAGTTTCAACTCGGAGATGGATTAAAGTCAAATGTTTCTTGGTGGAACTCCATTATTCTTAGACTGAACTGTATCCATTGGATATAAAAATACTACTTTTGATGTGTAGCAGTTGTTTGGCTTGGACATCAATGAAAATCATATGGAAAGCCCATGTAATGGTTGGCTAGGACTTCAACGGAATGAGTTGAACTTTCAGTGAATGGGTGTTTTTGGGTCTGTCCCTCACGACGTGTTTTACAACTAAACATGTCACAGTACAATTACAGTCACAAACTAGAGAGGATGAAAATGTTACTTGCAGTCGTAGTCGCAGATAAACATGTTACGGACCTTAGACTGATCCAACTTCCAAAGTCCAAATCTTCAGCCCATGATGAATGGACAGAGGAGAGCTTTAATCCAAGCGTTTTGGTACGGACCCCATTAAAAATCACTCACCTTTTGTTTTGTTTACATTTTTTTTTTGCCAATCTCTTCTAAATATAAAACTGTCAGAATCATAAAATATTTAGAAACACTTACTTACTCATTTATTTTTTCCTCCTAAGAATTAGGAGGTTAATAAGAGGACTAAGGAGAGGCTTACATCATTCAATCACCGTATGCCAAATGGCATAATAATTACTACTCTTCGTTCCTAAATACTGCTGTTTAATCCTATTAGGCCACTTTCAAAACATTTTAACTATTTCCCAAAAAAAAAAGTAAATAAAAAGGTACTGAAATAATAAATTTTTTTCTAAAATTGCATGAAAAATCAAGGAACGAACTAATCTGGAAGAGTGAGAGTATATGAATTTATTTAATTTTTGTTAACCATGTCGATGATTGGATCTAATTGGATGCACAGTGTTTGGAAACATACCTTTGTTTTTTTATTCCAAACCCCTGCATCCCATCATAGATGAGTCCATACCAAGATCTCAACGATAATATCCTTCAAACTTGAGCTACTTTTGAGGATGAGTTCTTGCAAATGCCAAAAGGTCATACATGTGTCCACAGGTGGCGGAACAAACATGAGTTGTAATTTATAAAAGCGTGCTATAACTCATATCTGTTCCACCACCTGAGTACACATCTCTACCTTGTCATAGAACTTTTATTTGTGCTCTCATATAGGGTACTTGTTTATGTTTCACTGGCCCTAATTGTACATTCTTTCACTTTCTTTCATTTTAAAACTAAACATCATGTTTCACAGGTCCTACTTGTACATTTGCTGCCAATAAAAAAAAAATAGTTACATCATTAGTAGATTAATAATATCCTATATCCCAGTGATTTATTTCCTTGTTTTAGACAATTTATTTTTTATAATGATAAAAAAATGGTTGAAATCATACAAACATAATCTAATTTTCCTCTACCATATGGTACTTTATCATTCTATTGATTTTGAGAGCTAGCTAAAGTGTTTTTATAAAAAGTTAGTATTAATTTGGAGTATAGAAATAATGAATGTGAAAAATAAGAGGGATAGAAAAAAGATATTCATAAGCAAATTAAGAAAATCCATGAGTAACAAATAAGAAGAAGGAAACCCATTTTTCCAATTTTTGAAGTACAAAACATTTTACCTATAATGTAAAATGAAAAAAAGAAAATAAAATTGTTTTGGGTAATATGAACATTAAACACAACCTGGGAAGGGATACATGGCAGCAACCCAGCCCGAAGGCAATCTAGGTTGAGGCAGTCCATCTCCATCTCCATCTCCTCCCTGACCCAAATAGCTACTAGATTAAACTTTGATTATTCAACTGCAAAACCTTAAACACTACTACATCTACAAGTAGGCTCCCTACCCTAGATTGTGGAAAATTAATCGGGAATAGCAGCTTGCATTGGCCAACGCCCAACGGGGTGCATATATATATAAACACGGAGTAGATCGATACGGTGAGGTGAATTAAGGTTCCCTGTCTCTTTAAGATGACAACATTTTGGTTTTTGGGTCCTGGGTGCGTGATGAAATCAAGTCAGAAAATGACCACATTTCTCCGGACAAAACTATTAAAGAGAAAAAAAAAAACAAATAAATAAACAAACTCTGTCCCAATCAGTTCCTTTTTCTTTGTTATTAAAAGACATTCAAATTGTAGAATGTCTATTTACTTGTATCATATTTTTGTATAATTCTCTTTTAATACTTAGTAGACTACAATAAAAGCTCGTTACATAATTTCGTGGCATGATTTTTCTTAAAATTTTGGGAAAGTTACAAAAACCCCCCTGTGGTTTGGTCAAACCTACAGTTTGCCCCCTCTATTTTGAGAAACCTACACTTTGCCCCCCACATTTTTTATACTGCCTGATAACAACTTTTGAAACTGTATTTAAACTCTACGATAATCATCTTTCAGTAATTTCAATCTGTCTAGTATTTTTTTTTATAGTTAATAGACATTTTAAAGTATCAGTTTTTTTCTTTCTGTAAATGTACTTTTTCACCTGTAATTATATATCAGTATTTTTTAAAGGTTGGTTTGCTGTGAAAAAAATATCAAAAATCTTGAAATTACTAGAGCATTATTACCATACAGTTTAAATACAGTTTTAGAAGTTGTTATCGGACAACATAAAAAATATAAGGGGCAAAGTGTAGGTTTCTCAAAATAGAGGGGCAAACTGTAGGTTTGACCAAACCACAGGGGGGTTTTTGTAACTTTCCCTAAAAATTTTAGCAGTACTATATTTTATTTAAAATATGGGGCCACTAGGCTATTTAAACGGACATATGTATCCATCATCAATGTTTAGGGCTTCATTTAAAAAAATAATGTTTTGGGTTGCAAACAAATCAAATAAATACAAATATATCATGTCCATTTTTATCCATCTAACTATTACTGAACATAAATCTGAACACTAAATGGATGTAAATCTTCTTGTTCATATATTTATCCACCATCAATGTTTAGGGCTTCTATAAAAAATACCTAAGACTATAAACAAACAGAACAAATAGGAATAGACCATGTTTGTATTTATTTGTTTAACTATTATTGAACAAGAATACTAACACTAAGCAAATGTAAATTTTTTTGTTCATGTTTATTTCTTTATTAATTAGTAGTATTCGTGTTTGTTCATTCGATGTTCCTAAATACTTACTCACAATAGCATAAACAAATGCGTCTATAAATCATGTAAGCGGTTGAATAATCGAACATAAATGAACAAAGAAATAAATATATTAACATTCACAACATATTGATAAAACATCAAGTAACTTTTTCCATAAAAGAATCAATCAATAAACATATCATAAGTATCTATATTATTAAAATACATATCAAAATTGGCAAACAAATTAATATTTTAAATGCCAAGTAGGTATATAATAAACATATGATAATGAATAAATAAATATAAACAAATACGAATTAAACATGTTTTTATGAGTATGAATGAACAAAAGATATCCTTGTTCATATTTATTTGTTTAAATAAACAGCTATATATAAAATTATGTTTATATTCATTTAGTTAACTAAACAAACAAACATAATCGAATTCTCGCTCAACTAGAGCCAAACTTTCTATTCATTTATAGCCCTATCAATATTAAACAACTGTGTTATCAAAACCGGACCAGGCTGTCCGGTTCAATCGACCCAACCGCAAATCGATAATCCTTGCAGTCTGGTTAGCGGCCCATTTAATCATTGGTCAAAAAACTATCGAACAAATGAACCATCAGACTTGTTATTTGAAATAAATATTTGAAAATTATAAAAACTAATGAAGAAGAAGAAAGAAAAAGAATAAACAAGACAAAAGAAGAAGAACAAAATAGTTTAAAAAAATGATGAAAGAAGAAGAAAAAGAAGACAGGAAAAAAACATGCAGAATATTATTGGATTTCAAATGTTATTATTGGATACTATAAATAAGATAGAGGTAAAATGAGATTTTTTTAAAAAAAAAAAAGGAAAAAAATATAGGTTAGACATCACCACAGGTAGTTTTGTATTTTCCCTGGTAACAAATGATCGCTTATCTCATCTCATGTGTGAACTGAACTAAATGGAAATCTATCATTCCTTGTTATTTTATATTTCCTCCATGTCACATTAATTGATCATTTTATCTTTTTTAATAAAGTTTGACTTGAACATATTCATATTAATATATATTAAAAATTTTTAAATGATATTTAGAAAGTATAACCTTAAAAGTTTCATTTTCATATAAAATATTCATATTTTTTATCATTCATTTTAAAAGAAATAAAATTATAAATTAACTATTATAAAAAGTAAAATGACCAGTTTTTATGAAACACATGGAGTATTAGTTATATTGTCCCCCATTAACTGAAAACTGAGTCTTGTCAAACTCTGTTCAAAGGGAAAGCTTGTTAAAATATTGGAAAAATTACCAAAAATCCCATGAAGTATGGTTGAACATACACTTTTGTCATCCATTTTTCAAAAACTTACACTTACCCCCTAAAAACTTAACTCCATGATTCACCAATAGACAGAGAAGGGATAAAAAACTTGATTTTACCATTTTAACATTTTTCTATATAAATTTTGCCCCTTCAACTTCCATATCTAACAAATTACCCCTATCTACATTAGATTTGATTCCCAATCCCAAACCAAATCATTAGAAAAACCAACTGACATTTCATATTCAACAAACCTATCAATGGCAATTCTCAATTCATCGAATTGGACTTGATTCCATAGCCACTTCTTGAGAACCTAGTTTGGGCGTTGATCGTTCATCGTTCATTGCTTTAAATTGTCAATTGTTTCCAAATCTCTTTTGCCCTCTCCTCAATCGTCAATTTGATTCACCCTCCAATGGTAAAACGGTGAGTTGAGTCGTGATGGAGTTCTTGTGCTAGAAACTATCCTATCAATCAAAATCCATAGCCCTTGGTTCTATAGAAATGACACTTACGTTTTTTGTTTCTTTAATTCCTTCAATGATTTTTTTGTTTTCTTTCATTTCTTCACAGGAGCCATGAAACCAAAATAGGCTACAATTTATGCTTGAATTTGCTCTGCTAGCAGCTGGAAAAATCAGTAAACCATTGCTTGGTTCAGTGTTACGAAAGTGAAAGAAATAGTTGGACCACTGGATAATTTAACTTGAAGTAAATTTCATGAATGGTCCCTAACAATAAGTTGTTGTTTTCTTTTAGTTCATAATCTATTGAATGTTATATTTTAGTCCTGAACCTATTAAAATTTTTCATCTACCCACCACACCTCAATAATTACAATTTTATTGAGTCATGTCATGTCTACTCTTATATTTGTTATTATTAAAAATATTCATTATACCTTATCTTTTAAAGCAACCCATGTTTATTTTTAATTCCATATAACTTATCTATTCTACTTTTATTTTCATCACATAACTAATATTAATATGTTGTACACACACGCACACATATATATATAGGGGTCGCATATGGGGCGGGTGACCCCTAAACCCACATCCTACCTAAACTCAATGGCTAATGAAAAAAGAAAAACCACATCTGAGCCAAATCCAATTAATTGCTAAAAAACCCGACCCATTAGATCAAATGCAATCAGATGCTCGTCGAATTGGACATCCATTAACATCCATAGTAGAGGACTCATGCGTGGTGGCACTGGAGGTGGCATCAAAAAGCTGCAGCAGCCCATGATGATGCTGGAGGCGCCATGTTTCCCACCAGCGTTGGTAGCTTGAACCATCTGGATTCAAATCTGATTCCCCTCAAACTCTCTAGGTCTCTTCTCATTCATCAGAGATTTCTACGCCAAGTTTTCGTCTGGCCATACAAATGGTTGGTAGCGATAGGTTGACCTGCAGTTCATTGGATGATGATGCTTCGATTTGTTTTTTTTTTTGAACTTTTAATTAGTGCTTCTAATTTGCTTAGTGGATTGACTTGCATTAATATAGAAGTTAGGGGTAAAGTTTATAAGAAAGAAAGATGGGAGGAAAAAATTAAGCATTTTCTCTATTCTCTGGCGACAGTGAATAGCAATGTTACTGTTAGAGGGGGTAAATGTAGGTTTTTGAAAAATGAAGGACATAAGTGTAGGTTTGACCACATCTCACAAGATTTTAGTAATTGTTCCTAAATATATTTGTCTATTCATAAGTCCAATACTTTGTTTAAGGAATGACGACGAACATTACCCCTCCTAGCTTAATTGTTAAGAAGTTTCTTTTGCTTGTTGCTAGCTACCATATGACCCCTAATAAGTACTTCGTACATTTCAAAATTTTTACACGATTTCAGATGTTTTACTTAAATTTATTTATATTATTTTTAAATTTTTTTAAAAATACTAATATAAATTAATTTAAGTCAGATTTAAATAAAAAGATAAAGAAAATGGTGTAAATAATTTGGGATTGATAGAGTATAAAAGAAAAATAAATAGTCATTTACATATTTCTCAAAATTTAAAAAGCGTCACAGTCATATCTTATATATATATATTTTTTCATTTGACTCTTGTTCTTGGGGTTAATTGCATGATTAGACCCTAACATTTAATTATTATTTCAATTTAAACCTTAGCTTCTAACTAGCAAGTTTCGACTCTCTAACCTCATTTAAACATTTCATTTTGGATATTTGGATGATGGAACTCATTAGTTCAAACAAAATACACCACGTCAGCACAAAATTGTAGGGAAAAATATTAACGTTAACATATAAAAACTTTTTCCATTGACAAAGAATCCTTAGAACATTGAAATCTAACAAAAAAAAACTCTCTTCCTCATCTCAGCCTCCCTTTCCACCCTCCCCTGTCTCTAGCCTTCACCCTCCGACCACCCATGTCCTATGTCCCTAGCTGTCATCCTCCGTCCCCGTCATTTCCCTCAGAAAATGGTCCAAAGCAGACCTTAACTTGGAGATTTAGATGAATCAAATCGCCAATCCCCAAAATTGTACTACTATTGTTGTCATTTTTATTTATGTGGGGCTTCCAACAATAGGAAATATAAGGCAATGAGGTACTTGGAACAAGTGATAACATTAAAATGAAGGTAGATCTACACATTGTAAGAGCTGGCATCGGTGACAACAACAACGACAATGGGATCGAAGGGCAAACTTTAAAAAAAGAGGTAGAGAACAGCATCAACAATGGAGGGATCGTTGAAGCATGAGTTGGAGGAGGAAATAGTGTTAGGTAAGGGGGGAGATACGTCAGAGTTAATGGGATGATTCAACAATGATTTCATTGGAGAGTGATTGAGGGGGTGGACATTGGATAATGTCACAATCATTTCTTGTTAGACTTGTGGTCGTTCGTCGAAACCATAACAAATAGTTTTGGTATCAGTAAAAACTCATAATAAATAAATTTGTAGTATATCAGTGGAAATCAGGTCGAATCCCAGGGAAAATACTTTTTCTAAAAGCTTATTGACAGAAAACTGAAATAAAAGATTAGGGTGGATTGTTTGCAATAAAAGAATGAAATAAAATAAAAAAAATGATTAGAGAACAAAAATTAAGAAACTTATCAAGTAAGAAACCAACAAAACAATCAAGAATTCAAACATTGGCATCAGTCAACATTGGCATCAGTCAACATTTACCACCGAATTCCTACAACTGATCATCGATACATAAATAGATCAATCAAGACTTTAAATATTCATCGTTGGAGTTATCTTCCTACCTCTCCTTAGTTGTAGTTAATCAGAAAACAAGATATCTAATTAACCCTAACTGCTATACAACCTAAGACAAAAGCTTTGATTCACTTAAAAAAATAAATAGTGTATAAAGTAAATAAACGCAGAAAATTAAATAAATAAATAAAGTGGGGCGTTTAGCCATCCACTTAAAAAAAATAAAAAGTGCATAAAGTAAATAAAGCAGAAAATTAAATAAATAAATAAAGTGGGAGCGTTTAGCCACCTACTTAAAAAAATAATAAAAAGTGCATAAAGTAAATAAACGTAAAAAATTAAATAAATAAATAAAGTGAGGCGTTTAGCCATCCACTTAAATAAAATAAAAAGTGCATAAAGTAAATAAACGCAGAATATTAAATAAATAAAGAAAGTGTGGCGTTTAGCCATCCACTTAAAAAAAAATAAAAAAAGTGCATAAAGTAAATAAATGTAGAAAATTAAATAAATAAAGAAAGTGGGGCGTTTAGCCATCCACTTAAAAAAAAGTGCAGAAAGTAAATAAACGAAGAATATTAAATAAATAAAGAAAGTGGGGCGTTTAATCATCCACTTAGAAAAAAATAAAAAAAGTGCATAAAATAAATAAACACAGAAAATTAAATAAATAAAGAAGGTGGGGCGTTTAGTCATCCATGAAAAAAAATAACAATAAAAAAGAAAGGGAAGAAAAAAAAATAAACACACAAGAGTTTATTGTTAGTTATGCAAAAATAAAATTAGTGACTTGAATGAAAGAATATGAGAAGATGAAGGTTTAAAAGAGGGTTATACCAATAAAAATGAAATTTTTGAATTCGCGAAACAGCCTCGTTCTTCTTCTCCGTTTACCGGCAACGATGGAGGGGGAGGCACTTGGCTGGCGCCGTTGGCGGCTAGCAGACGCGGCGGAGGCAGGCGAGGCGTCGGGCAGATGTGGCTGGGCGGCCACGGAAGGCGGAACTGGAGCAGCGACGGTGAGGGCTGAGAGAACGACGGAGGAGGGAGAAGAGAGAAAGACCTGGGAGCAACAGAGAGAGAAGCGGCGAGGGAGCGACGGAGAGAAAAGGACGGCGAGGGAGCGACGGAGAGAGAAGGACGGCGTGGCTGGGGCGTCTGGGGTGACGGCAAACGGCGATGGCTGGAAATTATTGGATGGGAAACGGAGGGTGACGGCGTAGTGGGGAAGCAGCTAGAAAAGTTTAGAAAATTCTGGGAAGAGGAAGGTGAGGCCAGGGACCTAAGCTACAGTTTTTTCTTTTCTAATTTAGGAGCTCTAGTCTTGATTTTTTTCGTTTCTTATTTGCAGGTTTGGACCCCTATTTATAGGGGAATGAGCAATGGATTCCTTCAAATTAGAAAAAATTCCAAATTTAATTAAAAAGAGAGTAAAAATATAATTCGGTAAAAATGACAGTTTTAGTCTTTCAGCTTTCTTTGACTACTGGTCTGGTCCCATATTTTTCAAAAAATTACTGATTGGCCCAAATTTGTCTGTTCTGTCAATTTGGCCCAAAACTGTCTGTTTGGCCCAAAAATGACGCGAAAAATTACCAAATTTCCCTGGAGTTTCCAGATTTCGTCAGATTCTTCCTAAACTTCTCATTTTTGTCATATTTACCCCAAACTTCTTATTTTTGTCAATTTTTTTTAAAATTTTCTTTTATATTTTATACACACCTATATATATATTATTTTTAACTAAACCTATAAAAAAAATGCCCCCATAAACTATTTAATTTAATTAATTTTTTTTCTTCTTCATCTATTTTTTAATAATAATTAATTTAAAACTTTTTTTAAATTTTTAATTTTTAATTTTTTTTAAGGGTCGGACGAAATTGGGTGTCAACACCTATGACCTAATGATTTTTGACGAAATAAATCACTAAACCTTAATTGCTTCACAGATTAAAGAAACCAAACAATTACAAATTTGATTTCTAACCCAGCAGTAGATTGAATTCGAATAACAACTAGTATATCTTTTAGCATATAAATGAAACAATTATGAAATTAATCATGAAAGAACATCCAATACTTAAAATATTAATTGAATGAATAAAAACAATTTTGATCTTACAGTGCTGAAAAATTCGGGGTTTCAGTCTCCTTCAACTAAAAATTAAAAAAAACACTAAAAATAAAAGAAAAGAAATAAGAAAATAAAACAAAAAGAGTTGGGGAATGAGGGACCCGTGCGGCAGGTGCTCCTTTATTATAATATAGCTAACCTAATGTGGTTAAATCCACAAAACTCCATAAACTTCCTATATTGTTACAAAAGTACCCTACACAAATAAAAAGATTAAAACTAACTAGAAGGTTTCAAAATTGTTAGCCAAACAATACTCCAGAACAATAGCAGCAACTTCAAGCTGAGATTTGACCTTGACGCAGTCATTATTTATCAAAACTCAAAGCATGAAAGTTGTAGATCTCTTTTTTATCTTTGGAATGATACCTAAATTGCATAAAACGGACACCTATAGACAAAAATATGCTCAAAATACCGCAACTACTTCTGAACCAGCGATGACTCATAAATCGTGATTTTGAAGCTAAATTTGACCATCTTAACGTGCAACCTGGGTTCCATGGTCTGAATGTAATTTGTAGCTCCAGATGTTAGCTTTCCAATAAATGAAGAATCGCTCAATTCCAATCTCTGTAGTTCAAGATATGATTTTTATACCGGAACATCACCAATCTGTCAAAATCCTGAAAGAACACAACTAAATTAAAACGTGTAAAATTACAAATTAAATTCACTTTCAATCAATTGAGTCCAGATATGCTCTAAGCTACAAAACATACTCAAAATATATCTTTAAGGTTCAAAACATATTAAACATATTAAATATGAGAGAAATAAATATAATAAATATAAGTTTATCAAGTTGGTTGATGGTGGTATCATTTTGAGGGGGATTTCTGTTGGAAGAAATAAATTGACAGATACTAAGGGTGGAAATTTTGGGAAAGTGTAAGCAAGCAGTTCTTCAAGTAAAGGCGAAGCACATGTTTGATTGAATGCCTCGTTTATTTGTTGATGGTGGCATTTGCATAAAAGGCTGAAGAGAGAGGCTAAGATGAGGAGGAGAGTTTTTTTTTTTTTTTTTTCAGATTTCAATATTTTAAGAATTCTTTGTTAAATGAAAAAGTTTTCAGGAGTTAAAGTTAACATTTTTTCTTATAATTTTATACTGACATAGCGTTTTCCATTTGAACTAAAGAGTTTCATCACTTAAAGATTCAAAAAATGACACATTTAAATGAAGCTAGAGGTTGAGATTAAAACTGAAATAATAATTAAATAGTATAATCTAATCATGCAATTAACCCTTTGTTCTTGACACACAAGGAAAGGCTTCCTAACAAGATGACATGAGGGTGAGGCTGGTTAAGAGCCAATTCATTTTAACTTAAGTTAACTTAATCCGAAATGACTTATTTTTTATTTTTATTTTTTTTATTTGAAACTTATTTTATTTGAAAACCAATATTATGTAGATACAATAATCTATTTGAAAGTAAATTTTTAAGATGTTATTAATTTTTTATGAATTTTTAATATATTATTATACCTACATGATATTAACTTTTAATATGTTATTATACCTACGTGATATTAGCTTTTAAATAAAATTAGTTCAAATAAAAAAATATAAAAATAAAAATAAATTATTTAAGATTAAGTTTTCGCGGGTAACAAAAAAGAAAAAGTTTTCCCGGGTCCCGACCCGAATATATCCCCACCTCATCCCCTCCTCTCCGTGGGCTGGCTACGGGCCAACCAAACAGAACGGTGCTCTGCTTCTGAAATTGTTGCTCTTACCATAATCATGACCTTAAGCCAGTTCATCAGATCCAGACATTTTTCGATTTCTTCCTCTAACTCTTCCCATTTTGTTCCTCCCTTTTCCTTCAATCCAAACACTAGTGAATTCTGCTTTCTTAGCCAACCCATCCATAATCTCCACCTCCCGGCTCTCACTTCCTCAAGAAGAAGATTGTTCCTCACTTCTGTTTCTGGAATTTGGGACGCTTTAACCGGAAGTAACAACAGCTGGGACCGTGAAGCTGTCATTGCTGTTAGACGTGGAATGTTACTATTCAGACAGGTCGATTCATTTGCCTTTTCTTAAGTTCACTGGCTGGGCCTTCTTTTCCCTAACACAGTGATTGATTTTGGCTTTTCTGGTTTTCAAGGGTGATTTGGAAGGATCCATGCAAGAATTTGACAGGGCCATAGAGTTGGATTCCAGACAAAAGGAGTGTAGGTTTTTCAATAGCGCTTCCTCTTCTTTTCCTAAGTTTGAATATCCCGTTTACTTATTTGAAGCAATTGACGTAATTTTGATTTGAAAATGGCTGTTATAGATCTTTGGCAGAGGGGTCTCTCACTGTACTATCTTGACAGGTAATGGTTTTCTGCGCACTCAAGTTTCTTTCTGTCTGTCGACAACATTCAACTTGGACTAAATGTTGAGGAAGCAAAAACAGAATAAGAGGAAGGGATTGTTATGCTGTGGTTTTTTTCTTTTATGTACTTAGGCCTCATTGGATAAGAATCTAAAGTTGCTGGTACCAATGAGATGCAAAGGAATGATTATGCAGCAGTATGCTTTTTGGTTTTTCAAGATCTTGATGTGTACTGTGAAGATATTGAAGTTAGGTGCATATGTATCTTCTTTTCAGGTTCAAAGAAGGTTCAGAACAGTTTAGATTAGATGTAGCGAAGAACCCAAATGATACAGAAGAGTCAATTTGGAGCTTTCTTTGTGACGCTCAGTTGTATGGAGTTGAGGAAGCAAGGAAACGATTTCTTGAGGTAATGTTGTCAAGTTAAGTAGTCGCCCAACAAAATGTCACCTGATTTTTGAAGATCAGAAATGACAATGCTGAACTAGTGAACTACTATTTACTAGGACAACATCAGATACATGTGAATGTTGTGATATTTATGCTTTAGGCTAGTTACTTTCAGTCATTCCTATGGCAAAGAGATAGTTACATCATGTTTTAAGGCTGGACCTAGAAGGTAAAAGTTGGGATAACACCCACACACACACACATGTAAATACATCCATACATGCATAGATACAAACATATATATATCCATGCACACATACATCCATATATATATATTATTATATATATATATATATGGATGTATGTATGCATGTATAAAATCTGTAAGTTTAGTTGGTTAGCAGCTGAGTGCAGGTGGGAAGAGATCCACGACCTGTCATGCGAGAAGCTTATGAAATGTTCAAGGATGGTGGTGATCCAGAAAAGGTACAAGTGGAACCCCAACAAATTTAAATGTGTTGTACTTAGTCACTGTGCATCTGCACATCTCACCCAGAAAATGTGTGTTCCTTTTTTCTCTAGTGATCCGTGAAACTCATATGTCACAGCAGCAGGAACCTCAATAGATGGTTCTTTTCATGAGCCTAAAAATGTTTATAAGACTCAAGTTATTTGTGTATTGAATTTTTTTCATTTCAGTATGTGAGTAAGTGCAATAGCATTCATTTGAGGTTCGCTAGCACATACATCTCATAGCTTTTAAGTTATCCCGAGGTCAAGAGTTCCAGCCTCTCTCATGCAGGGTTCTATTTAGCATGTAAAAATTGGGGTGGATGGGAGGTTTTGCTTCTTTTCTAAATGGGTCGCATGATTTTTCCAGTCTTTGGCTGGTACTTCTTGTCTAATTTTACCTTTTTAATTAATAAAATTTCTTTGCCATTCAAAAAGCTAAGATCACCAATTTTCGTGTACAGTTTGTTGCTGGATTCAAAGGCCGTGATGATGAGTTCTTCTATGCGTCTCTATATGCTGGACTTTATTATGAATCAGAGGTTTGTTGGCATGACATTTGTCTTGTCCTACAATATTAGACCAGATGAGATTTTTCAATTCATTGCAGTAGACCCATCAAAAGCTTTACGAGTAAGCGAATTGATCAATGCCATACAAAAAATAAACTTTCAGGACCTTATCCATTATATGCTCATAGGGTTTAATAGGAAAATAGTTTTACTGGAACTAAGAACATTATTTAACAGAGACATTGTTAGTGGCATGGAATTTTGAGGCAGAAATGAGGTTTTTGGCTTAGTTGAGGAACACAAAGTGTATTGTGCAAGGAGAAGGTGGTATTACTGGGAGTAGTAGGGTAAGAGGTGCAAAAATGAGAAATGTTGAAACCTGCGCTATCTCTTATTACCAGCTCATCTGTTCCATCAGATTCATTGTTGATATTTAGATTTGCAAGATCCGGATTGCATGGTGAGAGGCTCCAGAGTCAATTATCCATCTCCAAGTTGACTTTTGAACTGCAGCATGGGCACGAGGAGGTGGTGGAGGGTTTTGCTCATTCAGCTTGACATGCCAACAGATGTTGGCTGTATGACCAAGTTTATTGCAATATTGGCAATGAGGTATGTCGTCCGTTTGAGAGAAGCCTCATGATCTTGGCCTGTTGCCATTAGCACTTCGTGCTTGGTTGGGTTTGTTCAAGCATGGACTTCCTTGAGGCCTTGGAAGCAGTCCATCCTTCTTTTGTCCCTGCTTGGTAGAAACATTGGCTTCAACAATAGAGTGAGTACTATCAGTGTTCTCAAATCGTTTAAGAAAACTATCATAAACAACCAACTTGTCATGAAATTTAGCAAAGGAGATTGGCATGTCTGGTGCTCGGATCACTGCTGAGATCTCCTTATATTCATTGCTGAGACTGTCCAAGGTGTATAGAACTATGCCATCGTCCTTGAGTGGCTCATGCACTACTGCAAGTTCATCAGCTGTTGTCTTGATAAACTGTAGATAATCAGGAATTGATTTTTCAGAGCTGGGAGAGTGAAGTTTCTCCTTGAGTGACATGATCCTTGATCTTGATTTGTTGGCAATTAGTGTCTGAATTTGTGACCACACCTCCTTTGATGTAGTGGCTGTAGCAATGAGTGCTAAGACCGGCTCTGAAATTGAAGAGAAGACTATGTTGAGAAGCAGTTTGTCTTGTTGTTTCCAGAAGGTGTACTCCGATTTAACAATGGTAGTATCATAGTTGGCAATGGTTTGTGATGGTGGAGGAAGTGATCCATTGACGTAACCTGTCAAGCCTGAGCCTTCAAGAAGGGGCAGGAATTGAGCTTTCCAAGAGGGGAATTTATGATGAGTAAGTTTGATGGGCACTTGGGAGGAGACATTGGTGGAGATTAGCTTCTTTTCTGGTGTTTCAAAGGGGTGCACAGATGAAGTGGGTGATAAGGAATTCTCATCTGTCATAATTGGGTTCAAAGGGGAGAAGCTTTTAGGAGCACTTAATGCTCTGATACCATATAACAGTTTAGGTTTGGTGGAACTCAATCACAATGTATTGCATTGACTTCAAGCATTTATACAGTACGCTAAGATAGATACATGGAGTAATGGATAAGAGATACATAGAAAATGATGTACACAGAAATATCTTAAATAGCTAAAAGCTTATTGACTGCATTTATCTGTATTACATTATGCATGCCATTACCATCAGTTTTAGGCATCAAAATGACTGCCTTCTCGTAGATCCTCCATGGTTGTTGAGGATATGCAATACTTTGCTCGGTACCCTATGCAACTTCAGAATCCAAACCAATACAAAAAGACACTTAGTGAACTTGCTTGCTCCTGGAGAGTTTTTGATTTCTTAAATGAAAATGACGAGTACCTGATCATTCTGCTCAATTTGAAGTTGAAGTGTTACTTCAAACCGGCCTCAAGTGGTCTATTTCTCTGTACTTTGTAATTTGTCACTTTTATGGTTTAAGACAAACCTCAAGATCCCACCAAAAATCGAGTGGTATGTATGTTGTGTAAATGGGTATGATTTAATATTGATTCTTTTATTTCTCTATAGATTGAAGTACTCCTTCCATTTTAATTTATGGAACTCTGGAGCCCTCAGGACCTTTATCCAGTAGTGTGAAGACCTTTGATGAGCACCACTTACAAATTTTCATCTCTGCAGAGGAAACCGGAAGATGCAAAAGTTCACATTGTAGCAGCTTGTCAGTCTCCTTATGGACAAAGGTTTGAACTGAGAAATCATCTCTTTCCTTTTGTGGTTATCTTTATGTTGTCTCTGGGATTAAAGTAAGGCGAAAACAAGTACAATATCGATTCTGTTCAGGTCTGAGGACTATATGGCTGCTGTTGCCAAGGTTCACTGCCTTTGTCGGCTCTGGAACTAACTAAAACTAGTGGCTCTAGCCTGGCAGGATATGGATTATGACGGTCAAGTGTACTCTAATAAAGCTGCAGTATCATTATGTTGGGTACATCAACACAAATTCTTCATCAGTCCTCTTTTTTTTAAAAAAAAAGAAAAAAAAAAGCACCTACGAACTCCACGAAAGCAAATGTCTCCATTCGCTTGCGTCAGTTGTATTAGAAATCGATGAGGATTTTGTTTGATGGAAGCAGTTCACCTCTGAAATTACCAGAACAATGAGAACGAGGATTGGAGATTTATTACCAGGCTTGTAGTATTAGCTGTCGTAACCTGGCTGTGAATGTCTCATGCATCATGAAAACACTTTTCTTTTCAAAGTATTAGCATGTTCTTTTGCTTTGCACCAGTCGGCACTTGCAGGGGACATAAAATTTCTAAATTTCCATTGGTTAGTAGATATGCGTATGAGACAGTTTGAATGGCTTGAAAAAGAAGCATTGCATTGGCCCGACGGATGATTTACAAATACAGTGCCCATTACCCTGCCACAGAAACAAGGCTACCATGTTGAGGTAAGGGGGGATGCAAGAATAGGCAGATTGCTGAAATATCATCCGTTGCTATGCCTCTCCTCTTACGCTTCCATGCATGGGCAGCACGCTGCACCAGTTGCTTTGCTGCCTCTTCCCTGTCAGGCGTTGAGGATACGATCTCAACTGCCTCCTGATTGGAGATAACATCCCATACCTACAGAAAAATAGCCAAAGTTTTCACTTGCTCTGATTTTTGAAATATCTTGTTCGTGAGTAATTCAGAAAGTGCAAGCGATACTACGCGCATGTACCCCATCAGTAGCCAACACCACGAATTGGTCTCTGCTGGTTATATGCCTTTGTGTGACTTCAGGCACTGATATAAATCCATATTCCTTCACACAGTAATCACCAAAAGCTCTAGACATGGCTAGTCCTGGTGATTCCTCGTCTGGCAGCCAGACCCTATGGACTCCCGGCTCGTCATGTAGGCAGAACACCCTTCCTCTGCACTGAGTTATCCGCTCAGCCTCCTCTGCATTGCCAAAGTTGTAACCCCAAGTTATAAGACACTGTGAGCATTCACGTTTCTCACTTTGGAGGCAAAAAAAAGAAGAGAGAGAGAGAGACTAACGAGGCAAGTTTGGTTTAAAATCAACAGTAAGCTGAACTGGCACCAAGCTTCCATCATCTGAAGTCGTAGCTAAAACTGCCCTGGAATCCCCTACGTTTGCAACGTATATCAGCTCACCCTATCAAAACAAGACAGGTTCATGCAACATTAGGCCTCTCAATAACTAGAGATGAATGTTCACGCCACTCATCAAACTAACTACGAGTTCTCAGTTCTCAGTCTCCGTGTGAATCACAAGTTCTGTTTACCTGTCTGACAATTGTCAAGGCAGTTGTCCCGCTATAAAACGAATCAATCTTGCGACATCGCACAAGCTCCTGATCAACTGCAGCACAAGTCTTGAGATAGGAGTGCTTCCACACATTGAACTTGTGGTGCTTCTTGTCAGCATCCAAATCAATATCCGGGTTATCTCGCCATGTTTGAGCTAGAGCCTCTTGCCAGTAACACAACAAAGACAAAGGCATTGATTCCCGGACCTTTTTCGCAACAAAATGTCCCCATGGGCCATGGCCATCAAATATCCCACAGAACAACATGTCTGCTTGGCATCCAAATTCCTGACCCCAAGCAAAATCCACATTCGTTACCACAGATGAAGACATACTCTATATAAGCTGATGCTGATTCTTATCAAGGGGAAATTTTTGACAGTTAAAAGAGAAGCATTTTGAGGAATGCACCTTCTTACCTCCCATACAATAGCACAGTCCTGGTTCACTCCTTTGTGGCCTCTCTTGGAGAAAACCGAGGCAGAATTGTCAGAACCATCAGCATTTACAAAACCAGAAGACCGCAATATCAAATCGTTCTTCTTTGCATCCTTCACCATTGCATCCACAGCTTCTCTTCCATCAGTATCTCTTGTCCCACCACCATTACCATTATGCTTTACTTTTCTTACCGAAAACGACCTAACCAGTCCATTGAACATGGAGGACAGATGCCCCATTGCCTCTACTTGTGGCTCGGGCAACAAATTTGTTTAGGTTATGGACAGGAACCTGTTTTCATAGAATCAATATCTGCCCATGCCGATTAAAGATTTACAAACAAGCAAGTTGTGATATAAAGGCTGCATTGTTGAGCAATGACAAAACAAAATATTAAAACAAAAGAAGCAAGGACGGCTTCTCCTGCTCAAGTTTGTTGTTAAATGCTTCCTTCAGAGCCAGGAGAAGGTTGGAGCACATGGAATTTGGGTGATAAAGTTGAGGGAGAAAAAGACATGGTCTGACTCAGAAAGGTTAAGAATCCAAGCATAAAAAATTCACAGTAAAAAACAACAACCTGTGATCAGACCGTCATCACAGGGAATATTCATTATGACATGGAATTCCATGAAAACTCCAGAACCGATCTGAACATCGTAGAAACAAACACTCATGAAACAAAAGCTGAACAGCCATTTGCACTTAATTGGTACCCAATTTTCTGTAAATGGCTCGGACTATTTGCTATGGTTGATGGGAAAAGCAAAGAAACAGGAGAGAAAACTGTGGTAAAAGCATACGTGCTCCTGCATTGGCAACTTCGGTATGGAAGACCTATTAGGGAAAGACAATTTACTTAGCAAAATTAGAAATTCAGGTTTACTTCCAATTATAGGAGGGTTCAGTTTCTCTTTGCTCATTCCTTCGCCTACTTCTCTCATCAATCAGGAAAATAGTAATAAACAAAAGGGAGAGCAGACCACTTGGGCCCTTCCCCCATAAAATGAAGGATAAACTAAAGAAAGAAACCCCAGAATCCAACTTGTAAAGTTGAAACCTTAAACTGATCTCTCTGTAGGCTGCCAAATGAAAGGAGGAAAGGAAAAAAAAAACAAGAAGACTGAAATTGCAGTTATAACATAAGAACTAAATACACTCGTTAAACGATATTTGATCCTTGTTAATTTTACATTAAAATTTCTTTCAAACGATTCAATGTCCCCAAGCAGAAGAAAACCCAGTTATATTTAAGCATCAAATCCGCTCCTTCTGGGAAAACGGAATTGGCAGGCCAAGATCTGTTATTCTTAATGGGTTCCTTTCTTTTGCTTTCATTTCCTCCAACTTTCCGTTGGAAGCAAAACAGAGCTTGAGGCTCTTACTTCCCAAATCTCACCTATATACGCAGGAAAACGATGAGAAAAGATGAAGAAGGTGTAAAGATGAAGACCTCAGGACCGAATAGGGTGGCTGAGGTGGGCAGCCGGGAAGTGACGCAGTTCCCCGGAAGGCAGCTGAGAAGCCAATGGAAGAGGAAAGGCAGCAGAAAGGAGGAGAAATAGAGGTAGAAAAAGATCCATTCCTGGAGACTTCTCAATTTGTTTGGTTTCGGTGAAGCTACTTTTATGGGTGGAGAAGGAAACGAGGACCCAACGCAGAGACCGCTTCGTACATGTGATTGTATTTACTACTATTTACCCTTGAATGACATTACCTGTAAATTCCAGTCCATGCAAGACAGGAACCAGGTAACAATAACGGAAAAAAAAAAAAAAAAAAAAAGGGAAAATGCTGCTACTAAATACAAGTCTTTCTCCTGTGCCTTTCTCTGTCCGGTCCCTCCACAAAACGGCTCTTTCGCTCTACGCCCTTTTTCGATTTAGAGTTACGGATGACAACTTGGCAGATTGAGCGCAGATTTATTATATCCGTTTATTAAAGATGGTAGATGAAAAATTGTACCTGCAGATTAGGGGGGTGTCTGTGGATTATCTATGAAGACATACAATATTATTCTTTAAACATCAATTGGCTAAGATACTACTAAAAACCAAAGAAATAAAAATCTTAGAAGAGATTTCAGAATTAAATCTAAAAATTGAAAAAAAGATTAGCACCAAAAACAACCCCAACCAGAAATCCAAAAAACCTCAAGCCAATTAAATAATGAGAAGTGAGCAGAAGAATCAAGAAGACTAGCGGCAGTGTGGTAAAAAGTGGGGTTTGGGTTATATTATATAGGGTTTATGTTTATTTTTGTTTGATAAATTACATTTTGATTACTTGAGTTATTTATTTTTTCTCATATTATTTTATTATTTTAAAAAATTACAATTAAGTCATTAACAAATGAAGAAAATTTGTAGCGGGTTGTAGGCATGGCAGGTTGTGGGCGTAGCGGGTTTACTCATGGGACAAAATCAAAATCCATAATTGGCAAACGGGTGTAATTTTCACAAAATATACGCAACCCATTGGTCAGGTATCCGCATATTGCAGATTTCACCCTAATCACTGTCATCCCTATTTAGAAGCCTCTTCACCTCTCCACCTTTTCATTTTTACTTCTTTAGAATTGTATTTAGTTATTTACTACCACTATCTTATTTGAAAGAAACTGAATTAAGTGACCATTCTATCCACTAGGTTCCTTAATAGGCTCAAAATTTGATTCAAGGTTTGAACTCATTTTGAGATTCAAACTTGATTTAAGAAATAAAAATTTGAATTTTAAAGCTTATGTATATTAAAAATAAAATAAGTATTATTTTTATTTTAAAAAAATATTAAGTTCGTTAAGCTTAATAATAGTTCAAGTCGGACAGTACCCAACTCAAAGTTCAACTCTTTAAGAATTTGAATTTAAAATACAGCTCAAAACTCAGCTAAATACTCATTATACTTGACTCAATAACCAACAAATTGAGTTTGAGCTCAACCTCTTTAATAAAAAATTCGGCTCATCTGCTTCCCTATACTCATCATATATTACAAATGAGGCACACAAGTTACTATGAGAAGAGGGGATATTTTAATATATCTTAAATAACTAACGATTAGGAAAATTTCCGCGTGGAACATAGCTAACATAGGGAAGAGAACTCGGTAGGCGGCTATTTTGGCCCATCAATACTTTTCTGATTTCTTGTATTTTGGTAAGAATTTGCATATATCCTAACATAAAATATCAAGATTGTTATGGACTTTCTCTTATTTTACATAATAGAAAAATAAGTATAATACTCATCTAAGAACAAAAATAAAGTGTTGAAACGTCCTGATGGTTTGTTACTCTGTTTTAATTGCAGGTTTACAATGCCGAATAATTCTTTCGTAGTATAACTTCTAAAATAATAATAATAATTAAATTGAATTATGAGGAATATATTCTAAGACTAATTAGTTGGACGCTCAATTCTTAATTGGCTTTCAAATGTCTCTCTCTATATACTCATGACATACGTACGTACGTATATACTCACATACATACATACGTGTGTGTGTGTGTGTGTGTGTGTGTGAGGGCTATTAATAATGAAGCAACATCGTAACAATGTACATGTGTCCTTTAGACCATGACAAATACTTATCTCTTAAAATTGATAGCAATGTACTCCAGTTAGATTAGTACAGTGAATGTCCCTTAACCATAAAATAAAAAATAATTTCCTCGCATCAACCAACAGAGCTTGCAACTTCAAAAATATTATTTTTTCATCTTAAAATAATTTGTTGTATTTTGAGTCATTTCATATTTTTATAATATTTTCATATCTAATACTTTCTTCTGTCACATATTATTTGTATCATTTTTTTATCATCTTAAATTATTTTGCATCATTTTGTCTTTTGATAAGTTTTTAGAGTGTAAAATAACTGTTATACTCTTATATCACAATCACTTTTACCTTCCAATCTCATATCGCCTCTCTTTTTCTTCCTCTAGCGTGATCGACGAGTTCAGCTTCCTCCACCTCTGCTTTTGCCATCATCTAATCACCATCGTTCATTTGCCATTGTCTAGTTGCTATCATTCGTTTGCTGTCGTTCATTAGCCTCCACCATCATTTTAATTTGCCTGAATTGCTTGTCTACTAGAGATCGCTCGAACTAAAGATCACTACTGGTGGGATTTCCAATATCTTATGTTAGAATCCAAAATCAAAGATGTTCATGCTATGGGTCGATTGCTAGAATTTGACAATAACTTAGTAGAACTCGGTGGTGGTTGGATATTCAATGTTTTGATATGGGTCAAGGTAAGAATCAAGGCAACAGATCAAGGCGACTGATATTCCCAGCTGATCGAAATCGACAAATCGAATTCACGATCAAAATCAAAGTGATGAGTTGAGGCGGGGATGGAGGTGATGGATCGAGGCAGAGACAAAGGTGGCATGGGGCGGGGACAAAGGAGGATGCTGGAAGGTGAAAGCTGAGATCAGTACTTGGGAGAGATGGACTAGATGAATTCTAGGAGTAAAACAAGAAACAACTACAAAATAAGGGAGCTTCTAACATTTTGTGTCAAAACAAAGTAAAGCAAACAAATCCTGATGAAGAGAGTAAATTATATCATTAATTAATGAAGTAGAGAACCTCTTGGTAAATTAAATTATTCTGTTAATTAATGCTTTTGAAGATTTCAATGTGTCCGTGTACATGGTTACATATGTATAGTTGTTCGATGGTGAAGACATGAATGAAGAAAATGCAAATTTGGAGACAAACTTTTACAAGAACCTATTCAGCAGCTAAAATTTATGGTTTATGAGTAGTTGTTATTAATTAATCCTTCATTATTTTTGGTTGGCGAAGCGCTGCCCAATTAAATTATATTTACAACTAATTAGATAAATATGACAAATTAACTGAGGAGTGCTGCAAAAATAATTGAGTAAGTGTACACCATATCTTCTTTTATCAGTTAAAGTATGTGTTCTTTTATAGATATTATATGTTCTTTTATTTATTGTTGTTTTTTTTAGTTCATATATATTCTAATTAATATATGGTTTGTTCTAAATTTCTAATCTTTTCTATTAGTATATCGTTAAACAATATTCATTTTTTATTATAAACTGATTATTATTTGTTATTTATGGAACATACCTTCGTTTGTATGAAAAACATATATGCAGTTTAAAAATAACATATATTTAGTGGAAAAAACATATCCACTAGTATATTACATGTTTTTACCCTCAGTATGTCTTGAACTCTCTATCAAACAAACTCAGATATCGAGGAGAAGGTCTGATGTTCAACCAGTTGCAGCAGCTAAGTCCCAGCGGTTTCTATTTACTGGACCAAGAACCGCGCCGTCCAAATCCATTATTATTTCCTAATAATGACTATTTGATTACGTTGGGCCTACCCCCCACACTGGTTATTAAATTAATTAAGGAAAATTTAATTAAGCCGAGTCAACACAAAGGAGTTTGTAGGCGAAGGTTAATTCTCTATAGCCATTCGCAATATACCACCTAAGCATGATCGGTTCCAGTCAATTTTATTATGATTATTATTATTATCATGTGCGGCCATCCTAATGTTTTGGCATTCTCTTGTCTGGCCTCATAATTTACGGATGAAATCGAGTTTCTTAGAATTGATAAAGATAAATAATTCATCTTTCTCATATTTTTTTCACAATCTAAATTTTTACATTATTTTTTTATTTAGTAAGTTTTTCATATCTTATTTACCATAATACCCCTATCTCCACTCACCTTTCACAAATTTTGACCAATTCAAAGGCCATCTCTTTCATATCAAAGGCTTCTCTCTCCGCTGTTTATAAAAGTCCTCTCCACTTCTCTTGCTGCCACAGAAAACGCAAAACTAAGCGAAAGTTAATTCATTCTCATTTTAATAAGTAACAAAAGGCCAAAAATTAGAGAACTCAAACAAAATATAAAAGAAAAAATTACCAAAACCCCTATTAGATTTGCCCAAACCTACAGTTCTGTCATCTATTTTTCAGAAACTTACACTTACCTCTTAAAAAGTTAGCTTTGGTATTCACCCTTACCATAAAAAAGAGAAAATGTCGTACTTTGCCCTCCTATCTTTCTTCTATAAAAACTTTACCCCCCAACTACTCAAAACTTTTCAAATCGATACCAATAACATTTTCCACAAATTTCTTCCCCAGAAAACACATAATCGCAACTTCACAAGGCTTCAACCTATCTCCTTGCACTGACTTGCTCGCCTCTGTTGGGCGAATGCGCGATGATTGAGGCTTCGCCGTCGGCGGAAGCTCTTCGGCTAAAACGGACGAGAGTCGCCGAGCAGGGCCCATTGGATCTGTTGATTCATCTGTCTGTTCCATGAACCCAATGAATTCGGCTATTCGATTTGAAGCATGTTGTTGCCTCTCGAATCCGTCAATGTTGAAACATGAAAAACATGCTATCACGTCCCTGTTGAGCGAATCGCGAAACCTGGTGAGAACGAATTGTCGTCGTCTGCTCCCAGGTGGCTGGTCATCGATTCGCCGTCCGATCCCAGAGGGAGACTCGATTCGGCCAATTACCATGTGGGAGGGCGAGCGGAGCGGAAGTGGCCTTGGAGCAGCAGAATTGAAGATCGGCGGAGGGAAGTCGCGTCAAGAAAAGGCTTAATTCAAGCGAGAGAGTCGGAGCAATCAAAGGTAAGTCGTGTTTGATCCCATTTGATTTTTTTTTCCTAGGCATCAATCAAGGAGGAAGAAGAAGAAAATGAGGAGGAGACGAATTTCGCAGCCTAGATCTGTTGCTTTTGTTTCTTCTAATTTTTTTTTTCAGACTAATTGTTTCTTCTAATGTTCGTGTTCCTTCAGTCAATTATTCTCTTGATTTTGTGCTTCCGTTGTTGTTGTGGTGATGCTCATCATGTTCTGGTGTTGTTCGTCATGTTCATCATCTTCCTCGGGTATTTGTTGTTCATCATGTTCACCTGTTGGAGTCGCCAAATATTTTAGGCCAATTTATTTTAACTCAAACCAATTTAATTTAAAATAATTTATTTTTATATTTATATTTTTTATTTAAAATTAATTTTATTTGAAAGCTAATATTATTTAGTTAAAATAATTTATTGAATGTAAAATTTTTATAATATTATTAATTTTTTATAATTTTTTAAAACATTAAAAAAGAAGATTTTATAAAAATTTAATAACATGATAAAAATTTTGTTTCAAATGGATTATTACACCTACATAATATTAACTTTCAAATGAAATTAGTTCTAGGTGAAAATTATTTAAAATCTTTTTAGATTAAGTTAATTTAAGTTAAAACGAATTGAGTGTTATGGTTTTTTCTGACTTTTTCTCTGGTGGAGGAGTGCAATTATGTTAATTAGAAACTAAAGAGGCAAAGTTTCAAAGACAAAAAGCAAGGATCGTAAAGTCAAATATTTTCTTTTTTCTTTAATAATGGTCATTAACGGTGTTAATATTGGAGGCGGGTAAGTGTAGCCTTCTGAAAAATAGGGGATAGAACTGTGGGTTTAGGCAAACCTCATAGCGTTTTGGTAATTTTCCCAAATATAGACGCTTGGTGTTTTGGCAAGCAGTAAATAGAAAACCCAAGAAAAGATTAAAAATCCAAACAAAAGGCCAGCATAATCGATTCATTCTCCTTTTAATAAGTTGTGCGTGACGGTCGATTTTGTTGATTTTTGGTGTTCTGCATGGAGATAAAGATGGGGGTGTCAAGGACAAATATGAAAAGAGGGGCAGGGATGAAGATGGTATTAAAGTGTCCAACCTAAAATCAATTAGTTATAGATAGAGAGACCTCATCACTATATAAAGCATTGGTTTAACCTCTTTTCTTAGGCATGTGAGATTTTCTCACTTAATACAACCCCTCATGTGTAGGTTGTTTCCTCATTACTATATAAAACATTGACTTAACCCATTTTTTCATCTATGTGGGATTTTCCCACTTAACATGGCCCCCCACGTGTAAACTGCTTCAACTTTATCAAGTGGGTTATTTTCAACAATGACTATGGCAGTTTCGATCATGCTTTAATACCATGTTAAAGCGCTCAACCTAAAACCAATTGCCAATAAGTGGAAAGGTCTCATCATTATATAAATTATCGACTTAATTTCTTTTTTTAGTCGTGTGAGATTTTTCTAAATATAATAATGAAGCCTCTCCACTTATCAACAATTGGTTTTAGGTTTGATGCTTTGACATAGTATCAGAACAAGCCAAAGCGGCCTACACGTGAGTATGCATATTAAGTGTGAAAATCTCACATGATTAAAAAAATGGGTTAAGTTAATGTTTTATATATTGATGAAGCATCTCCACTTATCACCAATTGATTTTAGGTTTGACACTTTAATAGATGGAGAGGAGACTACTATGCTACGGCACTTTGCATGGACAAAATTCAAAAACAAATTGAGGTTGAAGTCGAGTATGACGGTCTTGGTAGATGATTATCCAACAAAGCCTTCTCTAGTCAAAAGCAATTTTGCTTTTGAAAACCAATTTTTTGACGCCAATAACATTTTTCTTTTTAAATTTCTATTTTTCAGCAGTAAATTTGTCAAAAAAAATATGCACCCTTTTACAATTTCTTAATTTTCATGTAAAATATAAATAATACTGAGACGGAAAGAGTATATTTAATTCAAAGCTCTTTGAGGCCTAGATCATCACATGCATGGGCAAGCATGTGTGGAAGGCTATATGGCTGATGTTCACGAGAATGAAGACTTGGACTAGAAGCCCATTCAACCATTTTGACGCCTGCCTTGCAGCGGTGTCGTCCTCGGACTTTTAGTCTGTAAACCCACTTAGGGGAACGTGTATTTTGGCTTCATCAGACTCGGTGTATTGGCCTTTTGAAAAGGGCAAGGGGATTGAGTTGTAACCCTTTTGGAGTTTTCCCTTTTTTTAATGAACTTTTTTTCCACCAAAAACAAGAAAGAATGAAATAAAATTGTTAATGAACTCTTACAAATAATAATGTGTAAAGAATTTTAAAAAATGAATCTTATAAATTCTTCCAACGTTTTTCATACTAACCTGAATAAGATAAATTGTTCATTGAACTCTTATTCCTGAACTTTTAGATGACATTTGATTCAAGGATTGTAAGAATTTGAATTGTTTGAAAAACTAAAATCATAAGCACCCTATTTGGATACAAAACTATGGAGACATATTTTACTTGGGAAAAAAAACCCCAAAGGGTATTTTATTTTGATTCCTTATTTATCCAATTAGGGAATAAAGTGTAGGTATTAAAAATTAAAGGACAAAAATGTAGGTTAGGTAAAAACACAAAGGGAATATTTGTAACTTTCACGCAAAACTAATTAGACTAATACAACTAATGTATATATACTACCAAATGAATTACCATTAAGCATATATAATTAATTTGTTCCGCAATCAAAATACTAGTGTGTGTATGTGTGTGTGTCCAATCCACGCAGGAGAAGGAAGCATGTACAAGGAGCAAGTCTGTACAAGGAAACTTCGGCATTTTCCTAGTGTAATCTCTGATATTATAAATTAAATTGTCCATACCTAGTTACTAGGAAAAGGGGCATGGAAAAAAGTCTTTTCACGCCTAACTTCCATGCAAAATGACTCCATGATGAGCTAGTGTAATGACAAATTCAATAAGTTTGATAGATGAAAAAGAATATATATATATATATATATATATATATATATATATATATATAGTCACATGTTTTCTTTTCGTTATATGTACTACACTATATAAATGTTTTGTCAAATGTCCCTACTTTTTGAAAACCTATTCTTCAAACATGTGTTGCCCTGAGCCCCAGATCGGAGATTCTGTCCCAGTCCCGAATACCTGACCATTTACCTAACCCACAAGCATTATTAAACAATTAGAATGGAAGGTTTCTCGGGTGTTTAATTAGTTATTTTATTAAAAAAATCTCCAACAACTACATTAACTGTTAATTTCATATATTATGTGCCTTTTATACATGGATGTGAAAAGTCCTTTTCTTTTTTCTTTTGTATTCTGGGAAACGTATATGTTATAAACTAAAATGATTTAAAAAAATGGATTCCAAATTTACAAAATATGTTGCCATCACGTGTAGATGTGTTAGTGGTACTCAAGGAAAAAACTAAAAGTGAAAAAATAAAAACAATATTTCAATATTGTATTGTGTCGATTTTAATGAAAAATTATATTGTTTCTCTTATTATGGAGTCAATGATGCTACCAATTAAGTGACAATTCATGAGAACTGCATAATAAAAGATAGTATAGGATTTTTCAGCTTCCCTTCAAATTATATAAGTTGAACAGAGACATGTGCATGCTACGTGATTGTTTTTATTTTGTTTGGAGAAGAAATTGTTTTACTTCCTCCGTCCCAAAAGTGTTGCTACATTTTTCTTTTTGGGCAGTTCCAAAACACTTGCACCATTTCCATTTTAAGTAACTGTTTACATTTCATTTACCATTATACCCCTAATTTAACTTATCCCTCTCCCTCACTCCTCCCAACAGACTTGACCTCCATTGCCCATCGTCCTTACTACCTTGGCCTATCACGACCGTCGTCCCTGTTGCCCTCGATCTCTCCCATTGTCGTCGGCCTCGATCTCCTCTTTTCCATTGTCCCCCTGACCTCGATCTTTTTTCCCCTCCAGCAAGGTTGCATTGCGAATCAGCGACAGAGGCGCGATCAACACGGACGTGCGATTCCACTGCGAATTGACGGATGACAGGAGATTGACAACGGATGCGTGATTGGCTATAGAGTCCGATTCTCAGCGGAAGGGATGAGATGAAGACGGAGATGGGTTGGGTTAAAGTAGGGCGGACGATGCGAACGAGGACAGAGTGATGCCGGCGAATCGGGGATGGTGCAAGCCAATCGAGACCAGAGGGGAGACTAGGATGGAGCGAGGACGCGAATCGATGCCAGAGGGGAGATAGGGATGGAGGCAAGGGCGGAGATGTAACGTTGGAGGTGGGGCCGAAGACGTAGAGTGGGAGGCTGAGATGGAGGGCCGGTGGCAACGCCAAAGAAGTGACGGCGCCGGTGGTGGAGTTTGGGCCAGATTAACACGAGGAAGAAGGGGAGAGGGTAAAATTGGAAAATGAGTAGAAAACAACAATAGGCCTAAAACTATGTGCAAAGGCAATTGGAGCAAAATTAACGGGACGGAGGGAGTATTTATCTTTTAGAGGAAGGGCCTTGTTTTATTACTTATAATTAAAATTGCTCTTTTTTTTGGGTCTACGTACGTTTATGGACATGGAGGGGAGGGGAAGAAAGTTTATACTCCTAATTAGATAAGAATGGACAATGGAGGATGTAGCCGGATTCTGGAGTTGGAGGGCAGTCGCCGGTCGGAGGAAGGCTGATGGTGCATGTGGCCCATGGCCACCCCCAAACAACTGGACACGATGGACTGACGTACGAACATTTGAATTGACTCAACCCTGCCGCAGCCTCCGTTCCATCACTTCACAGAATGGATGAGCAGATGGAAGCTTGGAATTCTCCCGACCCGTCTGGACTAGACCACTACATGACTCGTGACCCCGGCCCCCCACCGCTTCTTTTTTGTTCATCTTTTTTTTTATTTAAGATCTCCAGTATACTGCTTTGTAATTTATCTGGGTCTTCATTAATGATTACACCTTGTTTAGAAGAGCATCTTTCGAATTTCTTTTTTCCCTTCATATAAAACTCTAACATGAAATTTTTACCTAACAGTTAAGGAGTTTTGATCATCACTCTATCTCACTCTATCATCCAAGTCTCTGTCCGTGACAACATAATATACTTCATTTGTTTCATTTTAGATGAGATGTTTGAATTTAAAATAAATATTAAGTAAGAGAAAAAAAATTATTTATTTTCTCACTTTTTTATTTGATTTTTTATATAAATCAAATAAAAGATAAATAATATAAATAATAGCTCAAAATGTAATAAAATAAAATATTTTTAAATATAAAATATTATAGAGTTTTAGGACTACATCTTTTTTCGCAATAACAGACTAACGTGAAAAGAAAGATGCGAGAAAAAGAGAAACGTGAGGCCGTGGCCTTGCAGTGCAGGCGGGGTGAAATCTGACTAGTGGATTTGGTGTCGGCAAGAAATAAGTGCTTGTGATGAGTGAGAGCAGCGGGGTTCAGATGTCGCTGTCAGTCGGCCCGGATAATAGCTTTAGGGTGAGTTAATTTTGTATTAATTTTCACATAAATTATTTTATATTTTTATATCAAGTAATTATTTATTTAAATTATTAATTTACTAAAATGATATATTTTAATAAGTTAGAAAAGAGTTTTATAATAGTTTTATAAAAAGTAAATATTTTACTAATTTGTTATCTTTTTAGGTTGATCAAGTTAAAAATTTTGTAAACATCATAAATTACTGTATAGACTTCTTAAAATATAAAAACTAATAATTTATTAAAATATTAAAATTAATGTAAAACCAACTCACTTGTTAGGTTAAGCTCGTTGGCCCGCCCCTACATCTTGGCTGTTGAGTGATCTATACATGATCATGACTCGGACGGAACTCGCTCCCTCCATGCCGCGGAAGAATGAGATTACTAGTCTAGTTACCGTTTATGGGTAAAAGTCACTCACAGTCCTTTAGCTTTTATGTTTGTCTTGAAGTGATCCCTTACCTTCAAAAGCGTCTCTAATGTGGGTTCCACCCAAATCTCTTCCATTAATTTATCCGTTATCTCAAATAAAATTTAATGATGTGACACTTTTGAAGATAAGAGACCACTTTAGGACGACCCTTAAAGTAAGGGGACCATATTTAGATTTTATCCCAGAGAAAATTATTAGATGGGTTTCCGCTACATGGAGACCAGATCTACAACTTCAAACTTAAAACGATTCCTGAAATGGCCCTTTACACATCTCTTCAAGATCTAAACTGCAAGAAAAAAGCTTTCAAGGGATTCAAAAAATTTCTAAAGAAAAAAGATGGGTATGCGTGTAAAATCTTAAATTTTTATCACACTTCAGAAATAATAAAAATTTAAAATTTATAAGCAAAATACAAGCTTCAACTGAATTGAAAAGATTTTCTTCATGCTTGACCATTTATGAGGAAGAAGATTGAAAGCTCACCAGAGATAACTTGGCGAAGATGACAAATTTAGGCTAATTAATGTTTTAAGTCTATAAAATTATGTGTTTGTGTTCACAAATTTATTCCACATATATGAGAACTGATGGTTTTTTTGTTGGTTTTGGTTCCACATGGAACCAAATAGAAAGTTATAATATTACTAAATTATCTATATATTTATGTATTGAAAAATAAAAAATTGTGAAGATGTTTTAATATTTTATATTAACCCTAAAACTAATATTTCTAATATTGAATCTAAATTGAAACAAAGGATAGGAAATTGTTTACGTTTTCATATTGTAAGAAATTACAATAACATGGTAGTTGGTTTGGTTTAAATAGCAAGTGGATATATATTAGATTGAGTATTGTTTTTTTTTTTTTGTACAGATAAAATAAATGAGACAAAGTATCTGATAAGTGATTTTTCAAAATTTACAAAGGCATTTTGTGAAATCGCATGCAACTAGATACATTTGCTTTCTTGTTGCATTATGTAATAGCATGTGAAACTCTTTGAATTATTAAGAACGTGTGTATTTAAATATGAATTTAATTATATGTTATGTTAAATATTTCATAAACTAGTTTGTGAATGTAATTTGATTGAATTTAATTGTTGTTATAGGTATATGATATAAGCCAAAAAGTTTGAAAACCAGAACCGAAAAACTCAAAACCATAATATTTTCATAAACTAGTTTGTGAATGTAATTTGATTGAATTTAATTGTTGTTACATGTATATGATATAAACCGAAAAATCTGTGAACCAGAACAAAAAAACTCAGAACCATGGTTTTGAGTTTTTCGGTTCTGGTCTTTTTCAATTCTTGGTTCTTAGGTTGGGTAAAAATTTTTTGGAATTGAGCATATTTTAGATTGGTTTGGTTCCACCAGAAAACCAACCTAAACTAACCCATGCTCACCTACCGATAGAGAATATTTGAGGGAAATAATAAATTTTGGCTAATCTATGTTTTAAGCCTTAAAATTACGTGTTTGTGTTACTTTTAGTCTCATGTTTCTTTAACTTATGTTGTAGCCATTTATTGTTATGAAAGAAGATACCATGTGGCAGTACGCACTGCCACATTAACCCAAAAGGGCATTATGTCATCAAGTTCCATCTAAAATAATGGACAAATTAATGAAAAGGACTCAAATAGGATGTAAGTTATGAGATAAGGGACTTTAATAGATACTTTTGGAAGTAAGAAACCACTTTATAACAAATGTAAAAGTTAAGGAGCAACAAATGAATTTTACCCTGCAACGTTGCCTGCCTTTTCAAATTTCTCCGTCCAACCCAGTAAGCATGCAACTGCACTTTACCCACGTCATTCATTTCATTTGCTCCAAAAACCAATCCCCCAGTACCCCCTGAACTTTAAGTGATATTACATTTGCCCCTTGAGATTTAAAAATCTACATTGAACCCTCTACTATTTTAACACCTTCAGTCAACCATTAATGAAAATGATAGCTAGCCTCTTTAAATTTAGCTTAGTTTACAATTACACTCAAAGCTTTTCCTATTAACAACTCTAAACATTAAACTTTTCCCATGTTTTCCCTCGTTCCCCTCCTCCTCCTCATTCTCATCACCACCTTTTCTTCCTCTACGTCTACTACTGCTCTTCACCGCAACAACCATGCTACAAGCACAAGAAGATCTACAATAATAGTGTCTCAGAGCTTGTCACTTTCAAACTAACTCAACCTCGATTGCTTTTTGGATCAAACTCTAAAACCAACTTGACCCATTCAGAATTTCAAAATCAATAAATTCTCCTTAAAAATTATAAAATATTTTCCATTTATACTTTTGTTTTTTAATTTCATTCTAGGCTTTACCCAAAAAAAAAAAGGAACATTTTTATGTTTTCAAAAATCAAATCCTATAATTTTAGCAATTGTGAATGTATTTTTTTTAAAAAAAAATTATGTACCTTCTGCTTTTACAAAGCTGTTGGCGGCCAAATGATATCTCACATAGCCAAACTTTGAATTTCTAGCAAACCAACCCAAACAACTGCTTACAATTACCTTAATATTTCAAATCCACCATCACCGCGGCCCCAAAACTGGTGTCACTATCATCTTCTTCCTCACCCTTTTGTTGTCGTTCGAGCACCAAGGCAAGACCACTCCATCCATTCTTCTTCAGCTTATCCTTGCAGTTAAAGGTGTACAACGGGCTGGACCGGACCGGACCGGCCGGTCCTGGGCCTGAGCATTTTGAGCCCGAGAACAGCCCATGTTCACACGTGCCGGTCTTGACCCGGTCCCGTGCCAGTCCTGGGCCGAACCCGAGCTGGCCCGTTAAATTTTAATTTTTAAAATTGTAATTTTTATTTTAATTTTAAGTTTTAGTTTTTATTTTTAATTTTTAGTCTTCACTTTTAAATCAATAACTTAATAAAAACAAGAGTATGAGAGTTTTTTTATAAGTGATATTTTATAATCTAGTGGATCTTAAATTCCACTTCATATTCAATTCTACTAGACTTTAAAATTAATTAAACATTAAATGAATAACTTAATAAAAATAAAAATAAAAGGTAAGAAATTGACCAAAAAGTTTGAAAACTGTGATATATTTGATTTTGAGTTAAACTATTTTTTGTAACCTTTATTAAGTCAATTATTAAAACCTTAAGGACTAAAGTTAATTCTTTATGTTAAAGAAACAAACCATGATTACCAAGATTTTACTTTACAAGACAATAAATAAAATAATGACAAAAAAAATTAGAGATAAAGATAACAAATTATGCTCATCAATGTCTTACCTTAGAAAATAGTACATAAACCAACAAAAAAAATTTTTATAGAAGAACTAGATTAATAGTTATTCTAAGTTTATCTTTATATTTTTATAATTACTTGTTTTAAGAGTAAAACACCACCACCGGTGTGAACTTTTATTAATATTAAAGCCAAACGGCACTTACATACCATGGAACGGGCTTTACATTACTCAATAGCGAAACGTTCCATAAAATTAAATGCAAAATAAAAGGTACGATTTGTGCTACACAGCAAAATCAGATCAAATACAAAGTAAGTAAATAATGAGCAAGTGGTGGATTTAAGCATCTATCTCATCGGGGTTTTCCTCGTCAGAACTCTTGTGGTCTTGTAATCTGCAAGCTAAGCTGCAATACCTCGATCACGGTTGCATATACAAACTTCAACTGCATCTGGTGATAGCCTTGCGCGTCTCTCTGAAATGATACGCTTTCCAGCGCTGAAAGCGGACTCCAATGCAACGGTTGAGATGGGAACAGCTAGAACTTCTTTGGCAATGATGGAGAGTATTGAAAATTTGTTACTTCTTGCTTTCCACCAGTCTAGAATGTCGGTCTCAGTATTCTCCCAAACAAGGTTAAGGTATGCGTCTACTTCATTTAGACCAGATGCGGCAGCATGGGGCCGTTTGAGGAGTTGTTCAGCCGGATTGAATGACAATGAGGCCGATGAAGACGCGATGGTAGATGAAGTAGTGTTTGCAACCTTATCCTTATGCCGACTGGCATATATCTTAAACAACTCTCGCAAGTGCTTATCAATAGAGGTAGTTATAGTATGAACAGAAATATGTGCCATTTCTAAGAAACTATAATAACCCTCAAGTAGCTGTTGCGTACCTGTGATTCTTACGGTCGGGTCTAGTGTAGCTGCAACTAAGTAGATTGGGGGTATAGTACTGAAATATAAAATCCATTTATCTTTCATGGCCTTAATTGTGTCTTTTAAGAACTCGTCATCTTTGTATTGGTTCAAAACCCATGCAATGTTGACCATATGCATTAAAACTTTGTGCGATGTGGGATAGTATACACCGGAGCAAAAAACAGTGGCATCATAAAAATATCGCAGCACAGCAGCCAATTTTGACAGTTTATCCCACATCTCTTGTTTCAAAATCGTGTTCTTTTCTCTGACATTTATAAAACATGTCATGTATGCAGCAAATGGCATCGCATCTATCAACATCTCATAAGTGGAGTTCCATCGGGTAGGGCAATCAAGTTTAAAACATTTTCAGGTAGGGCAATCAAGTTTAAAACGTTTCCAACTAAAATCGAGGCCATTTTCCAGACAATATTGCTTAAACTCTTTAGAAACTTTCGTCCTTGACTTTAAATAATGGAGTGCCCACCTAATTGGAGTAATTTCATTACTCAAAACTTGAAGACCTTTTTGGACAGCTAAGTTTAAAATATGACATATACACCTAATATGAAAAAATGCGGCATCACGGACAGGTTCTAGTGATTCCTTCAATGTCTCAGCCGCGACATCGTTGTTTGATGCATTATCAAATGTTATGCTAAAAACCTTGTCATAACAAAAAAATTCTTTTAAACTTTCTGAAATTACATTGAATATGTTCCAACCAGTATGATCGACCTCCATCCATTTAAATGCAATTATACGTTTTTGAATGACCCAACTATCATCAATCCAATGTGCAGTTATACAATAATAATTTTGTCCTAGTGGTGAAGTCCACATGTCACTAGTAAATGAGATACAGTGATCTAAAGCAGAGAAGTATGCTTGTAAGTTTGATTTACGAGCTTCATAACTTTTAAATGCCTCCCTCCTAGTAGTGGTCGTAGATGTTCTTTTAAAAGCAGGGTTTAAGTATGATGTAATCCATTTTTCCATGTGTCTATCTTCCGATTGTGTAAATGGTTTTTCAGTTAACATCATTCATTCTATCATGCCTTCTCTACAATTTTTTTGATTAAATTTAAAAATACCTGATCCGCCGGCAGTGCTTGCAAGCTGTGTCTGACCGCCGGTACTCGTAGCTGCATCTGGACATAAAGTCGGATGCTTTGATTCCATGTGACGTCTCAGTGTTCCTGTGCCAGCGTTCTTCTTGTGCGAGAGCTTTTGCTTGCAGTGTTTGCACTGTGCGAACCTCGCATTGTTTCCATGACTATCCTTCTCAAAAACTTGGTCAAAATGCTCCCAAACCCATGCGGTGCACCTCGCCGTCTTACCTTCTGGCAGAAGTTCGGCTTGATGGCTTGTCGGGGTTTGTTCAGAACCATCTCCTCCACCAACATTCCCTGCTGCCGTGGGCTCCACTTCCTCAACGTCGTCATCAGAAAGTTGATCGTCGAGGCCCAAGTCGTATTGACTCATATCGAATTGCTCGTCATCGTCAGTTTGTTGGATATGAGTCCCACAGGTCGCCGGTCGGGAAATGCCATAGAAAAATGACCTCAAACCGGTGCGGGATGAAGAGCTTGAGGCATTTCCCTTTCCTCTTGATGCCATTTGTGTGACGAAAAATTGAGTAGATCACGAGGCTTGAAAGTAATTGAGAATTGATTGAGAATGAAGAAAATAATATTGAGTGCTTCAAAGAAATCAGAGAATATAGTAGTAGAGAATGAGAGATTGCTAAGATTGGTGTGAAGAAATGGTGAAAGTGGCCTCCCTATTTATAGGGGAATACCTTATTTTTTGTTGCCTAAAAAACCCTTAGAAAATAGTTGTTTGAGGGGGCAAAAATGTAATTTCTGGGGTCAAAAAAGGGCTGGGAGCCGTTACAGGGACTGAAGCTGTCATTTTCCCTTTTTTTCAATTTTTTCGGAACGTTGCAATATGATCGTTTGCGCGCCGCCGCCGTGCCGGGCCCAGGCGCCTCCTAGGGCGTGCCGAGCCCAGCTCCCTCCCCCCTCCTCCAGGCCCATTAACGGCCCACATTGCGACCGTCTTCTAGCGGGCTTGGGCCGTGCCGGTCTTGGCCGAGCCTGTGCCGTGCTCCAAGCGAGCCGGTCCCGAGCCGGGCCGTGTCAGGACTGGCCCACTGAACACCTATACTTGCAATACCACCCCTTATCACTCAACATATCCTTGCTTACTACACATACACCTGAATCACCTGATGAGCCACCCACCATAGCTCTTTCACGAGCCACCTCTTCCCCTCTTCTTGGCACAACTCCTTCAAATCCCCCTATTCAATGATCTTTTAAAATCGACCAAATCAAGGAATGAGCGATTGAGGAACTAATCACTAGATTCAATGAAATCGAGATGGAGATGAGCTAGATTCAACCAAGTTGACTTCACCACCTCTACCCCTGCCTGACGCCATCCACTCGCTCCATTGCTTCTTTGCTTCTTCCACTTCTGATGCCTATGTCGTCCGCCCGATCTCAATCTGTCACTCCTTCCGTCACCTCCATCATTCCCACCATTCATCGCCCGTTGTTCTAGCTGCTTACTGCCCATCGTTGTAGTCGTTTGCCACCCATCGTTCCTATTGCCCATCGCCTATATTTCTCGGCACTCCTCTCCTTGCCTCCTTCCTTCCAGCCATTGACTCCACTAACATCAGTTTGCATGCAACCTCGAATCAAACAACAATGAGTGAAGGCAATGGGATGGTGGTAAAAAAATTGTCCAAAAATACATTAATGGGAAGTGCTGATTTTTTATAGCTTTGAGTATAATTGTAAACTACACTAAATTTAAGGAGCTTAGCTGTCATTTTCACCTAATGACTAAAAATGATGTTAAAAAAGTTAAATAAATGCATGTTTTCAAACCCATGGAGGGGATGAGTGTAATATCACTCAAAATTTAGAGGGCAACCGTAAAAAACCCTATTAATTAGATACTCATATGTTCAAACTAAAACGATTGATCCTAATTCCTAAGGTTCGTAGCTAAATTAAAAGGTGGACCTGTCCTGTATTGTTAGCCCAAATGATAATAAATTGAGTAAAATAGGCTTTTTTATATCTCTAAGTAGGGTTTGAGTTTCTCATTTTCCCTTTTCGTATAACCCTGAATTCTTTCTAATACCTAATTATGTGTAAAAAAAAAAAAGAAAAAAGAAGGTGGGCCGGGTCTAAACGAAATCATCCACTTTTCGATTATAAACTTACCCCATGCGCGTTAATTGCACAACTATCCAGTCGTCTATAGCATCGTCTATCTTCTAACCACTACTAGCTCCTTATTATCAAATCGAACGTAAAGTGTTCCTTAGCTTAATTACACACATTCACGTACATACATATATAAATCAACATGCGTGAATACAGATCTAGTTGTGATTTAAAAATCAAATGAATTTCAAGATTATATCAGATCATATTCATTGATGCACACGTACGTTACAAATTAGAAGACAAATATACACCATACACCTTACAAATTCCCTATAGGGGTAAACTAAAAAATTCCCACATGTCCAAATTGCTCTCTCATGATGGGCTTGCGGTAGATGGCAGGAGAGGGGGACGACCGGCAGCGAGTAGAGGCGGTGGCAGCAGATGAGGATTCATCCTTTAAAGCCGAAGGGTTTCAGCAAAAAAAAAAGAAGAAAAAGAAATAAAAGGTTCGAGTCAAAAGCTCTTTTCTATCTTCATCTTTTATTTTTTTTTTTCTAATGACTATCTAATGTTTTTCAGGCACATAAACGCATAAAAGTGAAAAATTAATACAATATTATAAAAATAATTACATGCATATAAAAATGATATAGGAACAATTTTAATGTCATATCATAACATGTACAAATACATAACTCAATTATATAAACATATAATTACATACACAAGAGAATAAATTCATTCATACATATAATGTCACATGTAGAATAAACTCATTTGTAGTAATAATGTCACATGTATTATTAGTTATATGCAAAAATTTATTCATATGCACGTGTAAGCTTATATGTTCATACATGTGTGTATATATATTTGTTCCTATCTATATAGTCTTAGAAATAAAAGGAACTTGTGCCAATAGAAGAAGAAAACAAATCAAAAAATGAAATAAATGAGATAATAATAAATAAGCGAAAAAAAAAAGAGAAAGAGTTAAGCAACCGAAATTTGAATAAATGGAGAAAAATAAAAATAAAAGTCATCATACGTTCATATCATACGTACCAAATGTATATATCATTAATGTGTTGCTGTCAGTTTTTTTTTTTAAATGTAATATTGATTTTGTTTAAGAAAATAGAATATGTATAAATGCACAGGCCCCTCAACATAGTTACGCAAAGAATATTGTGGTCTGGAGTTCGGTTTCACCTCCATCACTTCACCCTAAAAATGTCATTAAATGTTTGTGCCAACATCCTAAGGATTTCGAAGAAATGACTTGATATTTAAAAGTGTCCAGCATTTAAATAGATAGTGACGTATTGAATGAGATTCAGATTTTATCTTTTTCTGTGGGTGGGAGATATATATGCTGGAAATTAGAGTGTTTGTGGGGTGAATGAATTTATGAGCCCGGAACAGGCTGTCAAAAACAGGGTATAGGGATTGTAGTACATTATTTGGGTGACAGCCTCTGATGTGCACTTTGTTGTATCTCGGGTGGATGTCGAGTTCCTTGCTGGACTTAAATTCTTTGGTTGTGCTTGACTTACTTGATTATAATACATATTTTTACATTGTTGTTAAAAAAAAAAACTTCAATATTTCGAAGGCATCTCCCTTTTAAATACCTCATAACTTTATAACTTATAAATATGTTTCTGATCGATTACAAATAAAAAAAAAAAGAATATGTACAAAGAAATATAAGTTTTTGTATACGCCTTAAAAAATGTATGAAGTTATAAATATATTAGATGCCAAAAAATAGTATGTTAACAAGCTTATATATTGTACATATTTTTATATTAAATCAATAAGTATTGGTATAAATATGAACTCATATATACAATTCAATATATTGGTAATAATTTTGTTATCTTGTTTGTACACATATTTACATAATTTGCAAATAACTATCATTTTTTTATATATCAAATTCATGCGTATATGTTATCTAGTTTATACACATTCTAACTTTATGAATAAATGCGTTCACATGCATTCATATATATATATATATATATATAGTCATTTTTCTTATTTCATAAGACGAGGATAATTTTGATAGAGCGAAATGTATGGATGTTACAAATTGGGGAGAGCAGACATTAGTTAAAATTCCACCAACCAAAAGTAAGATGAGCATTCATGTCTGCACCTTTAATGATGATCCATCATATTTCATGGATCTCCATATCCCTTTGAGGTCGTCTAAAATATTTATAATATTTTTATATTTAATAAATTATTTTATTATATTACTCCTCAAATTATTATTTTAATATTTATTCCTTTATTTTTTTTAATTTACATAAAAAATGTAAAGATTAAAATAAAAAATACTACAAATTTCCATCTTCGTTAATTTTGACATCAATCCTACATATCAGAAAAAAAAAATGAATTTATTTTATCATGAATTGCTCATAGCTGGCCTGGTGATGATAATATTTACGCCGTGTGCTCGCGAGCTGCATCTAGTTCAGGGATGCTACAGAGTTGAGCATGGGCTTGACAAAGCCAAGCAACATTGATTATAGAAACTAGACTGCTCGGTGCACTGAAATTTACAGACGAACACCTATACTTAATACTTCTATAAAATTTATTCTGACTAATAGTCATGTGTCAGTTAATTCATGAACAATAAAATTCTAGATTTGTGCCTCAACCAAAATTCTGCATTCACTCCCTTTTCTATCACTTGCTTTATTAAGAGAAAATTTTACAATTTTAACAAAACATGCCGGTGAGAGACCACCCAACAAGAATTAGACACGTTTGCACCAAACAATCTCATGTGGGGCAGCACACCAGACTGCGACGTACGCTGAAACCATTGGTCGGGTTAGGTTTGGGCTATGGACTTTTCTTCGGTCCCCTGTACTGTCAAAGCTCATTACAGTCTTCAGATACTCTTTCTTCTGTCTCAATGATTTCCTCAAAGCATAAATTTTAAAAACTTCACCGAAAAAACGTATACTACTTAAAAAACCTTTATTCTCTACTACACCTCTTAATCCCAAGTAAATGTCACCTTATGAAGATAATACTTGCACATTTGGTGATTGGACATTAACATAAATTAATGTTTGCTTGTTTGTTAAAATAGGCGGGCTGGTATTTCAGAGGAGCCTCACTGCCTGGGTGGGAACTGGGAGCCTCTTTCATCCAAGCTAGGGCTCACAAACGTAGAAGAAAAACATATTATTTGGTCAACATTGGATAAATTTGTGGTGCACAACTTGGACAATTGACCCGAATGGTTCGCGTTTTTCTCACTTAAGTTAATCAGAGCTATACCGACTTGTCATCTACAAGGGCACTCATCAGTCAAGTGCATTCTCCAACTTCAGACACAAAGTCTGGTCCACTCCAATCTCGTGTAGTTCAAAAATTTCTGAAGCACTCCGAGCTTTCTACTTCGGCCCATCCTGTATAACCTAGCATGGGCTTCTCAAACCCCTAAAAAACGTTAACAAGTGATAGAATTCATACATCGTCCAAGTCCAGCCCCCTAATGTTTCATGACTCTCAATGAGGGCAACTCAGTCCGAGCCGAAAGAAAGGGACCATTATCTTTTTTCTAGTACGCTAGGGCTGGCCGGACTGGCCCTAGAGTGGTTCCATTTCATGTATGTAAAACCGCGTTTACAAGGTTCGAAGCAGGAGATTACTCAGCCCAAACCTTATATTGTTTCGGGCTTTCGGCTCACGGGTTCAGTGCCAACGTTTTCATTTGCATACGGGGCTCGTCAAACTCAAGTCAGCATAACGGGAGTTGCCCATAAGCCGCAACACAATCATACAAGTATCCAAGCTTTTGCAAATGGAAACAACCATCTCAATCTTACCTTATTTTCAACTACAAACCGATTAACTTCCCCTACAACAAGATCACTGGACTGTCAGTCTGCAAAACAAAGAGCAACGAAGGTCCATCCGATCACAACTCTGAAGAAGCTACCATATCCCTGTGCGATGCCTTGCATACCCAGACATATCCACATGGAGAACACCCAGAATTCAATGAATCCATGAAACAATATACGTTACATCAAACACCTTCCTCACCAACCTGATATCATCGCAGTTCACATCCCATACAACTGGTCCAATAACAACAAAAACATCCTTCACCGACACATTTAGCACCAACCAGTGAACAAGATCAGATCTGCTGGGAAAACAATTTTAAAACTCACTCAGCAAATATGTGTTGCCCAGTGTGTCCAGTGAGCATGGCACTGAATATTTTTTGGGGAATTATATTGAACATGTAGTCATCTCCAGGGACGCGATTAATCTTGGAATAAAAACACAAGAGAGTTGGGGCTCAGTAATCTTCAGAATATCAATTATTTGAAGTGGCTTAGGCCTCAACCTTGTAATACAAGTCAATCAAAACACAGTGATTATTAACTATTTAACCATTTCCATCAAGTAAAGAGCAACTACCTATAGACACACACGCAGAAAAAAACCCATGACAACAGCTGCTTTGGACAATCACATGTTTGGAGTACTCAGTCACTTCGTAATATCATTCTCAGCATACAAGATACCGCATTAGGAAGGCAGGAAATTCAACATACAAACTGTAGAGTCAACCTGATTTTCAAGTGAATGGGTATCACAGACAAAAACATCATTAGTGTCTGAGAGTTTAGCAGATATCAAAGTAAATAACCAAATGGAAAAATGCCATCTATTCGCATGGGAGATTTTCATCGAGTCAATCAAGAAAGATTACACCTGCTATAACAGCTATAACCACTTCACCACAAAGTTAGCAGGTTAAGATTTACAACTTTATGCCAATCAAGTTATATTGAAACAATCTTTTCAGTTATTTCAGTCGTAGTCATTAAGAGGATTGGAGAAAAAGAGAGACAGTTTCTAACCACATAACATCCAAAAAGATTTCACCAAATCATCAGTCACTCTAGAACCTTTGGCTGCTTTTTTGCAGGGAAAGATTATTCTATAATGCAACAGCCAAAAAGCAAAAGAAAGGTAACGAAACAGGTATAGCATTTTCACATCATCTGCTGAAAAAAATAAATAATAATAATAATAATAATAAGCTACTTGTTTTGCTGAAATACCTGCTCAAAAAACTACAAAGCCATCCTTTCAAAAGATTAATTCACTGGATTTTTTGTGTGCCCAGCTTGAAACTGTCTTAGAAGCTGCAGTGACTGGTGATAGAGGTTAAGGTCTATACCATCTACATTCCTACCAACACGTGCCAGCAATATAGCCTGAGAATAACCATCACTAAGAACAACCTCAAATTCAAACAGTTTGTGGAAAGGTGACAAATTCCTAGATCAAGATCTCACCTCATTGTTGGGCTCAATATGGAGTTCACCGATGAACTGGTAGATGGAGCTAACTCGGAAACTAAGGTCCCTCAAGTGCTGGGTGTCTACGTTCAATGAAGCACCTCCATCAGCAATCGTAGCAATTGCAGTTTCCACTGAATAGTTCTGCAGCCTATGTCAGAGTGATGACAACTTCCATTCAGATCACCACCATACTTTGTTGGAACGTAGCTAAACAAAAATGAGCAACAGAAGCAGAGACATAATTTATGCCTATACAAGGCAGCTACCGACCACACATTCGCCTTTATACGAACAACCATACGTGCCATCAGATGTGCAAAACAAGAGCCAGTCTTTTGTCACAGAAACATAAAAAAACCTTTGATGTTAGGCCTAAAATTTATCCAACAGCCATGCAGACAGGAAATGAAAAAACACCAAGATTGCCGTCTTATAGACTCTGAGAAAGCCCCACTCAGTCACCATCCACTTGAAGTAATCCGTCCGTTACTTTCACCAAGTTAAAAGTCCAATACACTTGCCGTTCACACTATTGACTCCATTACAATGCCAACATTTCGCCTTCCGGAAACAAAAAAAAAGCATCAGTGTGGCTCCAAACAACTCCTGGTTTTGATACCACCCACACCAATAACAACAGCATCTGATGCTCAAAGGACCAACTTCACCCAGGCCAGCCCATATTGATGCTACCAGACTTGTTGAAACCGCCACCATAAAGAGCTTAATCATATTAAGTTCACGGAAATCATAGAAAATAGCTGCTAAAGATTGGAATGAGAAACGATAACACTTACTTCCCGGTGACCCTAAGTGAGGCGCCATCCTTGAAATAAGGACCAGAAGGATCTAGGTCCGGTAGCATGACCAAAGCCCCGGTTTTCATCGCTGTGGATGCCATCAAGCTGACTGGAAGAACTTTTGACGTCCGGTGACCGCTGCCTGGGCGACAGCCGCTGTCTCGAAGGTCCGCTGGTACTCGGAGGGACACGGCCAACAGAAATAAAGGCTTTGCCCTTTCGTTTCGATTTTCTTTGATGGTGTTTATGTGGAGGAGGAGGAGGAGGATGACACTAATGGCTATGGGCCGCGAAACGGGAAAAAGGTCGAAGGTCGGCCCGGCAACTTTCGTTTCAGGCGTTGGTTCGGCTGAAACAGACAAGCAAGTAAATTGGGCCACAAAACTCTGGGCCGATAGGGTACTGTAGAAGGAGTATTACTATTGCTATTACTGCACACTACTATATTCTAAATATGAATATTGATGCTGTTGAATGAATAGTTACTCGGTTTTGGGCTAGTTGAGCCCAGTTAGTTTTGAGCCATGGTTCAGTAACTTTTTTTTTATTGCTTTCGACTTTTTTTTTTTGCTTTTTTGTGATGCGATTTGCTCTTTTTTTAGTTTTATCATATTTCATAAGGCACTTAGCTTTCGGAGGGCCTCCGTTGCAATTTTTTCAATTTTGGCTTTTCTCACATTACTACTATATTTTAAATATCAACATTGGTACTGTTTGATGAATAGTAATTTGGTTTTGGGCTGGTTGAGCCCAGTTGGTTTTGCGTCATGGTTCAGTATTTTTTTTTTTTACTTTAGGTTTTTATTTTTGCTTTTTCTAGGATACGATTTGCACTTTTTTTAGTTTTATCTCGTTTCGTAAGGCATTTACCTTTATGAGGGCCTAGGTTGCAATTTTCCCAATTTTTACCTGTCTCACATTTTTTTCAATTAAAATGTGATTTTATTCTCTAACTTTCTAATTTTTTATTTTTTGGACCTGAGTTACGTCCATGTTACATTTTTAGTCCCTGAATTTTATAATTATTTAATTAAATCTTCTATTTGTTCTTTGGGCCCCCAAATTTTTCTTTTTGTTGTTTTTTATGTACTATCTTCCAAAGTAAGACATTGGTAACTATAATTTATTTATTTATTAGTTAAAATTTGTTTATTTTTTAATTAAACCATTTTTTATCTTCATTAAGTCCATTTTTAAATCCTTAATGCATAAATTTTTCCCCTTTTTTTTGTCTTGATCCTAACTTTTTTTTATTGATTTTCTTTATTATTGTTTTCTAAAATGAAGGTTTAATCATTATTTCTATCATTATTGATTATTAAGATTTGCAGCATCAATTATTTATTTCAAACTCTATAGTTTAATAAAGCAATTTGGTCCATAATTGTTAAATTTGAGAGTAAATTTTTCTAGATAAATTTTTCATCGATATTAAAAATTAGATTTTTTGTTAATAGGAGATAAAACTTTTATTGAATTATTTTTAATTAACAGACCAAATATACATTGTTTCGAAGCATATAACCTGTTTTGTATCACACTATTATTATTAAAATTTATTACAAAAAGATATTCATTTTAATGTACGGGTTACCAAACTTCTCCATTTGTTCTCTTGCTCTCTAATTTTTTTATCATTTTTTTATTGTCTTCTAAAATAAAATATTGGTAACCATGATTTGTTTATCTTATGTTTCTGGTAGTAGCATTTCTTACTCCAGCCTCTACCTAACAAGGTATGCACATTATTTTGTTTCAAAATTACAATGACTAAAACTTGAAAGCATGTTTTTTTGGTTATATCAAGTCTCTATATCTTTCCACAAATTTATGTAATGATCATATAAACCGACGTAACACGCGGCCTCTATGCACCTCATTTTTTTTACTATATTCTAAATATGAACATTGGTACCATTAGATGAATGGTGACTCAATTTTGGGTTGATTGAGCCCAGTTGGTTTTGGGCCGGTTGAGCTCAGTTGGTTTTGGGCCATGGTTCAGCATCATGTTTTTTTTATTGCTTTTGACTTTTTTTTTCTTTTTTTTTTTATGGTACGATTTGCTCTTTTCTTATTTTTATCTCATTTCGTAAGGCTCTTGGCTTTCTGAGAGCCAACATTGCCATTTTTCCAATTTTTGCCTATCTCACATTTTTTTTCAGTTAAAACGCAATTTCATTCCCTAACTTTCTAGTTTTTTATTTTTCAGACCTGAATTACGTCCATGTTATATTTTAGTCCTTAAATTTTAAAACTATTTAATTAAATCTTCTATTTGTTCTTCTGGGCCCCAAGTTTTTTTTTCTTATTTTTTATGTACTATCTTCTAAAGTAAAATATTGGTGACCATAATTTATTTTTTTTGTTAATTTTTTTTAGTTAAACCATTTTTTATCTTCATTAAGTCAATTGTTATATCCTTAATGCCTAAATATTTTCTCTTTTTTTTCATCTTGATCCAAACTTTTTTTATTAATTTTATTTATTATTGTTTTCTAAAATGAAGCTTTAATCATTATTTCTATCATTATTATTTCATTACCGTTTTAAAGCATGTAACATGTTTTGTGTCGTATTGTTATTATTAAAATTTATTATAAAAAAATATTCACTACAATGTGCGGGTCACCAAACCTCTCCATTTATTTTATTGGTCTTTAATTTTTTTGTCATTTTTGTTATTGTCTTCTAAAATAAAATATTAGTAACCATGATTTGTTTATCTTATATTTCTGATAATGACATTTTTTACTCCAGCCTTTACCTAGCAAAGTGTGGACATTATATTGTTCGAAAATTACAATGACTGAAACTTGAAAACATATTTTTTTATTATATCAAGTTTCTATATTTTTCCATGAATTTATGTAATGATTATATGAACTGCTGCAATGCGTGGCTTCCATGCACCTCATTCTAAAGCTATATACGTACGCGAATGGAAATAGTCCTGCACTACATTGCCAACGATGTTTTGGTATCTTTGAACGAGGGAAGAATGATGATTTTACGAAAATGCTATGCCTACTGTATTTTAAACACTACCATCCCCCACCTAATGTGGCATGCTGAGGTGCATAACTCTATTATAATTTTTTATTTCATTGAAAATAAAAAAAATGGAGAGATGGAAACTAAAACGTCAGGAAAAGTGTTAAGATCTTTTCTCCCTCACTTCAGTGCTCCACCTTTCATGGCCAATCCTTATTTACTGTAAAAAGACCCATTTTCAAGCTAAAGAAAGGAGATTCATGGGTGAAATCGTGACCTATAAAGCTTGTTTCTTTATTTCTTCTTTTTTGCTCTCACTCTAGCTTTTATGGCTGATCCTAAGCACAACCTGTTCTAAATAGGCCATTTTCAAGCTCAAGTAACGAGATTTATGGCTGAAATTGTGATCCAGGTAGCTTGTTTCTTTCTTTCTTTGTCTTTTTTTTTTTTATCAATTAGGATATAATTTAGTTTCAGCTGGTTTCTTCCAAGCTCGTCTTTGCCTTATAAAATGAGTAGTCAAGCTTGATGTCTACTAAAGTGATTTGATGTTGAGTTCGAATTCTTGTTTCAATCTTTCTATCCGTATTTCATAGATTGTTGCATGTTGTTTCAGGAAGAGAGATTAATGGTATGTTTGATCTTAAACTCTCAATAGAATTCTAGTTCTTACTTCTTAGATCTTTATTTTCAAGTTTGTGGAAGGAAAAAAGAAAAAAAAAACAAGATTGTCAATTCCAGGCCAAAGATTCAGCAAGGCTTTAGATATAACAAGTTTTCTCTATTTTTTAAGTTAGTACATAAAGGATAAAAGAAGCCTTGGAGATATTGATTTTGATTGAAAAGAAATAGCAACAATCCAACTAGAGACCAAAATAGAACTGCAAACAGTGGTAAAAAAACCAAATAACAAAACATAGGAGAATCGAAGGTCATCCAAAGCAGCAACATCATCAAAGAAAATTATTTTCAACCATTGTGGTGTAGAAGAGTTGGTAAAAAAAAACCTCTTACCTTGATTTTGCTTGGATGAAAGATAGTTTAGCACAATGAATTTTTTTGGAATTAAGGATTCTATTGTTGAAACATAGATAATAAGACACAAGGTAATCGTGCTTTTTATTCGTAAAAATTAGAATTTCTTTTTCATCCTTTTGCAAACAAACAAAAAACTGGATGACATGGAAAGATGATGTGGAAAGCAGTGCATATTTTGGTGAATATCGGTGGTGGTGGTGGTATCATTGTTCATGATTTTATTTCTATAGTAACTAGATAAATAAATGTGAATAAATCAATGGGATAATTGGTATGTGGGAGGTAAATTTGAAAATTCATTCTTTTTATTATTTTAATTGAGTGGAATTAAATACATCAAAGATAACGCTTAGGAATGAAATTAGTCTAGATTAGATGAAAATAATGAGACTATTAAAATGAATAATATCCGCATGAGTTGACCATTTCTCCATGCCCTACACTCTTTGCAAATTATTGTCTCCAATAAGTACCCAATTTTTCCATGACTTCCATGCATGTTAATTAATGCCACCTAAATGATTTCATGATCTTCATTCTTAGATACTAAAATAATTCCATGATTTTCATTCCTTGCAAATTAATTGTGCATCATTATCCACTTGGTAAAGATTGTGGTTAAAATACTAAATTCACAAACTTTAGGGCGATGAGAATACAAAAAAAAAATTATAAACTATAATTGATATTCTCGGTAGGATTCCATTAAAGTTAATGATGAAATAGTAAAAAGACCTATTATAACGTGCTTTAGTGATGCAAGGGATTTTATGATGTTAAGTTGAAAAAAATGACAAGATTAGAACAATAAAATAAACTAGTTTACCAAACTATGTTTCATATAGTGTGCCTAGTTTTATACGTATTTGTATATCATTTACATCGTATCATTGATGTGAAAATGCAGTGAGAGTAGCAAAAGATTTTTCTAGTTGTTTTGACATTTTAGGTATGCTCATTCTCACATTTTTCATCATTTCCTTTATTACAATTCTATTTTATTTTGTTGTTTTGCTATCTTTTTTCTATTTGTTTTTTATTTTTTACTTTTTCTTAAGAATTTGCTTTTGTCTTGTTCTACTTGTTTTTTTTTTATGGTTCTCATTCAAAACTTTTAAATTTACTTCCTACCCTAGGAGCCTAAAACTCAATAAGAAACCTAAAAAATGTCTAAAAAAGAATAAACAAGCAACAACACCAAAAAATGAGATCATGTTTGTTCTTTTATCAATTTTTACTTGTGCATATTGATATATTAGTTGTTCTTTTATTAATAGTTATTTGTTCTTTTAACTCAATTTTTTGTTCTTTTAGTCGCCTTTTATTAGTCATTGTTTGTTTTTTCAATTTTTACTTGTTCTTTTAAAAAAAAAAATTGCTTATCTAATACATGTGTGTGTGCACGTTTATGTGTGTGTGTAAAGCAAAAGTATTTTTAAAGGATATGATGGGCATTTCACATAACAAGCAAAATGTGACACTGACACTTGGCACATTTTCCCTTTTTAGTAAGATAAATGCAATTTTTTGCATATGATCTACCAAGTATACACCTAATTTTATGAATTAAAAATGTAATGACATGTGGCAATCAAGCTCACAATTATTAAATTTGACCTAAATTTTAAATTAAAAATAAATTAAACTGAATTAAATTTAAACTAACTCATCATTATCCAAATAAAATAAAGTTTAAAAAAGAAATAATCTAATGTAGATTTACAAATCAAAGATTTGCGAAAATCTATCTTATTTTCCTTCACTTAACCTTTTCCCCCTATTCCCTAGTTTCACTTTTCTTTCTGTCTTTCATCTACAACTTAAATTTTCTTGGCTTGACTTCTACACTCATGATTCATCTCATCGGACGCCAGTCCTCTGCCAATGGCCTCCTTGACCAGAGGCCATCAACTACGATGCCTAACCCCGAAGTCCAAGGCTTAGGATATTGCTTGAGGGTAAAAGGAGTTGGTGGAGATAGTAAATCATATGCCAAAGTCCTACTGCCAGCTTTTCTCAAATATCTCATTAAGCACCCACTAGTCATGGAAATGGTGAAGCAGGAGATAAACAATGAATAAAATTTCAAAAGAGAAAAACTTAGTGAATATAAGGATGCTAATGTAGGTGGCAAATTATGAACATAAGTAAGTTTTCCATTAAAGTAATTAAAAATGCTAATGTCGTTGCTATAATCTTTTCGACATCATTACTACTTCAAACCCATTTCTTTACCTGCTGCCAAACATTGCTTGATTTGGTCAATAGAAATTCATAAGCATGTTTTGCCAAGGTAAAAACAATGGCTTAAATTTGTTCATATTTTATTTTATTTTATTCTTTTTCTAGGTTTCTCTTTAAATATATATATATATTCAAGTTGATTCAATACCTAAAATTTAATCATTGGTGCAGGATTGGGATTTCAACTTGAAGCCCGGTAGTGGCACTTTTCTCTGGATTTTACAAATGTTGTCTTTTTATTGAATTCTTGCATAGCCAATGATTTGAAACCATATTTAGAGCAAATAAAAGATTTTGATGAACGTGTGAGTAAAGTAAGGTTAGGATGAGATCATCCAATCCTATTGTCTATGCACAATTGAAAAAGATTAGCCAAAAGCATTAATGTTTTGACGCAACAACAAGTTGTGGGAGTAATGCTCAGGAAATAGAGATGGAAGAATGATATGAAGGGTAGGGCTGAGGAGACGGAGGTGGATGATGGTAAGAAGAAGCATAGGAAGTTAGAAACATCACATGCCTTATCGGCAGAGGCTACGAGTCAGCCCTACTAGGAACCATGAGTTGCCTGTTTTTAAACTATTGTGGTTTAGGGGAGCCACAGGTAGCTCCTACCCTGAAATCCCTTATCCAAAAGAAGTGACCTGTGATAGTATTCTATAGCAAAGACACACTTGACAACAACAATAATAGAAAGAGTTAAATGGGAGTATGGATTTGTGCATATGTTTGTAGTTTCAAGTGTGAGGAGATCTGAAAATTTAGCATTCCTTTGAAACCAGGAGGTAGAGGCATGCGTTCTAGGTTTCTCGAAGCACGATATAGACATGGAAGTTAATATTAGCTGGATGGAAAGGAAATTCAATGTGACAGGATTCTATGGAAAGCCATGAGTGGATTAGAGATGCCTGGTCTAGTAAATGCTCAAGTCATTAAAGGACAGATCGGACCTACCATATATGTGTGGTGGAGATTTTAACCAAATTTTAGTGGGGAGCAAAAAGGTGGGGGAGGGGGGGAGTTGAGAGGAATGAAACAAATAAAGGATTTTTTAAAGGCAATTGACTTTTGTGATATGGAAGATTTGCGATTCCGGAGACCAAAGTTTACTTGGTTTGGTGTTAAAGCAGGTAAATATATGGTTTAGTGTAAACTAGATAGAATCTTCACAACATAAGCTTAGCAGACATTTTTCATACAAACTTGGGTGATAGTGAATGAAGTTTGCTTCTCAGACCATTGTGCAGTTTTATTGTGGTTGTTCTAATGTTCTGAAGACAGAAGTAAAAGTCAATAATTTTACTTTGAGTCCATGAGGTTAGGTCACCTAAACTTCATTTAGGTCATGGCTGAAGCTTGGGATGGTGTAGGGACCTCAGAGAGAATGAGAGTAGTAGAAAAAAAATTGGCATATCTAGGAAAATTAGCTATATGGAATGAGGATGTGTTTGGTTACTTAAAGCAAGATAAGAGGGAACTGAAAAGGAAACTAAATGATGCCAGTTGAGGTGGTCTGTCAGCAAGAACCCTTGATTGAATAAAACATCTTTATGTGGAAATAAGGAAGATTAAGTGCCAATAAGAGGCAATATGGAGGTAGAAATCAAGACATGATCACAATACAAAGTAACTCCATTCTGATGCAAATAGCTGGGTACAAAACAATTGTATCTATCAATTACGAGACAACATGGGAGCTTGGGTGGAGGGGGTGTAAGACTTGAAATGAGTAGTGGTGGACTATTTTCAAGAGTTTTTCACATTGATGGACTTACTAATTAATGATGGTGTATCAGGGTTAGTAGGTAGAAGAGTAATAGATAAGATGAATTTAACGTCGGCAATAGAGTTTCGGGTAGAATAAGTTAGGGAGGCCTTGAAAAGATGAACCCAACCAAAGCTTCAAGACCCGATAGGCTCATAACACAGTTTTTCCAAAAATTTTGGTCCCAGGTTAGTCCTAATGTATTAAACTATTGCCTGAATGTAGTGAATCATAGAGGTGATGTACAGGAGATCAATCATACGTTCACAACATTGATTACGAAAGTAAAAAGTATAAAGAACATGAAACAATTCTACCCAATTAGCTTTTGCAATGTAATCTATAAAATCATTTTAAAATTGTGGCAAATCGTTCGAAGTAGATTTTACCTAACATCATCTCAAGAGAGCAGAGTGCTTTCATTAAGAGGAGACTGATTTTTTACAACATTCTGGTGGTCCATGAGATGCTCCATATCATAAAGAATAGTATAACAGGGGCTGAAGGTTAATGAGCAATAAAGCTGGACATATCTAAGGTATATGATCAAGTGGAATAGAGTTTCGTTGACAAGATGTTATCCAGTTTGAATTTTAATGAGAGCTTTGTCTTTTTACTCAGGTGTTGCATCACATTTATGAGATATTCGGTTCTAAGCAATGGGGTTCCATTATGGGAAATCATCCCTTATTGAAGGTTTTGACAGGCATACTTGATCTCCTCTTATTTATTTATTATATGTGCTGAATGACCGTCAAATCTTTTACGTAGAGCAGTTGGGGATCGTAGCCTAACAGGTATCACTACAAGCAGAAATGGGGTTGAAGATATCGCATTTATTTTTTATAGGTGATTTTTTGCTCTTTTGCAGGGCTAAGCAGGAATAAGCTGGTTATCTTGAGGATTTCGCGTAAATATGAAGTGGCCTCGGGTTAATGCATAAACTTGGATAAGTTAAGTTTACTCTTATCACCTAACATTCCCCAAACCTGCAGAGAGCTCTTTATGCAAAAGTTTGACTTGTTAGTGACTATTAATATAGAGAAAATGTTGGGACTGCTAACTATGGTATGAAAGAGTAAAAAGCATATTTTCAAATACTTGTTAGACAAAATTGATAAAGTTACTGTAGGGCGGAAAAAATAATTTTTTTCCAAGGGTAGCAAGGAAATTCTTATAAAGTTTTGTGGAATAGGTAATTCTGACTTATATTATGAGTGTACTCTTACTTCTTCCAAGCATTTGCGACGTTACTAAGAAGAAAATGAATCATTGCTGATGGAGTCATAATAAAAAAAGCTTGACACTTTATTAGTTAGAGTGGAGTAATATGTGCAAGAAGTAAAAGAAAGGCGGAATGGGGTTCAGAAAAATGGAGAACTTCAACCATGTGATGCTTGCCAAGCAATGTTAGAGGTTAATCACAAACCAGTTTTCTTTGTGTGCACAGATTCTAAAACAAAAGTATTTTCATCATTCTCATTTCATTGAAGCAGAATCATTTTTTATGTTGGCATTTACGATGCTAGCATATCTAAGTATAGTACTATCAGTAACAAGGGACAACCCGATAGAGGGTTAAGCTTTAGAAGTAAACAACCAGGGCCATGAGAACTCGAGTCCTAAATTGGTATTCTGTTTCAGAGCATAAAATCATATATTGTGTTGGTATAATCCCACAGTCCCCGTTACAATGCCTAGGCATGCCTATACCCATGTTTTTTTCAAACTTCACTTATTATCTCAAAGTTGTGCAGTTGAGTGAAAGTGAGAGTACTTAGTGCGGAAACATAAAGATAACATTGGAAATAGCAGTAGCAATAACAAAAATAGTGCTCATATTGATATTTTTATATTCTAATTGAATTTAAACAAGTGGACAATATATATCTCAACACCCTTAGCAAAATTGCTATTCTTGATCTTGAAAAAAGAAAACATTTGTCATACTGAAAGCCGAACTTCCAAATGCTGGTGACGTTTCTATTTACTCCATTTTATGCATTATTGCTACATGTTTTGATTTAGGCCCAATTACCCATTTGTCATATTGTACTATGATGACTCGGCTATTTACTTCACTGGACTTTTAGGGGGTCATAATTAAGCTATGAACTTTAATGACCGAGACATTTTGCTCAATTTACTTAACTTCTGTTTATTTAAAAAGAAAGAAATCACGTAATTGCCACTTAAGTTTTCACATTTTTATCTTTTAAACCCAAATGTTTTTAACTCATCCTTTTTTAGTATTTCCTGTGTCTCATTTTCCAACTTTAACCCTCCAAGTCGTCTTGTCCCACAGGCCTCATTTGTTGGTCGTCGCCCATCCGTTCATCACTTTTTACCTTTGTCCATTCCTCAATTTGTCTTGTCTCGTCTTGTCCATCACTTATCACCTTTGTTTGTTCATCGATTAGCCAACCTCGATTCACCTTTCTGAATTATCCGACATCAATTTGTAGGCTCACTTCATCCTTTATCACGCTAGAATCAAGACCATCGATAGTGTCATAATCGTGCCATATTTGAGACCACTAGAATCATATGAAAATTGCGCTAGAACCAATACTACCAGAAACCTGTAAGAATCGCACCGAATTGCTTCAAAAATCATTTGAAATCACACCGAAATTGAGACTGAAACCAAGACCATCGGAACTGTGCTGAAATCGAGTTAAAATTTCATCGGTTTCTAGTTTCTATGGGTTTAATTACAATTTAAGTCCTAAAATTATTGGTTTGTACAATTAGGGGCTGAAAATTTAAATTGTGCAATTAGATGCACTTTTGTTACATAACTAACGAAAAACATTCGATTTATTAAATTAATAGAGCAAAACGTCTTGGTCATTAAAGTTCAGGGCTCAATTGTGACCTTCCAAAAAATATACGGAAGCGAATGACCGAGTCACCATAGTACATGGGTCAAATAGGTAATCAGGCCTTTGATTTATGGTGATGCATTTCATATAACAGTTGATTTATTATACATTATTACTGCATTTTTTTTAACAACATCATCGGGAAATTTATTTGTTCATAACACTCAACACTTTGTAGTGAAAGTCAAAATTCTGGTACATTTACTATGGGATTGACTGTATATAGTGGTATAACTACATGTGTTATCTGTAGAAAGCTTCATATTTTAGCTGTGAATGATAGACTCATGGACTAAAAGGTCTATTTAGAGATTGTTAAGGTTATTTTCTTACAAAGGTGAAGTTTGTTCTTTTCTCTTTTGTTGTGGTCTAATTTGTTGGAAAAATTGGTGATTGAACAAAATTGATTGAAAATTTGAGGTTGTTCTACAGTAAAAGCCTTCCTCAAGTATAATCAATCTAAGAAGGAAAATGTACTATTGAAGGCAATCTATTTTAGGTTGGTTGTGCTCAAACTTATTAAGTAAACTGAATTAAGCCTTTTAAATTTTGATCCCATTTTTCTTTAGGCTATTTCAGTGATTTTCTATTGAGCTTTATTGTAGTAATTAAAAGAAATATTGGTTGTTATTATTTTTGGAGCTAGCATGAGTTTTGAGACGGGATCTTGAGAATATTTGCTTTTAATAATGTTTTATGTGTCAAGTTTTGATTTCTATTTAGTAGGATTTATTTCTCGGGTTAATTATGATCATGGTTGATCATCAAATTGAATTTTGATTTTTAACCAATTCCATCTATGTGGGATAGGTTCTACGAAATCGTTGGGAGTCTGTATGATATGGTACCTAAGGTTTTAAAGCGAAACCATGAACCAAAGGTTGATCTTTGGAGTGCTGGAGTGATACTTTACATTTTGCTATAGAGAGTTCTTCCGTTTTAGGCTTCTATTTTGCTTATTTTGTCATGACCAAGGTTTTACAGATATAATGACCATTTTGAAGTGATCAAGGTCATTTGATTTAGATTCTTAAGTTTTTTTTTAATGTTTTTGACATAAACTAAACAATGTGTTACTTTTGTAATATGAATGGGTGTAATTGATTTTAAAAGAAAGCACTGGCTTCAGATTTCAAATATTGCTAAGAGTTTTGTCTAACAAATATTAGAACCAGATCCAAAGAAATGATTTTATTTGTGAAATTTTTTTTGCAAATTATACACCACCAGACGCCAACAAAATAATGAAAGTAAATACGAGCTCAAAATTAACTTGTTAACTTTATTTAGCTGTATTGTACTCCATAATTTGTGTTACTTCTCTTTTTCTAACTTACTCTTTTGATTGTTGACTGTCTTATAGCACAATAATCACTTTTGTGTTCTTAACTTGCATATTATGGTTTTTATAATTTATATGACTAGTGCTTGATGTTAATGGTTAAATTTATTGATGATATTCCATACATGTCAGGATCAATTTGGTACTTTTTAAATTGTTGTTTTGATAACAATATTTTTCTTAATAATATTTATTTAATATTAAAATATATATTATTTTATCATCCTCAATATAATTTGAAATCTTATGACAATGCCGAGTATATATACAAGATTTTTTAGTTTAACTTACATATTCTTTTACCAGTTCCTACTTTTTATTTTAGATAAATTAGTTATTCTTTGTAGTTATTTATTCCTCTTGCTCAACTTCTATTTTCTTTTGTTGGTTACTACTTGTTCTTTTAGAGGAACTAGATACTATTTCATTAGTAGTTATTTATTATTTTGCCTTAACTTCTTATTTTTTTAATTAGTTTTTACATGTTCTTTTAGATAAATTAGTTATTTTTTTTATAAATTATTGTTTTGTTCTTTTGGGTAAAAACTCATAAATCTAAGGGAAAATTTGGGGATTCAAATAAAAAATTACAAAAATATGGTAAAAATTAGAAAACTTAAAAAAAATAAGAAAGGAAAAGTAGTGGCATGTCAAATAAGAATTGGTTGTAGAAATAGGAAAAAATAATTGGAAAATTAGAAAAAAAATATTGTAAAAGGAAAATGAGTGGTATGGTAAAAGATATAGAAATCATCGAACTCACGACACAAATTTATCATAAGGAAAACTGTAATATGATAGATGACAGACGTAATAATGAGATTTAGACTGTTGAAAGTGTAATATTAACGATGATATTTAAACTTAAATAACATTTTTTTAGACATTTTTTCACATACTCATTGCAACATTTCTAATCTTCAAGCTGCAAACCCTCAATTTTCTTGAGTTTATTTTTATTTTTTAATCTTATTTTTACTCAATGAAAAAAAATGTGAGCACAACTTCAATTCACAAAGTATATTTAGCTTTTAATTTTTTTATAACTCTAAATCATATATATTTTTTTAAGTCTTAACCATTTTTAATTAACAGAGAAACTCGTGATGTAATATGGAGCTGATGCTTCAATTACTATAAGATTATGAATATTGAGATTAGTAAGTTTTAAAATTTCTGATCGCAAATAGGTAAATTATAGTTTCAATATATTTTTATGTAACTTGAATAAAGTTATTATTATATAAATTTTTATTAAAATGCCTTAAGTATCACCATCCCAGGACCATGGGCCTATAGGGGCATGTGCCACCACAAGAAATTTATAAAATATTACTAGAGCAGTAGCATTTTCTGAATGACAAAAGTATAAGCTTATGGCTAATTTATAAGAATCTTAGACAAGTTGTCAATTTTTATATTATACAAGGATGACAGAGTTACATAAATAGCACTCAAGATAAAAATATTAGTTAGTTCAAAAAACGTTTTGTCAATATATTCATAAAACTCATCAACTTGTCAAAGTTGCCATAAAACTGTGTAATCATTAGCTCCGTTAGTTCTAGTTTGGATGTCTTGTTAAGTAACAAACAGAAAAGTTGATGTGGAATATAACGGCCGTTAAATGATGAATTTTGACCACCTTTTCAATTTGAAGGGTGATTTTGCAATCAAACATATAATTCAAGAATCCAATCCACAATTCCAAAACCCTAAGCTCCTAGTATAGAAACAGAAAAACTATAGTTCTAGTCCCTGATTCCTTGCTTCTTGCCCCCCCCAAAAACCCTAACCTTCTCCCTCAGCCGCTGCCACCCTTGAAGTATCGCTAGAGCTTCCCCATAGTTGCTCCACTGCTGTTACCTACTCTAGCATATTGCCAACATCTTGCCTTACTAGAGGCCACCGTTTCCAGGCCAAATCGAAGAAGAAAAGCTTTGCGACCTGAGCTCTGCTTTGTTTGAGTGCTGGATCTACGAACTCTGACATTGCCACCTTTTTCCAGTCCTGTTAGAGGCTGCCCCAATCATTGCTGTCTAAGCCTATCCTTTTGACTGTCTAACCGCCGCTACTGCAAGAGGGATTGAAGGCTACCACTGTGATGGTTTGATGAGGAACAAATGAAATATTGATTTGAAACTGAATTTGAGAATAAAATAAGAATTAAAAATGTTAGGGTTTGGTTGGATAATTTGGGGATTTAGGTTTTGAAGTCAGAATAGAGATTGTCGAGTAAGTTCATCATCTGGTTGGAGCGAGTTCATTAGTTTATGGAGGGTGGCGGCAATTGTGAGGAAAGTTTTGGGTTATAAGGAACAGGGCAAAAAAATTCAGGGCCTTAAGCTATAAATGTGTAAATTATGGGTTGGGTCCTTGAACTATAGGTGAAATTGCAAACTCACCCTTAAATATAAAGGGTGGTCAGAAGTCACATTTAATGGTTGTTATGTGCCAACTTAGCTTTTTTATCTTTCATCTAGTGGGACATCCAAATGAGAGCTAATAAAAGCTAATGATTTCATAATCTTAGAATTATTTTGACAAGTTGATAAATTTTAAGACTATGTTGATAAAACATAAAAAGTTTTAAAACTGACTAATATTTTATTCAAGTACTACCCTATCACAACTTTCACAAGGAGACAATTATACTGAACAGCGCGTTAACAACGCGCGTATGGAGATCTTGGTAACGGTGGATGAGACATTGAACTCCAAAATCTCGACAGATCGGACGAGTTAATATAAAGGAGAAGGAGGAGAGCAAAAGAAACGAAAGCGACAGCACAAACGAGAAGAGAAGAAATAGGCTGGTGCGGGGACGGAAACCGGACGTGTACCGCGAATATTCACTAGATTTGAATTAGTGGTTTCGAATCCGCCCCACTTTTCCTATCGCCTCACGCAATGATACGCCGCCGGACTTATGATAAGTCAAGGTACTTATAGGGATAACTACATGGTCTTTTCACTGATAGGTCAGTAGAAAAGAAAGGAAGACCCCTGCACAACGCATCGAAGATAGCGAGACCAAGTCTCTCTCTCTCTCTCTCTCTCTCTCTCTCTCTTCTTTATCTTCTCTCTCGCAGCCTTTCAAACCCTAGAAATCCTCGAATAGCGAGCTTCTATAAACCCTAAGGAGCTGAGAGCTACCAAAATTGAGAACTCTTGATCTGCTTGGTTTGTTTCGTCCAGTAAATTGAACTCTGATTTGGAGCTCCGAAGGTCGAAATGTCGTCTCTGAGTAGGGAATTGGTGTTCCTCATACTCCAGTTCCTGGAGGAAGAGAAATTTAAGGAGTCCGTTCACAAGTAAGCTTTGATTTATATCTCGTTTCCCTTTATGTTTGTGTTTAGTCGGTAAGGAAGCAGAGGAGATGAGGGGTAGTTTGGGAATATGTAGTTCTGCTTGTGATTTTGGTTTACACCCGGGGGGGGGGGGGTAGTTTGAATCAGATGTGTAGGGTACAAGATTTAAGTCCTGTTCTCTTTTAGAAAGAATTTTTTGGGCTTCACATTTCTTCAAAATTTCGTCTTTGCCACTTCCTGCTAGCGAGTCTCATTTAATTAACGTAACCAGGATTTTTAGTTTAAGGTTCGAAGTCATGTAGTTTCGGTTTTTTCTAATATGAATTAACTGCTTTTCATGTTTATGGTTATTTTCACCATAAGAAAATGAATGCGAGGAATAGAACAGCAGTGAACAATTTAAGGAAGCCATGTTATTTGTTTGGTTGGCATACTAGCATTATTTCGTCTCTGGGCGGGCAGAGGATAAAGAGGATGAGTGTCAAAATGGGGTCAACTGAGTGCATGAAAGGTGTATTGGCAAAATCTTACCAGAAACAGATAAAATAACTTAATGCATCATTTAGGAATTTTGGTTACATGACAGAATTGTTATTTTGTCATAGGCTTGAGAAAGAATCAGGGTTTTTCTTCAACATGAAGTACTTTGAGGAGAAAGTTCAGTCTGGGGAATGGGAAGAAGTTGAAAAGTACTTATCCGGTTTCACTAAAGTTGATGATAATCGTTACTCAATGAAGATATTCTTTGAGATTCGGAAGCAAAAGTACCTTGAAGCTCTTGACCGGTATTGTTTAGTGTTGGATGGGTTTTATTGTTGATTTTTATTTTATTTATTTTTTGTACTGATTTTTAACCTGTTTAGAGGGTGAACTTTGTTTCTTTGATTGATGTTGCAGGCAAGACAAGGCGAAAGCTGTTGAAATATTGGTGAATGATTTAAAAGTGTTCTCTACATTTAATGAGGAACTGTACAAAGAAATCACTCAGCTTTTAACTTTGGCCAATTTTAGGTAATTTTGGCTTCATGCACTCATTATCTTTATCACTTTATTGGTTTTCTTGATGACACATTTACATGCAAATTGCTAAGTAATGAATGAGGGATTGTTCGAAGTTAGTAATTGACTTCAAATTTTTGTTATTGCAATTGGGTTTTGAAGTTTTGGACTTAAAGGAATTTGTGAACTTTGGCTTCGGATATGTTTATTTAGATCCTTTTCCATGCTAAAATCAATTTATTCTTTCATGCAAGTTAAAAGCGACTAATTGCAGGGAAAATGAGCAGCTATCCAAATATGGGGATACCAAAACAGCTCGCAGCATAATGTTGATAGAGCTGAAAAAACTAATAGAGGCTAATCCACTTTTTCGAGACAAGCTGGTTTTTCCTACCTTGAAATCGTCAAGGCTGCGGACTCTGATCAATCAAAGGTGAAGTTCCCAGCACTTATATGCTAAATGAAAATGGAGCAAACAAGATTATATTTCCTTTGCAGTTCTGTTGATTTTTTTGTTTTTCAGTTATTCTAGATTAGGCTCTGGCTGCTAACCTTTGCACTGCCACTGTGAGTTTGACTTGACGTTCAGAGAATAAATTTTCTTTTTCGCCTGCCTTTGGTCCATTATAGTACAAAGCCATAGCCCCTAGAGATTTCCCCTGGTTCAAGCCCTTCCAACTGATTCTGGTTATTCTACTTTGGTACAAAATTATGGCAGTAATTATGTTTTGGGTTTAAGTTTGTGGCAACTTATTGGCATTTGTACCTTGATTTCTGTTGATTTCTTATTGATGGCTATGATTTTAGTTTGGGATGGCTTTTGGGTTTGTTCTTCTGATGCACAATTTGTTTGTTGGTGCAGTTTAAACTGGCAGCATCAGCTGTGCAAGAACCCAAGACCAAATCCCGATATAAAAACCTTATTCACGGATCATACTTGCACACCTCCGAATGGTCCTCTTGCCCCCACGCCTGTCAATCTTCCAGTTGCTGCAGTTGCAAAACCTGCTGCTTTCACATCACTTGGGCCTCATGGGGTATGCTTATGTTCTTGCAGTTTTTTTATTACGCAATCATATTTATTGATGACATTGTGAATCTAGGTTTCCTTTCCTTTTCTTTTTAAAAACATTCATAGTGATAAGTCTCTTATGCTTTTGTGAATAGCCCTTTCCACCTACAGCTGCCACAGCTGCTAATGCAAGTGCATTGGCAGGATGGATGGCCAATCCATCTGCATCTTCATCTGTTCAAGCTGCAGTCGTCACCGCATCTTCAATACCAGTTCCTCAGAATCAAGGTTGTAATATTCTCATTGTTTTTGGAAACTTGTTAGACAAATTTTTAAACTACATTTGATTCTTCCCTATCTTCCTCTCTTTCTTCATTTTTTTTCCCGGGGGGGGGGGGGGGGGGGGGAGGTTGTTTGTTCTTCAGATAAACAGGATATATTGGCCATTGGGAGCCTTTGTTAAATCATGACATGTAATATACAGGTTTATTAAATGATTTTTCTGACATTCCCATTTGTACAGTTTCTGTCTTGAAGCGCCCAAGAACACCTACAACAGCGCCAGGCATGGTTGATTATCAGAATCCTGATCATGAACTAATGAAACGCTTGCGTCCTGCCCCATCAGTTGAGGAGGTGAATTGATTTCTTAGATTAGTATTTTTCTGCTCAAGGACTTGTTGGCGTTTTGCTTTCTCTTAGTGTATAACATTCCTATGGTATTCCTCCACCCTTTTTCTCCAAAATCAATTATAGGTTACTTATCCAATAGGACCTTCCCAACGGCAGCGATCTTGGTCACTGGATGACCTGCCTAGAACAGTTGTATTTTCCATGCACCAGGGATCCACCGTTACAAGCATGGATTTCCATCCTGCCCATCACACCCTGCTTCTAGGTATGATGTTCCTCTTGTTCTTGCTCTTGTAAGCCTTTTTCTCTGGGCAGTGGTCAGTCTATTTCACTAACATGTCCTTTATGTAGTTGGCTCTGCTAGTGCTGAAATTACACTTTGGGAACTTGGGCAGCGTGAGAGGTTGTTTACGAAGCCATTCAAAATTTGGGATATGCCGTCGTGTTCTTTACCATTTCAGGTTGTGTACTGGAATGTGTTAGACTGTTCTTATTGTTGGCAATAAAGTACCTAATGATCAGGAGTTGATTGCAGGCATCAATTAGCAAAGATACACCTGTTTCTGTCAGCCGTGTGACTTGGAGCCCGGATGGAAGTTTTTTTGGTATGTGTCATTTACTTGTGTAACATGTAGGAATATACATATTTCATATATATTTACTTACTGTGTTTTGTTCTCCAGGAGTCGCGTTTACCAAACATTTGATTCACTTGTATTCGTATTCTGGATCCAGTGATCTGCGCCAGCATTTAGAGGTGTGTTGATATCTTTCGCATGTGGCTATGCTAAATTTCTCCTTGCTGCTTACTTTCCAATTATCTTTTGATGCAGGTTGATGCACATGTTGGTGGTGTTAATGACCTGGCTTTTGCTCATCCAAATAAACAATTGTGTGTGGTCACATGTGGAGATGACAAGCTAATAAAGGTTGGGTACAAGAGGTTCTCATAAGAAAATGTTCGTTGCTTTAAAAGCTCTTGTAATCTGAAGTGGAAAATGAACAGGTTTGGGACCTTTCAGGACAGAGATTATACAATTTTGAAGGTCATGATGCACCAGTTTATTCCATCTGTCCACACCATAAAGAAAGTATTCAGGTACAAAAAAAATGAACACCTTTTCCTTTTCTCTTTGATGAATTCAGAAAGTTGCTAGTGTTATCATTAGTTTGTAAGGAATGATGGCTAACATTTGGCAATGTTTCATTCAGGTATATACACAATTTCACCCTAGTACTAATTTCTGCTATTTCTGATTCTATAATCTAGTTGGTGAACGCACTTCCGCTGTCTATGATTAACATAGCACAAATTTCTTGTTTGTAGTTTATATTTTCTACTGCTGTTGATGGGAAGATCAAGGCCTGGCTATATGATAATATGGGTTCCAGAGTTGACTATGATGCCCCTGGTCACTGGTGTACAACAATGCTCTATAGTGCTGATGGGAGCAGGTACATGTATTGGATGGAAATGCATATGTCCGTAGTTTTTGAGTTTATAGGTGTGAATTTGTGACTTTAAGCTTGCTTCCTTGTGGTTTAACATGAATTTTGTATAGATCAATGTGCCATGAGTTTTATTATGCTTAATTCAGTTGCCCCATTAAAATCTGGCCCTTCTTCTCAGATTATTCTCTTGTGGAACAAGCAAGGAGGGAGAATCTTTCCTAGTTGAGTGGAATGAAAGTGAAGGTGCAATAAAGAGGACTTATGTTGGGTTCCGGAAGAAATCAGCTGGTGTGGTGTCATTTGATACTACACAGAATCACTTTTTAGCAGCCGGTGAAGACAGCCAAATAAAGTTCTGGGATATGGACAATGTCAATCTTCTCACTTGTACAGAAGCTGAGGGTGGATTACCGGTTAGTTTGATGTTTAAATTCCATGACAAGTTGAGGTATCTTTGTGTTTAGGTTGGTTTTCATTCATCTGTCATATCAATTGTAACAGAGTCTTCCTCGCTTGAGGTTCAACAAGGAAGGAAATCTTCTTGCTGTTACGACTGCAGACAATGGATTCAAAATACTAGCAAATGCCGTTGGTCTGAGATCTCTAAGAGCAACTGAAGCACCACCTTTTGAAGCTTTAAGAGCACCCATAGACCCTGCTGCAATTAAGGTTAGTATTGAATATTTTTCTCAGTTGAATGGTCTTCTGGCTATTTTTGTATGTTTTTTTTCCCAGAGTGACCATGGTTCTCACCTTTTGTTTTTTTGGGTTAGGTCTCTGGTACTTCTGCAGTTGCAGGTGTGGGTCCTGTCAGTTGTAAGGTGGAAAGAAGCTCCCCTGTCAGGCCATCACCAATACTGGTACGTAGGAAGGATGTTTAATTTAATTTTTGAAAATTTTTTAATGTGTGAGCTGGTGTTTGGAAAGGTGCTTATTTAATGTATGGTTAGCAGAAATATTGGGGACACGGGGTATCTAATAGGTACTAAAAAATGCTGATGACCAAAAACTTGCTTTCTACGTGGATTGTTTTGTTGGCAATCTGCGTACAGAACTTTATGAAGTAAACAAGCATTCTTGTGTTATAAGGGACCCAGATTGCTTTTACTTTCCTGGCTATGATTTTTCTCTTACCTTTAGCTTCTTTTTCCCTCCTCTTCCTCTTTCCCTTTCCAAAGAATGGAGTTGATCCCTTGGGAAGAAGTGTGGAAAAGCCAAGAACTGTCGATGATGCAATAGAGAAGACTAAACCATGGCAACTGGCTGAGATTGTGGAGCCTGCTCAGTGCCGGATGGTGACATTTCCTGAGAGCACAGATACATCCAGCAGGGTATGTGTATTTTTCTTGAGATGCTATCATAAGTGCTGCAGTTTTTATGCTCAAGTATTTGTCATTTCATAAAGGTTGTTAGGCTTCTTTATACAAATTCTGGAGTTGGAATTTTGGCACTTGGGTCAAATGGCGTCCAGAAGCTATGGAAGTGGGCCAGGAATGAACAGAATCCATCTGGGAAGGTAATTCTAGTTTAAAATATTTCCTGTCTTCTTTCCTGGCTTTCATTTTTCATGAGTTCTTTATAAATTTCTGTGAGGCTAACATCAATCAAGGAAAATCTGAAAAGTTTAACTTTACAGGCAACTGCTAATGTGGTTCCACAACATTGGCAACCAAACAGCGGTCTTCTTATGACCAATGATATCTCTGGTGTCAACCTTGAAGATGCGGTTCCATGCATAGCACTTTCAAAGAATGACTCGTATGTAATGTCAGCCACTGGTGGGAAAGTTTCGTTATTCAATATGATGACTTTCAAGGTATTTATATGCCTGCTTATGTTGTGAACTAGTCAGGTTTATGATTCCATCTCTCAGTGCCTCTCCAATAACACTTAAATTTGTAGGTAATGACAACATTCATGTCTCCTCCACCGGCTTCTACCTTCCTAGCATTTCACCCTCAAGACAATAACATCATAGCTATTGGAATGGAAGATTCGACGATCCACATATACAATGTGAGAGTTGATGAGGTGAATGCTCATTTACACTCCCATATTTAGTTATTGTTTTATGTTGTCCACTATATGTGATTGTTTTGATCTTTGTTTGATGTCAAGATGGGGCTCATATGTCTTGTTTCCATTGCATCAGGTGAAATCAAAACTGAAGGGTCATCAAAAGCGAATAACTGGGTTGGCCTTCTCTACCAATCTCAATATCTTGGTTTCATCAGGTGCAGATGCTCAGGTCAGTAGAATCAATAATCTCTATACTATATGTGAATGTGATGTACAGAACATATGGAGCACATCTGCTGCCATGAAATCAACCTGCTTATTGGTCGGTTACACAACTTGCCCCACTTATGTTGGCTTTTCCTGTAGTGATAATGGTTACATTGGAGACCAACTACCTTTCAGATGGTTCTTCAAGTTCACTTCCATTTGCTTCGTCATGCTGCTTTAATTTGCTATTTTGTTTGTGGGCAAACTACTAGTGAAGTCCGTGCTATGTGCTTTTCTGGGTTTAATACCTGCTTGCTGCGCTTTCTCTGTCACTTCATGCCAAAAAGAAAAAAAAAACTAGAGGAGCTTTCAGATGTTTTGTACCAAGCACTCAATTTCTGACTTGATGCCAGTACACACTTCAAAGTTCTTTTTGGTAAATATTGAACTTCAGGGAAGGGGGTAGGGAGTATGTTATAGTCATTACCTTGTTCAGAACAAAGAATCATCGGATTTGGATGAATAATCTTTTTTTCCTTTTGCAGCTATGTGTTTGGAGCATTGATACGTGGGAGAAGAGGAAGTCGGTTCCTATTCAAATCCCAGCCGGTAAGGCTCCTACTGGCGACACTAGAGTACAATTCCACTTGGATCAAATCCGCATGCTTGTAGTTCATGAGACACAGTTAGCCATATATGATGCCTCCAAGATGGAGCGCATCAGACAGGTGAGACAGTCCTATTTGTTAATGAAACTTATAGCCTGATTGATGCACTAGTGAGTGGCAGAGTACAGCTTGCTCATAAGTTGTTGTCCTGCAGTGGATCCTACAGTCACAAGATGTACTATCGGCTCCTATATCTCATGCAGCGTATTCCTGCAATAGCCAATTGATATATGCTGCATTCTGTGATGGAAATATCGGAGTCTTTGATGCAGATAGTTTGAGACTCAGGTGCCGAGTTGCACCTGCGGCATACTTGCCACAATCTGTCCTGAACGGGTAAATAATCTATACATATATATAACTGTATAAAACATGAAACTGTATAAATCTGTCTTGCATCACTGCTGATATGCTTGATCTGTTTGGTTCCAGAGGCCAAGCCGTATATCCCCTTGTAGTGGCTGCTCATCCACATGAGCCAAACCAGTTTGCTGTCGGGTTGACTGATGGATCTGTCAAAGTGATGGAGCCGACAGAATCTGAAGGGAAGTGGGGTGTGACACCGCCGGTGGACAACGGGCTACTGAACAGCAGGACGACATCTTCATCGACGACAAGCAACCACACCCCCGATCAGTTGCAAAGATGAGGCTGATCATGTCCACGTGTGATATATTTGTAGATGGCTAGGGTTTTAGATCCCGTCGAAGAAAAAAGCTAAAAGTTTTAGTGTTCTAGCTAACTTTATTGTTTTTTGGTTGCTGAGTGGCTTGTTGGACATAATTCCTGTATTAATTCTTGTAATTTTACAAAATAAACTTAAATGTAAATTTTAGTTCTCGAACTGGCAGGAATGCAACGCATTGAAGCGGCTGTATGTACTAATCAAAGTCGGTGTTCCCCAAATGGGTAAGGGTTTGATTTCACTTGTTGACCTTTCTGGTTATTTTCACTTGACACTGGAGCGGGAATGGCTTGATTAAAGGGTTGCCTTGCGTTAGGAGCTTCAGGAAAACTGGTTTCATAACCCGACTGGACGATAGTTCATATAGAAATGTGTTTGAGAGAAGTCAATGCCGTTTTAATAAAGTAATTAGCTTTTATAATTCTTTTTCATAACCAGCAAAGGAAAAAATCACTATTTTTTTCTTAAATTGTAATATATAAGACACTGAAAACGAATTTTTAAAGTATTTTTTAAAACTAATTATTTTTATGAAATTTTTGTAAGCTAGTAAAGAAATTGTAAAGAATTAATTAATTTGTGAAGTTATTTTATTTAAGGGAGTATTAAGTAGATAGAATGTATCTTTCAAATGGCATTGGTATCAGATGAAAAATTGACAAAATTAAAAATAATGAATTATTTAATGAGTTGTGGCCCAAATCTGAACAAAAAATCTTATTAAAAATGAACGGGCTCGACGTGCAACCCATTATAAGTAATGAACTGAAAATAGTGGTAATTGGTAAAAAGCAGTCGAAGACTCGAAGGACACTACTTTAGTGGCCGAAACGTACCTTTTTTTATATCGCTTTATTGCAGTTGAATGGGCATGGTTGAAACTGGATCCAAACCCCCACAGAGAGGCCCACAGAGTTATCATCTTCAACCCTAGAAGCCTTTCTCCTCTTGCCCGCTCCTCACTCACTTCTACTCTCGCTGCTTTACGTTTTTCTTGTCCCTAGGTTTTCTACGTTCACCTGATTTCTCTGAGTTCGAGAGAGCGATTAGATCGGCGGTCGTTGGCAACATCTGTACATCATCGTTGTCGCCGTTGAGATTACGGCGATATTCTCTCCTTCGAACGGCTTTTTATCAAGTACGTCCACGTCTCATTCTCTTCTCCGTTCTGGTGTTCTCATCTTGTAGAGCTGTCTTCGACTGTGAATAGAGGTTCCGGTTCTTGTTTTCCTACGAGTCTCTTCTTTCGTTTCAGGGTTCACTCCGGTTTGGGAATTTTGGTGAAATATGGGAACCTATTCGAAACCAGAGAACGCGCTGAAGCGCGCTGAAGGTAAGCGAATCTCACTTTCCAGAAGTAGATCGATTTAATAAAATTGTGGGAATGTTGCATGTCAGCCGGTTAGATTGAATAATTAAGCAGATACGGCCTTGACTAATAACACAGGTGTTTTGCATCAATATAGTACTTCATGTCGTCAGTGCGGCGAGCGTGTTGGTTTCGTAGCTACTTTTTGTTGATTGTGGTTTATGCATGTTTTTCTATGTAGAGTTGATAAATGTGGGGCAGAAACAAGATGCATTGCAGGCGCTCCATGATGTAATCACATCCAAGAAACACCGGAATTGGCAAAAGCCACTTGAGAAGATTATGTTTAAGTATATTGATTTGTGTGTTGAATTGAGAAAGGGTCGGTATGCTAAGGATGGTTTAATTCAGTACCGAATTGTTTGCCAGCAAGTTAATGTTACTTCGCTGGAGGAGGTTATCAAACACTTCATGCATCTGTCTACCGAGAAAGCTGAACAGGCTCGTAGTCAGGCCCAAGCTCTTGAAGAAGCTCTTGATGTTGATGATCTTGAGGCAGATAAAAGGCCTGAAGATTTGATGCTGAGTTATGTTAGTGGAGAAAAGGGCAAGGACAGGTCGGATCGTGAACTTGTCACGCCTTGGTTCAAATTTTTGTGGGAGACCTACAGAACAGTGCTGGAGATACTGCGAAACAACTCAAAGCTGGAGGCCCTTTACGCGGTAATTGTTTTCTTGTACAATTCCTAAACGCACTTGCCACCCAACTAATTTATTTCTCTGTATGAAATCTATTTGGAGTTAAACAGGCATTACTGTTGAATGTTTTACGTGATCTGTTGGGCATCTTTGCAGTAAAATTTCAGATGGTTTTGGATGTAGATCCAATCTGCTGGTAAAATTTTAAAGTTATAAGAAATGTGTTAAGCAAACATTCAGCGTATAGAAAATAATATAGATTGTAGAGGTAATGCATAAATTCTGGAATTGAAAAGTTGGATGACCTGACTTGTATTACAATTTCTTTTTGTGCATTATTTTGTAGAAGTTTGTTTTCTGTTATATGCATTTTTGTGACATCATGAGTTATTTGCTTTTAGAGATATTGACATTTGGGTGGCGGTGTGTGCTAGACTATCACCCTAAGGGAACTTTTGTACTCGTTCTGAAGCATAGTATTCTTGAGCATGTTGGAGGTTGAAATTCTGCAATTCAAATTGTTGCAGATGACAGCACATCGTGCATTTCAATTTTGCAAGCAGTATAAGCGAACGACTGAGTTCAGGAGATTGTGTGAGATTATAAGGAATCATTTAGCGAATCTGAACAAGTATAGAGATCAGAGAGACAGGCCTGATCTGTCAGCCCCAGAGAGTTTGCAACTTTATCTTGATACAAGATTTGAGCAGCTAAAGATTGCTACTGAACTTGAACTTTGGCAGGCAAGTCTAATGCTTTTGTCAACCGCTGTTTATATGCTTCTGATGTACTAATTTTTCTATTTATTTGAATTCAACTATTTGCTTATGAAAGTTGTTTATCCTATGAACATTTGTAGGAAGCTTTTCGATCTGTGGAAGATATAAATGGATTGATGTGTATGGTTAAGAAAACGCCTAAGCCTTCTTTGATGGTTGTTTACTATGCAAAGCTTACTGAGATACTTTGGATTTCTGGTAGTTATTTATATCATTCTTATGCGTGGTTCAAGCTTTTTACCCTTCAAAAAAGCTTCAATAAAAATCTAAGCCAGAAAGATCTGCAAATAATTGCTTCATCCGTCATTTTGGCTGCATTATCTATTGCCCCTTATGACCAAAAGCGTGGGGCATCACACATGGAACTTGAAAATGAGAAGGAGCGCAATTTGAGGATGGCAAATCTCATAAATTTCAGCCTTGATCCCAAACTTGAGAACAGAGAAATGGTATGTGGACTTCACTTGCGTTTGTTTGATATTTTAAATGTTTACTCTTTTTGTTTCTTTCTTCGTAAGGAAATACGTGATTTTGTGCCATTTGCAGCTCTCAAGGTCATCTCTTCTTGCAGAGCTAGTAAGTTCAAATTTCAAATTGCTTGTTTTCATGTTTATTTTTCAATTTTCCTTTCTGAATTTTGCTGTTACAGTGTTCCAGTTCAACACTTGGCTGGTTCATTATCCTTGTAATTTGAATTTCAAAAAGAATTGAACTCTTTTTGTAAAAAAAAAATTCATTATAGGTTTCAAAAGGTGTACTCAGTTGTGCAACCCAGGAAGTGAAGGATCTTTATCATGTCTTAGAGCATGAGTTTCATCCTTTCGATATTGCCTCAAGGGTTCAACCTTTGTTGGCAAAAATTTCAAAACTGGGTGGCAAGCTGGCTTCAGCATCATCTGTCCCAGAAGTTCAGCTATCCCAATATGTTCTTGCACTTGAGAAGCTTACAGCCCTACGTTTGCTTCAGCAGGTGATTTATACTCTTCTGTTTGCTGGCTTGCCAGCCTGGTTGCTAATTTTCATCGGCAAAGCTCTTTTTGATTGTTCACGTCTGTCCTGTTTTATTTTAATTTTTAATTCAGGTGTCTCAAGTCTACCAGAAGATGAAAATCGAGCGTCTATCCCAGTTGATTCCCTTTTTTGATTTTTCAATGGTTGAAAAGATTTGTGTTGATGCTGTGAAACATGGCTTTATAACTGTGAAAGTTGACCATATGAAAGGGGTTGTGTTGTTTGCTAATCTGGTAAGTGACATTAGCTGTCTGGTAATTACTTAGGGATTGTTACAGTTGGCTGCATATACTGTTTCATTTTTTGAGGGTGGAAGGAGACCGTGCTAACATTTTTAATGTTACTTGTTCAGGATCTTGAAGCTGATGGGCTGCGGGATCACTTGGCTGTTTTTGCTGATTCATTGCATAAAGCGAGAGCTATGATATATACCCCTGTATCAAAAGCATCAAAATTGGCTGTAGTCTTGCCTGGTTTAGGAGAAATTGTCGACCGAGAACATAAGAGACTGCTTGCTCGCAAGTCAATCATTGAGAAAAGGAAGGAAGAGCAAGAACGTCAACTTCTGGAAATGGTGTGTTGACAAGTTGTGAATTCTGTTGAAAGCTTGTGGTGATAATTTGTTATTCTGCTTTTTGTATTTATGTTCTCCCTTTGTTCTTTCAGGAGCGTGAAGAGGAATCAAGGAGGCTGAAAATTCAGCAGAGAACTGATGAGGAAGAACAGAAAAGACGTGCTCAAGAAATCCAGCAAAGGATTATGAATAGACGTCGTCGGGAGAAGGATGAGCGCGAGGATGATGTAGTATTCTGTTTGGTAACTAGTTCTGATTCGCTTGCCTTTTGGTTATAGTATACTATGTGATATAAATGTGGTACAGGATAAAATGAATAAGCAAGTCCAGGAGAACCGTGCATTGATTGATCAACTAAAGGAGAGGCAGGAAAGGGAGAAGAAGTTGCAAAAGCATGCAAAGATAATGGATTACTTGGAGCGGGCAAAGAGAGAAGAAGCAGCTCCCCTGATTGATGCTGCTTTCCAACGAAGGCTTGTGGAGGAGAAGGCACTTCACGAACGTGAGCAGCAGGTACTTCCATATAAAAGTATCTCCAAGATTTGAGTTGCTGATAGCCAACAATTCTCGATTAAGATTGACTTAATCTACCAGACTGTTTATATTGCTTTAAATCCTTCTGGCTTGCTTGTGATCATCATTGCACTAGTGTTGGTAAGACAATCTTGTTATGTTTACCTCTTCTATTAATTTGAAGGATATCATGTTGCTAAATTTTTATGTTGCATTCCTAGCATCTGCTTTATGGTTGTTTTGTTTGAGAAGATCCTTAGGAACAACACAAGTTTCATGTTTCTGATTATTCTCATCTTGTGGTATACAGCAAGAAGTTGAGTCAAGCAAAGAGAACCATGAGAAGGATCTGAAAGAGAAGACCAGGTTGGCGAGAATGTCAGATAACAAGGTGATTTCACAAAGATTGCCTTTTCATGAGAGGTTCAGTCGTCTTTTTGAAAATCTGCATTTTGATGTGAAGGAATTTCTTTGTTTTTCACAGATGATATTCCAGGAGAGAGTAATGGGTCGTCGGCAAGATGAATTTGACAGGCACAGAGCTGAGAGAGAGGAGAGAATCAGTCAAATCATTCAGGCTCGACAAGAGGAAAGGGAGATCAAGAGGAAGAAAATATTTTATGTTAGGACTGAAGAGGAAAGGTTATGGAAGCTGCGTGAGGAGGAGGAAGCCCGCAAAGTTGAAGGTTTTTATTGTTTTTCCATGGGCTCAATTCGAATGATGCTTGTTGTATTTGCTTGACTTCATGATTCGACACATGGCCCAGCCTTGCATCTATCGGATCAGGATTTTTTGTTTTGTTTTTAAAAAAACTAGGGTTATTTTTAAATTTTAATTACACAATAGGTGTAGTTTGAATTTTATTTTCTTTTTTGGGGTAGAAAACTGCCATATCATATGTTTATGCCACTTCACACAGCCGGCCTCGACCTGACCAACCAGTCCCGAGTCTAGACCCTAGAGTGGCCATTGGGGGCTTTATCTTCTCATAAATTCAAAGTGTAAGTGTCCTTCGGTATTGGATGTGGTGGTGGATTTTCATTTTCAACGGACGTGTGGGGTCACCTTGTTGTCGGCTAGATTCTCATCCCAATACTTTTGGGCTCTTATAGCCTTATTCCGGATATCCAGTGGAGAATCATTTTTTGGGTTTTCCCCCCCTAAATTTCAGAGTTTTTCCTGTTTCTTTGCTTTTCCTGTTTTCTAGGTACCTATACTCTTCAGTAGCGGTATTATCCAATTCTATGAGATCCGTGCTTGTTTCGTAATTTCCCATTCTTCATTTACTTGCTAAACTGCAATTTGGGTGGGCTTATAAAGTTCGTAAGTTGAACGAGCAATGTGGCTCAGGTTTTGTTTCTATCTGTTTATCTCAGCGTTGGAGTTTCTTGGTAGTGGGTTGTGAATTCATTGAGTATTGATATATTTTTTTCCTTCAATCTTGACAGAGGCTGAGAGGAGAAAGAAAGAAGAAGCTGAACGCAAGGCTAAGTTGGATGCAATGTTTGAGAAGCAGAGGCAAAGAGAAAGAGAAATGGAAGAGAAGGAAAGGTTAAGAAGAGAATCTCTTCTGGGCAAGTCCACTGATGCGCTTACCAAGCCAACAGTTCCTGCAGCTGCTGCAGCAACTGAGACAGGGGCTCCAGCAGCTGCATCTGCACCTACATCTAGTGTGAAATATGTTCCCCCTCGACTCAAGCGAGCTGGAGTCGAGGCTGCTTCTCCTGCTCCAGGTCCTGCTCCTGTTCCTTCTGCTTCTGCTTCAGGTCCTGCTGCTGTTCCTTCTGCTTCTGCTTCAGGTCCAGCTCCAGAATCTGATCGCTGGGTCAGCAGCAAGGCATCTCCTGCAGACCCTGATCGTTGGGGTGGGGGCAACAGAGCTCCTTTACAGTCGGATCGTTGGGCAGGTGGTGCTGCTGGTAGTAGGGCACCTCTTCAGGAGCCTGATAGACGGGGCAATGTTGGTAGCAAGTCAGAACCATGGCGTCCCTCAAGGGTTAGGAATCGCTAACTTGCTGCAGGATGTTGGGGTTTCAATATTTGGACACTGAATAAGTGACAGTATTCATTTTTGAGCACTTAATGGATTGGTTCCTAATTTTCCCTCTCCCAGTTATTTTTCTCAGATTTCTTTCTTGTTTAATCGGCACAGTTTATGCTGTGGTATGTTGGAAGTCTCGTTTTCTGGCCCACTAAAAGTCATTTCTGAAAATTTTGGTAGAATTACTCTTTGTTGTTTGTGAATATTCTGTGTCATTTGAAAATTTGCAATCGTATTTCAAAAACATCTGCGTTTTGTTTTGTTTAAGTGTTTAGTATTTGTTTTACTTTTTGTTCTTGTACTTTCTAGGAAGTGATTGAAACAGTACTATTGGGTATGGAGGGTTAAATGTTGAACACCGTATGTATGATAATAGCGTAAATGATTTTCTCCTTTATAAAATTTGATTTAGGATTATGGAATAGGTGTTCTCCAATTCAATCTACTCAGCTGTTAGAAACGTCTGGTAAGGAGCATCAGTCCCATTATCATAAAAAGGTTTCCCTTCAAAATATTGTATACTCGACATCAAGTCAATTGAGTAGGCAAGAAAGTTAATTTCTTGAGGATTTTAAGAAGATTTCGAAAGAAGAAGTTTGCTTCTAGCAGTTTGGAAGAAAATATTTTCCTTCCGGTCTGCAGCCTGGAGGAGCACTTGCTTGCAGGGGAGATTTTGTGGCGCTCTTGTTTGATGCTTGTAGTTTGCTCGGTGCCTTCAGCTAAGACTCTACAGCGTTCCTTCGGGAAAAATAAAACGAAACAGAATATTTTCTTTTTTGAAATTGATACGATAGGAACACATGTTTAATTTTGCAGTTCGTTTACACTTAAATTAGTTTAATTTAACATAATTTATTTTTATTTTTTTATATTTGTTATTCAGAATCAATGTTACTTTTTTTTTATAAATAATGTGACCAAATTCTTATTAAATTTCCTTTTCTTTTGGTAGGTTGATTAAGTAAACAATTTATAAAATTTTTTAATAGATTATTATATGTATTTACTTTACTAGTAGTATTAATTTTTAAAAGCCATTGATCCCAGCATACCAGCTAGCTTCTGTCACAGAAAGGGTCGACCTTTCGTCTTCCACGGCTCTTTCTAGAAAAGGTCGGAATCGATTTTCCTGTTTTGCTTTCAATTTCAATTTTCAACTCATCTGTCGCATGATCAAACATACTTGTTCCGTTGAGACCCCTCTTTTTAATATGACTTCTGAATTCACGATTAGTGGTTACCTGGATATAAATCTTTCCAGTACATGGAGATCTATAGAATTTAGAGCAGAACTGATTCCCATCTGATGAGAAACTTGTCTCTTGTGTTGGTTTTTCTAGGTTTAGCTGACTTGAGACGTCATATGAGATTCAACCGATTGATCTTGTGCCTGTATTGCTCAAATAAGCAAACATCTACTGAATTTTTTAGGCAGCCCATGTTTTTCACCTTTTCAACCACTGGTTTTAGTATGGAGAAACAAACGTGTTCCTTTGCATCTTGCTCTCAACTTATAAACCCCGTGTGGTATATAGTTAGGACTGCCATGATAATATTAATGCTCGACAACACTGATGATGATGATGATATAATCCAACATTTTTTAGGGAAGATATCGAATGGCTAGATCTGCAGTTGATGAAATGTCTGCTTCTGGTGCTTTTATGCGAACTGCTTCAACCTTTCGTAACTTCATCTCACGGCAACCAAATTCTATCTTTCCTCCTGTGTCTGGAAGATATCATTTGTACATATCATATGCTTGCCCCTGGGCTTCCAGATGTCTTGCTTACTTGAAAATAAAAGGACTTGAGAAAGCTATCACTTTCACGGTTTGTATACGGTAAACCATACAAAGTGTTCCTCGGTGGTTTTGATCTCTTAAAACATATTTTTGTTGCTCATATGTTCAGTCAGTTAAGCCTAAATGGGAAAGAACAAAGGCCACGGATGAACATATGGGATGGGTGTTTACTACCTCAAAGACAGAGGAGCCAGGAGCAGAACCTGACCCTCTTAATGGAGCCAAGAGCATAAGAGAACTTTACGAGCTTGCAAGCACAAACTACTCTGGGAAGTACACAGTTCCTGTATGTTCATGAGCCAAAGACTTGCATCCTTTGCTTCAATTCTCTTTTTTCTCTATAAGATCCTAGTTTGTTTTGTTTTTTTTTTTCCTGTTCTGTTACTTGTTTACTTGGGGTGTTTTCCCTTTGGTTGTAGGTCCTATGGGATAAGAAGTTGAAGACAATTGTAAATAATGAGAGTTCAGAAATAATCCGCATGCTAAACACTGAATTTAATGATATGGCGGAGAATCCATCCCTGGACCTATATCCTCTTCACTTGCGAGCTAAAATCGATGAAACAAACGATTGGATATACGATGCAATAAATAACGGTGTGTACAAATGTGGCTTTGCAAGGAAACAGGAGCCTTATGAAGAGGTATACTTTTACTTGTTGCCACAGCTCAGATTTTGGTTAACTTGGCGAGCATGAATGCTAATCTGAGTTCCCCTCCCATCAGGCTGTAAAACAAGTGTATGAAGCTCTGGACAAGTGTGAGGAACTGCTGAGGAAGCAACGGTACATTTGTGGAGACATGCTGACAGAAGCAGATATTCGGTTATTTGTCACTCTTATAAGATTTGATGAGGTACTTTGTCCAGATACAAACTAGAGAAATCACAGGGAGAGATCACGTGTGGAGTTTGAGAACAAGAAAAGTTGAATGTGGTTGGATCATTGTTGAGTAGTCGTCGGCATAGGCAAAGATGGTACAAGTAACCGGATTGTGTTGTGTTTGTGTGTGCAGGTGTATGCGGTACATTTCAAGTGCAACAAGAAGCTTCTGCGGGAGTATCCGAATCTGTTCAATTATACAAAAGACGTTTACCAAATTCCTGGGATGAGTAGCACAGTGAATTTGAATCACATCAAGCAACACTACTATGGAAGCCATCCCACCATTAATCCATTTGGGATTATCCCGCTCGGCCCGGAAGTCGACTTTTCTTCTTCACATGACCGAGGAACACTTTCTGCATAAACTTGGCAAGGATATGTTCCTGCAGCCTTCTCTGTAGAACAAGCAACGGTAATACAACTTTTGGGTACCTCTACTGTAAGATTTTAGCAGAACTGTCATCAATGCGTCTGCCTTGTACTCTCTGTTTTCTTTTCATCTTTCTGCTTTTCCCCTAGCGAGCAAGAAGAATGTATGCTTGAAAAGCCCGCCATAATGCATTGCCAGATTTCCGTACTTGATGTAGATGCAATATGAGAAATTCTTTAATGAAAAACCTATGTATAAGTTTAGCACATGCTGAAGAATGTATTGAATAAAGTTGAGAACAATACTTTGTTCTAAAACTAAAAGTATTAGATCAAATTTGGTTTGGGATTATAGTTCATTTGATTCAGTTTTTTATTTAGAAACAACGGTAACTACCTTAGCCGTATTTAGAAACAAGGAATCCTAGCTAATAATAATAATAAAAAAAAAAGACTGAAAATTCGTTTCAAGATTCTCCAGGAGGTCTGGGTCCCTAAATAGAAAGAAGCACTTCAATAATTTGCTTTAAGAATCTTAGCGGAACCTATTGCTTTGTAGAAAAGTAATTGTGCAAATAATGCATATAAATACAACAATTGAAATGATTCTTATGTTGGCTACACACTCTGGAGTGGGTGCATGTAATGTAATATCTCTAAAGGCTGCATAAATTTTGGAGTATTAATAATCTCTTTTGTGTGTGTGTGTGTGGGTTTGTGGAAATTTAAGGGTGTTCTTATTCATCTTTTTTCTATGGTGCGGTGCGGTGCGGTGCGGTTGAGCCGAAACCAATGGCAAGTGGGACGGCAGGGCACATGAATTGAAGAGTGGGGCTAGTTTAGTTTATTTGCGGGGTTGGGGTTGGGGGTGACACACTGACACTAGTGCTCGGGTTGGTTTAATTAATTAGCCCCAAAAACTTGTCTCCTAGCCGAGCGTTATTTTTATACACCCACTTACGCTGAACCGGAAATGCAAAAGCGTCCACCCTCCATCTGCACTTGCGACACGCGTGCATTCTTAACATGCACCTTCCCAAATCGGACAATTTCCATATCAATTCATCCTTGTAGTGGAGGCCGAGGGAGCTGCTTGCCTTGCGCCATTCCATTGGCTCCAACCCTATTACTCCAACGAATTAAATAGTGAATCAAAATTTAATTTGTTCTATAGCCTTACCTAATGGATTTCGATATGTAAATAAGGTCATACGCCCTTTTTTAAGTGTGCCTCTCAGTTGAGAAGAGACATTAAAAAAAGTTGGGACGAATAATTTTTTTGGGAAGTGGGGAATGGTCAATGGCTTAATTTTTAGTCTCATACTTAGTGTAATGATATTCTGAGCTACACAAAGTGTCCCTAAAATGGAAGTTTGAGGAGAAAAATATTACTTTTTAAAAAGTTAAGTAAGTAAAAAATATTATTCTCTCAGTCTTGCAAGGGTTGTCATATTTACTATTTACAGTAATTAATTTATAATTTTATTTTTTTTAAAACTTTATCATAAAAATATGAACTTTTTATATGAAAATGAAACTTTAAATATTATACTCCCTCTGTCTCGTTAGTTTTGCTCCAATTGACTTTGCACGTAGTTTTAGGCATGGTTTCGTTTTTTCACGCGTTTTTCAATTTTGCCTCTCCATCTTAGCCTCCGGCTCTACTTTCAACCCCATGTCTCTTCCATAGCCTCCATCCTCATCTCTCCTCTGGTCTCAATTCTCATCGGCCTTATCGATTTGCCGTATCGATTCTTCTCCCCTGTTGATCGCCTCATCGATTGACTCGCTCTGTCCTCAATTCGCCTGTCATTAATTGCGTCTGTTGATAGGGAGAATCGAAGCTCCACAGAGAATTGGAGCTTTGTCATTCCCGATTTACCCTTCTCCTGCTCATTGCCCTCTCCACTTTGATCTAGGCTGGCTAAAGCCACTTGTCCTTGGTTTCCTTTACTTGCCGATGCTAAAGTCGTCTGTCCCTACTCACCGACCCAAATTGCCTCCCTCTGTCTCTCTACCAGACCTTTTTCCAAATCACCCATTGTCGCCACTTTTTGTCTTACCGTCGCTTTTAGCCTTGTCACTCCTCCCTCCCTTACGGCCACTCCTTGTCTCGCCGCCACTCATCACATTGCTTTGCTTTGCTCCCATCTTACACGATTTTCGCGTCTCTTTCCGATCTCACTCGCCGTGCCTTGCTTCGCTTCGATCTCTCCTCTGGCCTGAATTCGTGTCAGTCCCTCTTATCCGGTCTTGATTCATGTTGATTCGTGTCACCATCGTTGCCGATTAGCATCACCTAGTCATCAATTCGCCGGCCTCGTTTGCATCGCCCTCTCCGCATCCATTGGTCGCACCTTAGTCTTTTGTGCATCTGTCGTCGATTACCTCTGTCGGTTGAGCTTTCATTGCCTCGTTACCGATTCATAGTGGAACCACGCCGGATGGAGAAAGAGAATGGAAATTGGTGAATGTGAAGGAGGGAGAGAGAGAGAGAGAAAGAAAGAGAGAAGATTGGCAAGTGAGGGACATAATAGGAAATGAAATGTAAAAAATTACTTAAAAGGGAAATGGTGTAAGTGTTTTCGGACTACCTAAAAAGGAAAATTGAGCAAAATATATGGGACGGAGGGATTAGTTTCTAAATATCATTTTTAATAATTTTTTTCAATACATATTAATATGAATATATTCAAGTCAAACTTTAGTAAAAAAAGGTAAAAGAGCCAACTAATATGAAACTGAGGGAGTACGAAAATGAAAATGGAAGTGGTGACCTAAAATAAAAGGATTATGTAGCTTAAGTGATACCCTCATAACTCATGAGGTTTCTAGCTGTTGGCCCCTTAGGATAATGAAGATAAATTTATAGTAGCTAATTTCTTTAGGTTAGGAATGTTTGCTTCTTTTGAATTGCCTTATAATGCGCTGATTAAAATCAATGATGTTAATGTTGGTCATCATGTGTCTATGAGCAATAAATTTTCTTGTAAATTTATCAGCAATGATAAGTTTAGTATCTCTGAAGCTTACTTAAACAATAAGCCTTTTGATCCCAACATTCATAAGGAGAATAACAGGGATTGGATTTGGAAGTTAAAAAATTATCCTAAAATCAAATAATTTATTTGAAAATATATGCATGAAAGGCTACCAACAAATTCTTTCCTTTGTAATGCGGGTACCATTTAATCTGATAAATGTTCGAGATGTTTTCTTTCCCCTCAAACTGTTGATCACATCTTCATTGTGTGTGGCTATAGTAGGGATTTGTGGAAGTTACTAAGTTTCATTTTGAATGCAATAGGAAAGTAAGTAGAGAACTCTTTGTAAATCCTTTTTGTATGAATGTTGGAAGTTCTCCTATTTTTGGTATACCACGATCCTTCATATTGCCTATTTCACTTTGGAATATATAAGGAAGAAATAAACATGTATATTTTTGAAGGTATACATTCCAACCTTTCCACTGCTATTAGAAGAATTAAGGAACAAGATTTTAAACTTTATGCCCTAATGGAGGGTAAAAGAGGATAAGATCATCCCTTTTATCCTACTGGGAAGCTCTTCCTTCTAGTGTTTTTAAGTTGAACATTGATGGTGTAGCAAAGCCCTCTGTGGGATTGACTAGCATTAGTGGCCTTATTAGAAACAATCTAGGAAAACTTGTCATAGCCTATGCCAAAAAAATAAAAAGTGGGCTCTGCTACCCTTTTTCATAAGTTAGTTATGGAGCCTTTGTAAAGGTTTAAAAATGGCCAACGTCACGGGCAACATTGTGTTTGAAATTGAAAATGATTGTAAACAACTATGTGATATTTTGTTGCTAATAACTTTAAAACCCATAGCTCATAGGCTATTATCATGGATTGCAGGTCCCTTATGAAAGGCATGCAAGTTAGGAGGCTTTGTTATTGGCCTAGGGAAATCAACCGAGCTGCAGATAGCGTTGCCAAGTTTGGAGCTATTATGAATACCTCATTTATGTATTTTGATCATTGTCCAGACTTCATTATTGAGATAATTTTATTTGATTATCGACAAATGTCATGTTTACAACCATTTAATCTTGTTAGTGCGTCCTTAGATTTCTCATCTCTAGTTGCATGCATGGGGTCTTAACTCCTAGTTTAAGTCTTCCTTTTGTTAATCGCCCCCTCGACAAGGGTAAGAACATTGTGTTATAGGTCTTTCTTCTTTAATAATTTTTTTTCCACAAAAAAGAAACAAAATATTTTCTATTTTTAAATGGAGACAATATTGTTCACTATCAAATTCATCATTTTTTTTCCAAACCTCATAGCCTAGAGGTAGAGCCAATATGGTTATGCACCAAATATATCTCCTATTTTTTTTTTCTTGAAATTTGACTTGAATTATCCAAAATTTAGTTGATAATTACAATTTGGTCAATTATTGCAAAGAGAGATTGGCTTGCTATGAAGAAAATTGCATGTGAAGAGAATAATAAATGGAAGTTGAAATCGTGTGGTTGGAATTTATTTTTCTTTGTTTTACATGGATTAAGTTGATTGAGAGGAAAAAAAGAAAGCTTGGACAAAAAGAAAAGTTCTTTACTTTGTCAAGAATGGTGGCGACTTGAAGAAGAGAATTCAAATTAAAAAACTTGATATACTATTCATTTGGAGGCTAATGTGAAAGGTGATTTCACATGATGAGTTGCTAAAAAATGAAGCCTATGAATAAGCTCATTGAAGAAGATTAAGGTGTGCTTGTCATTGGGCATCATTAAGCAAAAATGGTATATACATTATATAAGAGTGTGAATTAAGTAGAAAGGCACCTTCGAACATTAAGTAATGTAGAGGATGCTTTATATATTATGTAGATGTGTTTGTCTTGTGCATCACAAAAAAAAAGAAAAGGTATGCATTATGTTAAGAATGTGCATTATGCAATAGGATGCTTTCAGGTACCATGTGATAAAAGGAGTGCTAGTTCTGTATTGTGTAGTAAGGTATGTTAAGCACTTAATACAGCAACTCAAGTCCAGAACCGGTTCATGAATATACCCAACATCATTGGGCCATAAATAGATCTTAAATCATGAGCCCAGTAGGTATTGGGCTACAAATAGATCTAGAATTGTGATAAAACATAATCAAGTCTTAGCCAGCACAGAATCAAAAGTATGGTCCTCACCATCATGGAACCGGGTTGGTTTTAATATCACTTGTGATGACCCAAGTCTAGAACTGGTCCATGGAACACTTGTCCGCATTGCATAGGCTATCTTTTAGAAAACGATAAACACTAGGTGACCAGGGTCTAAAACTTAAAGTTATATATACACATAAAAAATCACATAGACTTTTCATATGGGATGTGAAGTGTCACACCTAAGTTGAGTATGAATTGTTTTTGTAAGATGTATGTGATAGATGTATGTTTGTGAGAGAAAAATCAAATGTATGGAGGACAAAATATGAGAATTATCAAAAGAGACAGATGGGAATGTCATATTCCAAGAGTGAAGAACTATGGTAGAAGTCTTTTATAATTCCTATTGTCTTGTTGATGTTAGTAGTTATTTCTCTCCCGTGGATAGAGGCAGTTGAAGGCCTAAAACAATGTAATCATGTGTCGTAGTTTTTCACTTTTATTTATCTTTACATGTTTGCATTGCCCCCATCGTAATAATTGGTGTCGGTGCATATTGTTCAATTGTGTGCTAGAGTTGAAAGTTCCTTACCCAACAAGGTGAAGATGATATCATAAAAGAGTTAAAGGTTTATCCCCAGCAAGGTGGAGATGATGGATAGTTTTTTTTGCAATAAATAAAAATTTGTTACAATTATGTGTAATTAGAGAATTCAAGTTAATTTGGAGAATTGTTGAAAATTTAACTTGAATTATTCGAAATTTAGTTGATGATTGCAATTTGGTCAATTATGACGGCGAGGAAGTCTGTAGCTATGAAGAAAATTGCACATAAAGAGAAGAAGAAAAAAAAGTTGGAATCATGTGGCCAAAATTTATTTTGCTTTGTTTCATATAGATTAGGCCAGTTGAGAGCAAAGATAAAAAGCTTATAAAATAAGAAAAGTTCTTTAATTTTTTGTAATACCTCATATCTCACATGAAAAGTCTATGCAATTTTTTATGTATATATATAACTTTAAATTTCAAAGCTTGATCACCTAATATTTATCCTGTTCACAAATGATAGCCATGTGGTGTGGGTGAATATCCCCTGAGCTAGTTTTGGACTCAGGTCATAAAAAAATGGAATTAAAGTCAACTCGATTTCATGATGATGTGAGCTATACTTTTGATTTTGCGCAAACAAACGCCCAATTCAATTCAATTGGTTTCATGTACGGTTTATATCTATCACTTACTGGGTTTGCGATTGTGGATCTGTTTGTGGTCCAACGATGATGTTGGGCATATAACTAGGAGAGATTGTAACACCACATATTCCTCTATTTGTGGCCAAATGATAACATTGTGCATATAAGTGGAAGAGATTATGACACCCTATATCCCACATGGGAGTCTTTGTAATTTTTAATGCGTATACATAACTCTAAGTTTTAGAACATTTATTATTTTTACAAAGGATAACCCATGTGGTGTAGGCTGATGTGATGAGTGTGAGAGACGTATATGTATAAGAGCAGAATCAAATGTACGAAAAACAAAATATGATAGTCGCCAAGAGAGGAAGAGAGAGCAGAATGCCAAACATCAAAAGCCTTTTGTAATTATTATTATTTTGTTGATGTTAATAGTTAGTTCTCTCTTGTGGACATATGCTATTTTTTCAATATTAATAGTTATTTTTCTATGTGTGATGGCTGTGTATTAAATTTAGAGGCATTGCAGTTCTAAAATAAAAGATTGACGATAGCAGTAATGAAAGGTTGTTTGGTGACAATGAGTGAAGTGAAAACAAGAGGGCTTAGCAATGTGGATCTGTGAAATGTTTGTGTAGCAAAGGTTTAGGAGAAAATTTTCAGGAATTAATCTAAGATTTGTGCTATAAAATATTCTCCATCATTTAATGACTAGTAGCAAAATTGCTTATAACAAAAACATTATAACAAATTTACCTGCAAAAAAAATTTGGTAACAAAATTACTCTAATCCTTAAGTTAGTGGTAAATTTGTCCATTTTGTCATTTTTGCATGCTTTCCATTCCCCACGTGGTAACAATCTTTTTTGTCAACAAACCAGTTTCTTTCTTTCTTCTAAATTTCTGTGTTGCCTTGTGTTGTCTCCATTTGATCAGATCTATCTAAGAAACCTGAACAGTTCGTGTGCTGCCGGGGCTTAATTAACTGATAAACACATGCACATACAAAATATCTATCTCCTTCAATAATTTGTGGAACAATACAACTCTTTCAACTTTCAAATTCCACCTGTCGCATACACATACGTAGATTCAGAGGACATGTTAACGCACATTCCAACAAAAGCTTGTATGCAAATGGCATGATAGATGCGCCTTATTTTATTGAGCTGAAAAAAAAGTAGACAATTATGATTATGTAAAAAGGGAATTCAAGAACCGAAATAAAGAAATAAAGGGATTCAGATTAATATTTGATATATATATCGAGCTAGGCAAAACGGTATATTTGCAACTAATAGTGTAATTTTGCCAGTAATTTTTTTTTATAGAAAAATTTATCATTACTGTTTTTGTTATGAGTAATTTCACCATTGATCGTTAAATGGTAGGTATAACCCGTTTATTTAGAGTGACACAATTCTTGAACTAGCCTCTGAAAATTTTCTCTTTAATCCCTAATTACCCAAACTTTTTATAACACTTAAACGAGTCAAAACCCTATGTCTAATCATATCCCCTTATTGTTGAGCCTTCTTGTTTTCACCTTCCCCATTGTTGCCAAACAACCCTCAACCACCATTGTTATCGATCCTTTCTTTAAGGACTATAGCGTCCCTGAATTTAGTTCCACTTGCATCACTCAAACCTTGTTTAATCATGATTTGTTCTAAGGAGTGTTTTTAGGAGCATTACTGGGATGTATGACAGAGTTTAGGTAATGCCAGTGGTGGAAGGGTAAAAAGTGACAAGGGGTACAAGGATTTCCTTGAGCGAAGACGGTGATGAAAATGATAAATTTAGAAACATAGGGGGCAGAGTGTTAGGTTGAGGAAATTTGAGATTGAAACCTGCATTTTCTTATTTTTTTTCTTGTTTGTCACACTAAGCAATTTTAATATCTAGTGGCAGATTTGCTTCCAATACAAAATTATTGATGACAAATTTGCATCTTTTGAAAAGATTAATGATAAATTTGCCCATAAAAAAAATTTAATGACAAAATTACTCCACCCTCTATTATATTGCCAACCCCTTTTGCCATATTGACCAATATTGAGTAGGAGGACTTTAGAAGTTTGTTTCATAGCATTAATTTTCAGAAAATAATGTGGGAAAAAATGAATAAATAAACCAGGCGGCTGATATGTATAAATCAGCACCCCATGTACCAAGCGTTCCTTGCTGCATTGTGCTTTCTCAACTGTCATTCCCCTGAATAAAGAGTGGAGCCAGCCTCAGGCTCAGATATGCAGTTGGTGCCGATGTTCTGCTTCATTTTATTGACCCAAGTGTCAACCCTTGATGGCTGCCCCAAATGTGGGAGCATGGAAGTCCCATATCCACTTAGCACATCAGACAACTGCGGAGACCCTAGATACAGAGTCTACTGCGACAAAGGTGTCCTAGAATTCAAGTCGGCTCTAGGCCTTTCCTACAAAATCCTCAGCATCAGCCCGTCTGCCAGAAAGTTGGTAATAAGCCCGCCAGTCATACAGGAGAACACCTGCTACTCTTCTGATGTTCTTGATGGAGGCTTAAGGCTAGACGAAGATTTGCCCTTCAACATTTCAACTCACAACACTGTAATATTGCTGAATTGCTCTGAAAGCATCCTCCTTTCGCCATTGAATTGCACTTCAAAGAGTTTTTGCAGGTTGTTTGAGGAGGCCAGAGAAGGAAGCATGTGCATGGGAACACTTTGCTGCCACTATTTGAAGGATTCTTCAATGACTTCTCATCAGATCAGGGTCAGAATTGGGGGCTGCACTGCTTACACTTCCATAGTTGATATAAATCCCGATGATCCTGTTGAGTCTTGGAACTTTGGAATTGAGCTACAATGGTTACCCCCTTTCTGAAGAATTCTTGTTTCTTGCTTTCTTGGCTTTCAAGATCTGACTTGCTGGATACGTTTACCTGCTGTGATGAACTAGAGGATTTGAGGCAGTGCTGTTTCCGCCTTTTCTGGTGTTTTATTGTGGTTGTGTAGCGTACTGGTTGGAATCAGCTTGCTTTGGCTGTAAGTTTCTTATTTGTGATGTAATGTAACTGAATAAAAGGCTAATGCAACTTGGCTTATAAGAGTGGCTCACAATATGATGGAATAATATGTGACAGCAACAAGAAGAAATGTATTCAATTTCTTCATTTTCCTTTCATTTCGCAGACTTTATTTTTGAATACAAGAACGAACATCCCTCTCTTCAGTTTCGGTTTGTTTGTTGAGAAGGGACAACACACTTCAGAGAAACAACTCATATGGAGCTGTATTATGCAAACAATTATCACCACTGAGAAAGAAAGTGTTGCCACCTGAAATTGATATGTAAAGCTTTCCTCTCTAAAACTAAATGATGGATACAAGAACAAAGAGGGAAAACAGAAGATGTGAGAAAGGGGTAAAGGTCAAGGATAGTGACCAAAAATATTTATGTACTAGGCTATTTGTCTTCAACTTCCTTTAGGAGCCTTACTTCTGCGCCTTCCATCAACAATTGCATTTGGCCGTCCAGGTTTGAGAAAATGCGAATTAGCTCCATTAGGTCGTCTCTTTGCTGATGGAGAAAGTGAAGGTGAAGGTATCAATGATGGGATCGAGCTCCTAGAACAGACCAAGAGATAAAGTGAGGTTTCCACAGAAATGTTTCTGTAGTAGTTAAAATAAGCAAACATGTTGGCAGTAAAACGAAATAATTAGCATAAATTCCAGTATACCAAGAGCAGGAAAAAAAAAACAGAAGGAATCACCAACATTACTCAGAAAGGAAAAATCTGACGTACTTTGTTTCGACTCTCTTTGCAGGCCTGGGTTGATGCCTTGATGCTTTAGCACCTAAGCCATTGGGAATACCGGTTTTAGGAAGATTGCATTGATAAGCCATGTCTGCTTCCGAGCAATCGCTTCCTCCAGCTTCAGCATCAGAGTCATCAGTAGAGGCAGTCTCGTATCTATTTCTCTGTGCATCATATTCATGGTTGTCATTTGCATTTCCACTACCTTTATTTGAGTTTTGCTCGATTTTTCTGGTATCAGGATTGTACTTGTCACGACACTTCTCAGCCAACTGTCCACTGTCTACTTCCCAACTTTCCATTGAGCTTTCGTCCCTGCTGTGGACGTCATGCTTCTTTACCATGCCCTTATCAGCGTTGTCACTGGAAACTGATTCTCTATCATCCTCCTTTCCACTCAAAGCAGGACTGCTCATGGCCGGCCAAGATGGAGAGGTTGTTAAAATATCATGGAGATCAAAGCTTTGTCTTCTTGATGTGGATGATGAATCATTCTGTCATGCAAACAAGCATATAAAAACATTGTAAGCTTCTCTCTTCCTAGAATATCCTCATGTTTATCATTCAACCATATCAACCAGGCACTAATAGTGATTTCATTTCGCAGATGGTGATGATTAGAACATTCGAATAATAATGAGCTCCCATTTTTCACCTGGATAGTTTATGATTTAATGCAGTCAAGTAAAGGATTTTCTTTCCCTTTTTCTTTAATGGTATCCAGTTAAAGGCTTCTCTACTAATTGGAAATCGTTACTATACGTATATTTGATACTGGGGAGAGATCATGTTTACGCATAGAAGGATGATAGAAACCCACACGATCTCCAGAGCTGATTTCTGTTGCTTTCTTTCTTATGGGGAGGGAAAGATGATTTCTTTTCCTTATTTCATACCTCCATGTTAAAATCTTCTACTTGCTTCTGACTAGTGCCATAAATATCACCTAAACTTTGCCATTTAGGAAGCGAAGGAGACGCTCCGGAACGCTTGGTTCTGGACTTTTCTGGGCTACCAGATTGAGAATGCCGCGCAGAATCCCGCTCTCCTTCCTTTCTTGCTAAGGCTGCTTTAAGACTCGCTATCTTAAAAAAACAAAACAAGAATACAATGCATTTATGATAGAAACATAAAAAATGGAAGCATGAAATAATAATGCTGGTCAGTCACCAAGACCGGCAGATGGGAACCGTTAGTTACCTGTTCTCTCAGTTCTTTCACGTCTCCGGTGTCTTTGTTGACCTTAGCAGCTCCAAGCTCAATTGTTGCAACCCGTTCGGCAAACTTAAGTGTACTCAGCGTTTCTCCAAGAGCTTCATGCTCTGGGCTTATGTGAACAAACATGAGCGTCTTAGCTTGTCCCCCTGTCAGACAACATGAACATCAGAATGAATAATGGGAAGATGTCTTTCTAGAGTAGACTGAAATATATGGTCTTACCAAGAGAGTCCTGAAGTAATTGCGTGAGTTTACTGTTCCTGTATGGTACGTGCGAACTTCTCTGAGCAAGGGAGGAAATGACGTCTCCTAAAGCGGAAAGGGATTTGTTTATGTGCTGTGCCTCTTTTAGCCTATCCCCTGTTGCTTCCGTTTTGTCTACCCTTTCACTTCCCGCCAGATCAACCAAATGCATGGATCCACGGATAACATTTCCAGATGTCAGCTCTCGTCCTTGAACATGCACGGTCAAACAACTACAGACAACCAACACAAAGCCTTGTGTTCCTTCAGATCATTAATAAGAAGTACGAAACCCTTAAATTGGGATCAAAGATTTTGAGAAAAAGGACCTGTGTGATCGACTGCTCCTGTCATTCATGGCTGTGGAACCAACAGCACGATTTTTATGGCCAATGTTCATCAAGTTTATAACATCAGATGTTGATGACACAGGTACAAGGTTTGCATCTGGTACATTGATCCCATTTTGGGAGCTATTGCGAATTTCTAATGTATGTGAAGTTAAGAGCACAAAATGACATTGAGATTAACCAAATGACAATAATAGCATGGAGAAATAAATTCTTTTGATTTAGAGGATATCTCTTGTTTGAACCATCTGCGGTGAGCAGATCTCTGACTTGCTCGTTATAGATTTCAAGCATTTGCACCGAAATATCATAACTGGTAGTGTCTTTTCTCTGATTTGAAAGTTGAAACAGATCACTCAATGCCCTGTAGTTTACACCAAGGCTTTCCTCCGTAAGCACCTTAGGCCCAGTCTGCATTTATAAGCAGCGGGATGAGGAGAGAAAAAAAAAGTCTCATCAAACAATATCTCCCAGATAAACTGTGTTTGAGATTATGCCTAGTTTATCAATGGACGTCTCACCATTGTGTAAGTTTTTCCTGATCCAGTTTGGCCGTAAGCAAATATACAGACATTGTAACCATCAAGCACAGACCTAACTAAAGGTCGCATGTCTGAGAACACCTCCTCTGCAGGAAAAGAAAATTTTCCTTATAAGTGAAGTAAATGACAAGCAGAACCAAAATCCACTATGAAAAGTCTCTCTCTCTCTCTCTGTTTTTTTGTCTAAACACTAGCTAACCTTGGGTTGCGGAAGGACCAAATGATTTGTTAAAAGTGAATGATTTTCGCCCCTCCTTCCCAGATTTTGAAGGGGCTTTAATTGTAATATTTCCTTCTTCTATGTGATCCACGGTGCTCAGACAGTTCTGTTGTGCACCCAAGAATGGTCTTACGCGGCAGTAAACTCTAATATTTCCTATAAGATTGAAAACCAAACTGTATGTCAAAGTCGATCAAGTTCGGAGTTAGATTCAATGAACTGTAACTCTAATTATTAAGAACTTACCTTTTAGGTCCTGCACCAAATTGTATAGCTTGCGGTTTTCATCAAGAACTTTACGGTATCCTGAAGCAGCATGAGCTAGACCAAACAAGTGCTTGCCTGTCAACAGAAGCAAGAATGAGAATCTTATCTCTCTCTCTCTCTCTCTCTCTGACTGATGTTGCCATAGAAAATAAGGTGCAATAGCAGATTTTTAAGTCGTTACCCAAATTGTTGAACTCCTCAACATACTTCGTCTGCAGCAACTGCATTCCAGCTTTTGTAGCACGAAGAACGTTTTTCAATTCCTAGAAAAACCAAAACTTCAGAAATTGCAGCCTCATCAAATATTGTTAAGTATGTGGTGCTTCCTGTCCAGCAAGCCCTCTAAGCCTTCTCCCTAGTCACATTCACAAGTATTGATACAACTAAAACCATAAAGGATAATATGGCCATTACCAGAACTTCTCTTTTTTGCTTTTCAATCACTCTTTGCTGTTCAATCATTGATGGCAGTTCCAAAAGTTCATCTTTTTGCTGATTCATTGGTGTTTGCTGTTTCGAAAGCTCTTCTCTTTGTTCCTGTTCTATCATTGAAAGCTGCTGTTCCGACTCCTCATCCAAAGTGCTCTTTTTCTTGCAGCATTCTGCTTCTATATGGATTGAAGATTCATCCTCCATTCTTTCTTCAATTTGAGCTTCTGATCCAATCTTTGGTTCCATATTATTAAAAAGAAGGTATTTAACAATATCGCCACACAAATCAAGTACATTACACTAAAATTAAACATTGGGCTGACCTTATCATCACAAGACATACTTTTTGCAAATGAATTTCCTGACACATTTTCGGCCACATCTTTTAGAGTTGTTCTGACCTGTCAATTTGTGAGGGAGCCAAAGGAAATGATGCATTGGTTATATGACTCTGGAAGGACAAAAAGAAATGGGATGATTGTATCAAGAGCATTATTATTGAAGAGGTAGCAGGTTACTGTTTCATTCTTGATTGCCAAGCGATGGTCGAATTCTTCCAGAATCTTGCTTAACATAGATTCCACAATCTGAGGCAAACATAATAACTTCCCATTAACAGGAAGATTTCCATGCCATAAATAGACTTGCAAAGATAATCTTCAAGTCAATCAGGAAATAGGATTTTCATACATTATTAACCCTGATAAGATATTCTCTGTGACGAACGAACACCAAGCGCATCAACAGGAGACATTGACAACTTTTGACAGGACGATTATTCATAATTTGATATTTCAAACATCAGCTAATGACGCAATGAGAAATGCTAGCTCTTCTACTAGGTCTCATGTACTTGTTGAATGCTTAGTAAGTTCGCATATCAGGTCTTGACCACGATAAGAGCCCTTTAGAGACTTCTTCAATCGACAAGTAATCTACTGGCTCTGTTGCTAACTTATCTTCCCCAATTTCCATATGACCTATTACGTTACTATGTCTCAAGTCTACATCTCTAATTGTTCCTTAAACAACATTTTGAATAATTAAAGAGGGAACTTACTGTAGGAATTTCTTCTGGCTTCTTATCTGAAAGAGCAGCTCGGACTAGCATAGTCAGAGAACGAGTGCTACCCTGGACAGTAAAAGACAAATGAACCTTATGAACTCCAATCAACTTCACATTCTAGCAGACACATCACGAAGAGAAGAAAAGCAACCTCACTAACTGCGTCACTGAGGTCAGACTGCTCAATGAACAGGCTATCCACAGACCTGTCCCCCATTGAGAAGCTCCTCACAATTGAACTCATGAAAGGGTCTGAACTTTTTCGAACAAATTGCTTCCCGTTGCCGGGAGTAGGTGGTCTCAAATTAGGGAAGAACTTGAAAGACCCAGTTCCACCTGCTTGCTTCCAGTCACTGTATGATTTCAGCGCTAGAACACAATTCACAAGCCTAGAAGATTTCCCTCCCTGAGACACAAAAAAAAAAGTCCACTGCATCAAGGACGAGTTCATTCTGAAGGGCAGTATCTGCAGTCTGTTGATGCTAAATTCTTTTAGAAAGGAAACGAATTCACCTGTGCCAAATCAGAGGCCTCAAAAGTTGGAAGCCCCATTTCCTCTACAGCTACCAGAAAGTTTCTCACGTTTTCAAAGTATTGAAATGCTGATAGAGCAGCACCATCAGGAGCAGTAACAGAATCAGAGGAGTTCTCAACAACCTAACATATATGAAGATAAATGATCAAAAGTGGTGGAAAACAGCATAAAAAGCCGGAAACCAGAAAGTATTTATTAAGCAAACCTACCTTTGGCACGGCTCCAGGTTGAACCTTGTTAAGTACATTGCAAAGGATTATTCCACGGCGTAATCCGAGCCTAAATTCTTCTTCAGAAGGCTGAGCAGGCAAATCTTTCCCTCCAACAACCCCAACCATCTTTCTCAGCCAACGAGCCGCCTCATATCTTCTCAACGCTTTATAAGGAAGCGAAAAAAAAAATGAAAATCAAATAGCCTAGTAAAACAGTAAAAGATTCATCCATACCAACAAGGGAAACCCAGAAAACCAATGATCACGTTCATAAGTTTAACAAGCTTCAAATTCAGACTTCACTAAACCAAATAGGAAGAACGAACAAAGGAACGGTCGATGATTACCAGCCTCCTCGGCTTTTCTTGAAGCTAAATCGAGGTCGTTCAACCGATTCTGGATAACATCTTCCACAATCGATGTAATAGACAACAGAGAAGCCGGTTCCGTCGCCATTTGCGGGAAAAACGAGCCGTGGCGAGCGAAACCCTGAAACCCTGGACAGGAATCGAATTTCAGTTCTCGCCCATTTCAAGCGAAGTTCAAAATCTGTATCTGGGACTGATCATTTACAAAACGAAAAAGGAGAAAGAGAAGGAAACAATACAAGGGCTTGCTTGATCAACAAGAATTCAGGTAGGCTTCTCTAAATGTTGATTTCATTGTTTTCCTTTTTTCGGTTAATTACAGAAATTGGGATAGAGAAAGTAGCGGTTTGATTTGAGGAGATGTTCTTCTTCTTTCAGAGCAAAAGCAGCGCGCCGAAGCATTGGTTCCGAGCCTCCCGCCCCTCAGCAGTCCCGTGTATAAAGGAAGCTCCGTCCTTCGTTTTTTACCGTTGAGAAGTTTGGGGCCTAATTTTAAACTTTGCCTACTAGTCAGTCAACAATTTCCTCTTTATTTTCTTTTCTTCTTTCTCATCCCAAAATATATTTTTTTTTGTGTCCAGAAGCATACAAAAAAAAAAAAAAAGATAGTGTAAGAGAGAAGAGAAGCAGTAAAGTTATGTGCTGAAAAGACTCACTCTCAAGGTACAACCACCACTAAAAAACAAGTAAATTTTTTCATCTAAATTACGATTTGTTGAGCAATGTCACCCTTATGGGACAAAGAAGGAGTATATCCAAATTGCAGCATGCACCTACAAAAAATTAGTTAAAAATATAAAAAACTGGAGATTTAGTTGGTGAGCCGCTTGGATAGCTCCAGTAAGGGCACATTGAGCTCAGCCTATAATGAAAAAGAACAACATGGGGGTATTTTTCTGTCTTTAAGTTGTGGTGGCTCATTAATGCTTATCCAAACCCAAGCAATTGCTTCAAATCTTGAAGTCATACATCATGCTCTATCAATAATAAAAATATCCGAATTCTGAGAAAGTTTTCATAATTTCTGAATTCCCCATGAAAGTCAAAGAGGATTGTGTTAGAAGAAAAAGCAGAAGAAATAATCAGGTAGTCTCTAGTAGTGATAAGTTGTTCCAAAAAAACATCTCATTTTACCATAATGAATTTAGTATAAAAGAGGGCATTACAGAAAACACATTCATTTTTGCCTAGCCATATTATATAGTTCAAAGAGTAGAGACTAAAAATGAAAACTACTCAAATTGACAATTGCATTTTGACTCAGATACTAGAATCATTGTAAGCTAAGAATCAAAGGATGAAACTTGCCTACCAAGCGGAGAGAAACAGAAATTACCCCAAAAGTGCATAGTGTCCGGGCATTCCCAGAATAAATGCATTGTTGTTTCCCAAAATAATTTCATTTATTTTGCACACCGGCTTTAATAAACTTTTAAGAATTGCTTGATGAAAAACAACAAGTGAATCCTTTTCTGGGCTAGTGTCTATAATGCTAGTTATATGCTTGATGTGACAGTTAAAGTTAATTGGCAATTGTTACTATAAGATTAAAAAGTCTATTCTCATTTTCTATTGACTTTGTTTACAATATGTAACAAAAGAATATGCATTTGTACATATACTATGACACTGCATTGATTCCAACCAATCAGCTTTTTAAGTTCATGAACATGGCTGCCTTCTTTTCACTTTCTTTTGGTGTGATGTTAGTTTATATTCCAAAAGGGTATTTTTCTAGTTGAATTTCTCATGCCTTTGGTCATCAAAATAAAAAAATATGGGAAGCTAGTAGGACCTGCAGGAGAAAATAATTAGGCTCAAACCCAAAAGATAGAGCCAGGTCCAAATTAAAAAGAAGGAACGAAAAAGAAACGAGACCTTGATGGGCAAGGGCAGTAGTAGTAGCACATGATATGTGCTCTCGTGTCATGATCGAGCCCACTCATCCCCTCCTCAAAACCTGCAGCTGGTTTGTTTGTTAATGGTATATTCAATATATATGGGCATGAATTAATGTACATCCAAGAAGATTTTTTTTTTTAGAAAAGAACTTCGTTAAAAATCTCCTCAGAACCAACATTCTTAAGGTGAGGAATGGTGAACCCCCTGCTTCACCAATGACTCAGCCTCATTATTTGCCCGCACAAATCAGTCCCTACAACAACCTATCACTTTTGGCAAATATCTATATTCAGGACCCAGGATACCACACTTGTTTTTTTTTTTTTTTCTTGAAGAGAATATTCAAGAAGTTATTGTTCATAAACAGACTGAAAGGTTACCATTTTCTGATAAAAGAGGAAGGGAGTAATTAATTTGTTTCATACATCAAGCTATTAGTAATGTCCCATGTCACTACATTGAAATTAATAGGTTTTTAGGTTGTTATTGTAAATTCCAAATTTTTTTCGACAATTTATGTGGGTTAACTTAATTAGTGGATTGTGTATCAGTGAGTTCTCAACAGTTCTTAATTAGGTTTAGACACTCATGAGCTTGCAGTATGGTTGATTCCTTCCATCAAGTCCAGAATAGCTCCATAGTAATTAAGTCGATGAAGAGACATGTGATAAAAATTAATAAGAAGAAAAGAAAATGTTCTTTCCAGTATTTATCTCATGCTTTGTTTGCAATCTCTCAACTCATTGGTCTAAATTGAAAGAGTGTTAAAAATACAGGGATCAATAACCTTTTTTCTTTCTTCAATCGCCACTTTTCCATTTCCATTTCCCTGTCTCGAAATCGAAGAGATAAGATGAGAGCACCTCTTCTCGATCCCTGAAACCCTGGCTCGACTTCTGAATTCTCTGCAGGAACTCATCTCCTTCCAGATTTCAGGTCGAAAACAGCATTATCTTCTCTATAAACACTGCGGGTTGCTTCTCATGCTACGAAATTGGAGCCTTCTGTCACGAGTCCTTCTTGTTGGTGGTATTACTCGCATGCAGAAGCTGTGTTTGTATCAGAATTCCCCACCCAAGAATAGTTGTCGGATATCATATCAGCGCTAGTAGTGTCAGTTACTACTTATATGTTGTGGGAATTTTAAATATGACCAAGAATTGTGCACTCAATTTTTGTGGCCGGTTAGACTTAAAGTATTTAATTATACTTTTTCTCGAACCGCCTTCGGAATTAACTTTGACTCTTTATTTCATTAACTGACCAAAATTATGACTATTGACATGGCCGTATAGAGTTAAAATTTTCACTCTCCCTCGAATTGTACTTCCTAAACATGAGAAAATAGAACACAAAACAACATATTAGAAATTGTTTGAAGTATTTTGTTGGATTTTTATTTCTCCGTTGCAACATAGAAGTTTCATCTTAATTGTTCAGTTTTAGTTTCTATATTTCTTCTATATAAACTCCGTCTTCTGATTTTTCAATGAGAGAAAAAAAGTCATATTAGAAAAGACCATGACTTTCTCATCTTAAAAAGAAACTAACAATTCTTTTAAGTCTCTGTTTCTCCAGGTTGTCTCCGAATGCTGGAGATTCTTGATTCTAAACTTGCTTAACGGGTTAGTCCCCTCAATCTCTCTTTCCTTGTTGGATTTTGATTCCTTTATTGCAGTCTTGAAGTTTCTTCTTTGTTATTCTTCTGTTTTAGTTTGGATATTTCTTATATACAAACTCTATCTTTTGATCTTTCAAAGAGATAAGAAATTTAGTGGATGAACATATATAAGAGGTGTTTGTGAAATAAGGTTGCATAGATCGGTTTTAAGGACTGGGGTGCGGGATTAGATAAAGACCATGACTTGCTCGTGCTTAAAAAATTAACCTACAAGGTTCTAGATTCCTTGAAGTCTCTAATTTCTTCCGGGTCATCTCTGAGTACTTAAGATTCTCAACCAGCTGATTCTAAACTTGTTGAACATGTGTTTTTGGTTGGATTTTGGTTTATCCATTGCAATCTTGAAGTTTCTTATATTTTTGTTTGAGCATTTCATCTATATAAACTCTGTCTTCTAATTTTTTTCAATAAGAGAAGGAAATCATTGAATGAACATAAGAGGTGCTTAGGAAATCTGGTTGAATATAAGGGTTTCTTGGATGGTCTCACACTACACATGGCTCTCCCTCAGGACAAGCCACACTCAACCATTGCTTCACATTTTGCCTTTCTACAATTTTTTCTCTCACCATGATTTTTTTTTTTCACTCTTGCAATATGTATCCATTTAGGCAACACCCCAAAACCCTAGTTACATTCAACTTGGAAATAGAATCACCCTTGCCCCCCAAGAATCACACTTGCTTAGCCACCAAGTTTCGTCACATGCATTTAATATGGGAAGACTACATATCTTCTTTCCATATAAATCCCATAATTCAGATAGAAATCTCGGCAAATTAGCCTCAATTGCTTTTCATGTAGAAGTGTTCTAATTCCATCCAAGTCCTTGAGCTTTCAAATTTGAGCAAGAAAAAAAAATCCTCAACTTTAGAATTTGAGATACCATGCCCCAACACTAATTGAAAAAATATTGACTTTCATTCATAAAGATGAAAAAAATATATTTTACCATATACTTTTTTCAACTCTAATTGAAAAAAGATTGACTTTCATTCATAAAGATGAAAAAAATAATAATTTAAATTGGACATTAACTACCAAAAAATATTAAGCATTTTCAATCTACTAAAAAATTATTTTATTAAATTAAAATTTGTAAAATTGATATCAATCAATGTCACACATAAATATAAAAAAATCATTAAGCCCAAGTTCAGACTCTATCATAGAAGCGGGCTAAGTCTAATAAGCCCATGTCCGACAATTACACTTCTGCCCGCATATCTATTTTTTTCTCACACGCCCAAGGCCTGGCCCTCCATAGTCATTTTTTTTTTCCTTCAATGTTTTTTCTTATGGAGCTTTGGCCCCAGCTCTCCCAAAACTGTTGATATGAAAGCTAAAAGTTATTACAGAAGCATAACCCATGTTGGCGCTTCTAAAAAGCGTGTACAAAAATCTAAACTAGGCTGGAAATGTAGATGGGAGAGAGACTTCTGGCATGGGAATCAAGTACAACGGCAAGCTGACATTTTAACTTGTTGGAACTTGGAAGTTGGAACAACAGAAAGAATATTATTATGAAAAACTACCTAAAAGCTCCTATAACTGCATTTTATGCGAAAAATAGCATCTCATTTTAGCTGATAAACATTTTAACTGCTCCCTCCTCCTAATTCGACTAAATCTATTGACTGAACATAGAGATTAAAATATGTGTAATTTATGTCATTGTTTTCATTTTTTTCCCTGAAACTAAAATAAAGAAAAATTATTTTTTGCTAGATTACGCATAGTGAGAATTTAAATGGGTGTTAAGATAAAAGATTCATTTAAAAGTTTTACTTAGTGGAAACTTAAATGATGGTAGTAATGTAAATTAAATACTGAAAATTTATAAAAAAAAATGAATATATATTTTTTTGATAATTCAAAAAGAAATATGATTCATTTGTTTTGGCTGAAAAGAGAATTATATTTGGAACAATAGAAAGAATAGTGTAAGTTTCAAAATTTTGAAAAGAAATCACAAGTCGTGATTTAGAAATAATTAGTAAATTCAATAATAAAACATGGTGAGTTAAAAAATATGATACTCTCATCTTTTTCAACACTATGGTATACCACTCCCTATGTTGCTTACTTACGATAAGTGGTAAATACAATAGTATTTTGTATGCTACTTGCCTTTATGTATATTTTGTCAAAATATTGTGGTATGCCATGAAATACAATATAGTAAGGACCGATGTATCCCATTTTTGCACATCATATGTGAGATAATTTTTTTTCATTTTACATAAAAATACCATACATAAATATAATTAATACACATATTTTGATATAAAATATTAATTTTATTTTTATGTACACATAAAATTTAATTTACAAAGGTGTCAACATAATTTAGTTTTGAAAAATTAGTATAATTATTGCACAATATAGCCTCTATTTTCTGGAAGGGTCCTATAAAAGACATGTAATTATTGCACAACATGATATTTATTTTGTTCTATATATTTTATATTTTATTTTTTATAAATAATATTTTATTTGATATATATTTTTATTTATATTTGGGAATCACAATAAAAAAAATCAGAATACATATAAAAAAGATGTAAAAAAATTATTTAATGTATCGATATGCGGCGCGGTTGAGAATCTTATTTGTAGTGGGCTTTGAATTTCAAATACCACGAATAATTGTGCGTTCAATTTTTGCGGTTCAACTTTAAATAAGTTTTTTTTATTTATAGTTTTGTCAAAATTTTATATTTCACTAGAACTTTGACGCTTTATTTCATTAAAAAAATAATATTTGGGCGTAAAAGTAGCTTAGCATAAGTTATTATTTATTAACTAACCAACATATGAGTTTATGACTGTTGACGTGACCCGATAGAGTTAAAAATTTCACTCTCCCTCGGATTATACTGCCCAGACACGAAAAAACAGCGCCAGTACACATTTTTGAAATTGTCTCAGGCCTTACAACTTACAAAGCTCCGCCAAATAGGAAATGGGAAATTTACAACCCCACCCCACCCCCCTTCCGTCACGGGGACATTTGACCTAACTTATACTTACCCTTTCTATTTTATAAAATCTACACTTTACCCCATTAAATGTTACCCATGACCAGAAATCGAGATAGCCCTATTTCATTCTCTTTAAAAACCTTTGACTTCTAGTATATATAAAAATTCTTATTTGCAAAAGGGAAAAAAAGGCTTATGACAAATCATGAAAGTTGGGGACCATTATGGTGGAAATATTATATATAGAGACTAAAGAAGAGATTTGACCATTCTGCAAGAGAGTAAAAAAAAAAAAATTTAAACTATGAGTGGACATGTCAAAAAAGGGACAAAATAATCTTAGGTCCCAAAAATGTTTATTTTTTTAATAATATTCCTTAGCCTTTATGATGTGACAATCATATCACCGTCAAACGTAAGTAAATGGTCTATCCTCTAACTGGCGACAGCAGGAGAAAGTGGGGGAGCATTATGGAAGATATGAAATATTCAGGTACCAAAAGAGGGTTTTGACCATAAATTTGAAGGAGCAAAAAAAAAAAAAAAAGAGCCACGTAAGTTTTACTGTTTATAAACAGTAAAACGCCTCTTTCTTTTAGAATATATTATAATATTACGGTATACCGCTTACCGGTAAGCGGTACGTGATATAAATATTTTTATACTTTATCATTTTATCACATGTATCACATGGTATACTATGATATTTCACGATATTTCATATATTGCTCACTTTTTATAAAAAAGTTGTGATATACTACAAATATCACGAGATACATACTGCAGTATTTTATTTTTCACAGATGTGTGTGAGATATTTTTTGTTATTGTACATCAAAATATTATAAATATATAAAACATTAAAATATAATTAATACACATATCATAAAATAAATATTTATTTTTATTCTTTTGGTTACTTTTCTTAATTAACATAAAAATTTAATAGTTATTTTGAGCCACCTAGGAACTCAATGTGGTATTAGAAAATGTATTGTTATTATTAAAGTATTATTTTTTTCTCTTATATCAATAAATTAGTTTCTTTATGAGTATTATTTATTTTGCTCTCTATATATAACATTTTTTTATGTTTTTTTATTAAAAAATATCTTCTATCATATATATATTTATTTATATTTGATAAATTATAATGAGAAAAAATAGAATACATATAAAATATGTAAACAAATATTAAATTTATGTCATCTTACAATAATATTATAACATTTATTTTTTTTTACAAAATGGGTAACAGTATGCAGTATAGTATATCATATGATGTACCTTAAAACTTGGGGTATGGTATACCTAGCGGTAACGGTATTTATTACCTTGTATCTACCATAGAATAACTCTCGCCCCCGTATAGTAATTCACCATGCATTAGAACGTTACAACTTGACTCAGCATGCATTTCCTTTTACCATGTTTTTTTCCTGAAAAATAATCCCCTCAACCCACAGATAGAAAATCGATTAGTAAGCTACCAGCACTTCATTATGGGTTGATTAGTGAAAAAATACAATTTTCATACTAATTATATTTATGTAGAAAAAATTCTTTAAAAAGTCATGAATTAAAAAATAAGTCATAATCAATTCAAATGTTTTGAAATTTGAAACATTTCAAAATTGTTGGTAAGGAATTTTATCTAAGATTTAAGTACAAACTAAGGTCTTGACTGTAACTCATGCAAGTTCATGAGTATGAAATGCAAAAATCAAAAGTTTAGAACATTTTTCGTGTTTATTGGAACATAGTGACAATGCCTAATTGTAAAATTTGAGAACCAAAAGATATCATTATAAACAAACATAGGACCTATTTGTGTAAGTGGGCATCCTCTAACCTGAAAATAACAAACCAAGCTTCTAAAAGGAGCACGATAGTAGGGATAAGTAGTATTGAGTAGCAAATTAAATAGTATTATTTAGGTCACAGATCACAGCTATGACAGAAAAATCTGGGTCGTTCATTGCCTCAGCCCATAGTAATAGATGACCCAGATTCATCTATCATGGCTATGATATGTGGAAATACACTTTTTTCCAAATTAAAATGTTAATTTTAACGTTTGATGACCAAATAACATCATTTGGGACAACAAATGACCTATTACATAATTTGACTATTTTTTATTTACGTGTCCTCTTGCCTAACAAGACAGGTTGGCCTTCAGGGAAAAAAAAAAAACACCATAGCCGGGGTGGGTACTGTTGAGCGAAAGATGCCTACTTTTAAAGTTTGAGGACCGAAAGATATCATTTGAGATAAATGAATGACTTATTTTTGTAATTTGACAATTTTTTTTTTCATGATATCTTCTAGTAAGGGTGCTTAATTGTTTTTTTTTTTTCCAGTTTTAACCAAAACTAAATAACCGAATTTATTCAATTTCTAGGTTTATGTGATAATAACAGAATAGATCGAATTATAAGAGAAAATTGAAATAACCAAAAATTAAAATAACAAAAAAAAATCAGTTATTCAGTTTTCAATTGGGATAACTAAATTTTATGTATATACATTCTAAACCTCAAACATTTATTACATATTTCAATCTAAACACATATTTCAATCACATAGGAAACATCTATAATCCATTTCAAATCTAAATGTCATGTACATACACATAGCAAACATACATCACGTACAGGGACATAGCTTCTTAGGGGTGGGAGGGGGCAGCAACCTTACCTAAAATTTTTAAAATTTTTATTGGCTTGTTGGATATGTGATAAAATTATAGAAAAACTAAAGTTAGGTACCTATTTGTAAGTTTTGTAATTAATAAGGGGCTCTAGTATATTTTATCTTTTTAAAATCTCACTCATTTTCCTATTGAGTAAATTGCGTGATAGTCCCTAATCTTTAATTATCATTTCATTTTAGTTCCTATCCTATTAACCATTCTATTTTGGTTCTAAATGTATTAAAAATATTTCTTTTTAGTCCTAAATCTATTGAAAATGTTTCATTTTGGTTCCATTGTATGAAACTTGTTAACTCAAAGTATTTATCTGATAACAATTTTTTAGATCATAATTTGAACTATCCGCTAAGTGTTGTATAATAAATTTAATTTATGTAATTTTCTTTTTTAATAATTAATAGAAAATTCAAATAACCATTTTTACTCTATAAATTAAACTTATTTCATTCACGAAAAAAAACTAATAAATTTAAATTGAATTTTTTAATTGAACTTAATTATTGTAAACTTTTGAATTCTATATATTTATATATGTAAACTGTCTATTGAATTTTGAGTTGTAAACTTTTAAAATGAACTTAATTATTATAAACTTTCAAATTTCATGTGTCTATATATAACATTATTTAGTATTTTCTATTATTGATTGTAAATTTATACATGCTAACAACCCACCCCAAGCCACACCACGCCCTCACCCCGGCCCCCTCTAGGCTAAATTTCTAGTTAAGCTCCTGATTACGTACATAATTCTTTCCAAATCTCAAAAGTAAACACAAGTAAAATTAAAATTCAGTCATTTTGGTTAATCAAATTTTAATTGAAGCAAACAGAAAACTAAACCGAATTTATATATTAATTTTTTATTATAACTGAAAACTAAAATTACACCTAGAAGTGATAGCTGAAAATCAAAACTTTTTTTTAGTTATTTTGAATATAACTAAAATTTTACTCACAGCTGAAAATCAAAACTTTTTTTTATTTATTTTGAATATAACTAAAATTTTACTCACCCCTATCTTCTAGCACAAGAAGAGAAGCCAAGCATTGACAAATAAAAAAATTACATCACAGCATGCATCTACTGTTCCTACCATCAATATCAAGGCTTAAGCTGTTAGTATGTACTATAATTCAGAGAATAAACATATACTTACATCATCTCATATTTCGTCTACCATTTACTCTTTTGAGTCAACTCAAATATTTACACCATTTCTTTATTTGGTAAGTAACTTTATTATATTATCCATAATTAGAACTATTATTTCAATAATTAATTTTTTCATTTTTATTAATTTGTGTATAAAAGTAGAATGACAAATATGGAAAAAAGAGAATTTTTTCTCTCATTTTTTAAGTTTGCACCAAAAACAGATATTTCAAATATAAGATGCGGAGAGGCGTGTTTGTAGGGATTAGGCAATATTCCGATCAATTTTTATATTCATGAACCGTGACTACAAGTGAATTGATATATCTATCAAATATTATTTACATGATAAACACATAATCTGACTAAGGTTATGGATCTCCTCAAACTACTAATGTATGTAACCAGCAGTTCGTTATGAAACTTTGGAATATTATTTAAAATCTTGAGCTCAAACATCAAAACTTGGACATCAGTCCATGCATTTGCATTATTAGAATGCATATATGCTAACAGAGGAGGCCATTTAAACGAGAAAGAAAAACACTTTTTACTATCAAGTTTCTGTTTTTTGTCATCAGCAAAGCAAAAAAAAACAGCTGTTTTCTTCTAAAGTGATGTACTAGATAAAAATTGGTTGAAAAATATTTTTGTCATTAAAAATTACTTTCTTCATTCCATATTCTTTGCACTATTTACTTTTCAGTAATTAATCTATGATTTTTTATTTTCAACATTTTAATATATAAATAAAGAACTTTTATATAAGAATGATAAATCAAGACATATATTTTTTTAAAATATTTTTGAACAAATAATAATATAAATAAATTCAAGTGAAACTAAACGAAAAAGTCAAATTGTGTAAAGAATATGGCACGAGGGAATATAAATTTTGTACAATGTCTTAGGTACTTATATGGGCATGCCGTTTTGGGGGGGATACTTAGCCCTATGTTTTGAAGTATACTCTTATCCCCCCTTTAATCAACAATAGTACAGAAAAAATATTTTGCAATTAAAAAGAGGAAACTAGAGAAACTATTAATTATCAAAAAATTATTATAAAAACTAAATTTATTGAAAACGAAATTACCGTGTATAGTTTGTATGAGGAACCATATAATTCAAATTAAGATTGAAAAATAAATGTAAAACAATGGAAAAATAAAATAGGAAGTAAGTATATTTTTTTAAACTTCAGAGCGGATGAATATAATATGAACTAAAGCGGTAAACAACATGTGTCATCCTTAAACTATGGTTAGTGTTGCTTACTTATCCCAAAACTATCAATAACTATTGTAATGTTAGTGTGTCGTATCCTGCCGTCAATAAAAAGCGTTAATCACTGATGGAAAACTGACGTGGTTGGTTGATGTGGCTTTATGGTTTTGTTTCTCGACGATTGAGCCACTGTCTCTATGGTTTTTATCCGAAGTGATCGCCTTTTAGTTCTGCCACCTCATCTTCTTCTTCGCCTTCTTGCTCCTGCCATCGTCTGCATGGTTGTAAACCCTTTGTCAGTTGCAAAAAATAATAGTAACTGTTTTATTCATTTCGAAGGTCTAAAGCCCTAATACATTCGTGGCTGCCTTCTCTTTCTTTCTCCTTAATTTCTTTCCCTTCATGGAAGTGTGAGCGGTGCTCAACTTGCAATTGGTGACAATATATAGCTCCTGCTCTGTATATACGGAGGCAGAAGGTGTGTCCATCCTGTTGGAAAAATAGTTAACTGTTAATAAAGACTAGTGTTTTTTGTGTTGGAGGATACCTGAAATTCAGATGCTGCTCCAAAAGAAGGAATTTTCCTTCTCACAGGCTAGGAAAACTTATGCGGAGAACTGTGTAAACTGGTTGACTAAACAAGAATATATGGTGTGTTATGAAGTCAAAGTGATGCGGGCTTATAATTTAACCACATGAGGCATTAGAGTGGTTTAATGGTTCGAAAGTGAAAACTAAAAGATGGTGTGTTTCAAAGCAGTATTACTAATTAAAGATGAGAACAACAAGCTGAGAATTATGTGGAAAATGTGTTGGTCTTGTGCTTATCATCTTGACCTACTTTTTGCAAGAGAAGATTTTGAATTGAGAGATCTTGGCTTGCTGCATTTGAGTATCAACAAAGAAATTTCTATTATGAAAGGTAATGAAAGAAAATTTCCTAAATGTGAAAGGCCGCCTTCAGCGCATAGGTAAAGGAATTGTCTGGCTCCCTAAGCTCATTGCTTGTGTCCCACGTAGGAAAGAACATTTTCTTCATAAAGAGCAGCAAAGCACGATAGACTTCAAGAAATAAACGGAGAAAGCATGCAACTAGAAGCAATATCAACTAACTCTTTACTTGGCTGTTTGGTGCTATGTTTTTAGTGGATTGGTATTATTTCTAGAATTTAGCCATCTGAGGTTTGTAATCTATTGATTATTGGTGTAATTAGTTAAGTCTAGTTTCTGCCTTCTCATTTAGAACACTAATCCTTGCTTCCTTATTATGCACCATATATCAAGATTTGAGGGAACGAGGCTTTAGGTTATAAAGACACTTTTTATAATCTAGTCTAGTCTAGTTTAGTGATCGTCATCCACTATTGTAGTCTCAAGGTCAAAGCATACAGTTGGATATTGTTAAATATTGTCCTATTGGCTCTTTAGCTCTAGCATGTTCCACAAATTTTAATCTTCAAGGGGGTTAGCTACAAATTGAAATACTCCAATTCTGGTTAGTTCAATTAATACATAGATCGGTGATATACTCCGTTGGACAAGCATTGACCCAGTTGCACCTTATTTGTCACCAATCCCTTCCCAGATGAGCCAAATTTCATTCATATGACTGGATTGCCATGTAAGATTCGCTACCCCCACTTTGACAGCTCTTCCTTGTTACACTTCACTGTTGGAAATCCGAACCCGTTTCACACTATTAAATTAGCATGCACCAAGATCAGATTGTAAAAACAATCATACGGGTATCTTATTTTTGAAATTCCACAAGTGTAGAATTTTCCAAACTTCACACACTCGAATTCCCTCTCTCCTGGTTACACTATAATTTCACATATGTCTCTTGTGTTGTATTATTGTTATCAATGCATAACAACTCTCTTTATAGGCAAACTTGGGTAAAGATCAGAATGTGACATGGGACGTATTGTGATCTCTTAATCCTGTCAAATTAGTCCCCAACTAATTTATTATTTACAAGTCAGTACAACATTTTATACGGCCTTGTAAAATCTCCCAAGAATTCAGAGATAATTCACAAGTACTCATATGTTTTATTCTATTCTGTTCACCATATAATATTGTTACACATAATCCAAACTAGACTAACTACATTCAAATCGTGGCACTGTCAATACGGAATCAAATATGTGCACGTCTCTTCAAATTTTTTCAGACTTCAACAAATTAAAAAAACATTTATAAAATCCATATATACTACATATATATAATTTTATATTCAAAATAATATTTCTAAAAATAATATTTTTCTAGATCGACCACATGGATTTCTTAATCTGAAAAACTAAGAGACATTTTCCCCAATATTCACTCTTTACTTTAAGAGCAGTGAATTTCATTTTGAATAATCACAAACTTAACATGTTAACATTTATATAATCCAATATGTCCAAGTATATCATATATTAGGCATCATTGGTTGACATTACCAAAATTACATAATATATACATTTAAATTCATATTATTCTCAAGTCTACAGAATAAATAATATTTATTCTTTATCAATAGTTGAAGGTCTAAAAGTAATTGATTTAGTCCTGTTCAAATATTTATCTCCATAAATATTCACATATATATTATGAATCATTATTCCAGTGATTGGGATAAATCACTCTATCTCATATAGTAATGTGATATGTGCAATTTTTTATGAACAACTAACCCATGTATATGCTCATGGATTGTGAACACATTTTAAGAACTATAAAGATAAATCAAGTCCTATGTGGCATGATCTCTATCATCCATTAATTTGTATATAATATAGGTTCATAGGTTTATCATAGTAGGAGATGAAACAATAATATAAATCGAAGAAGAATCACACAACTTTATTAAATCAATTAACAAAGTTTAAGTTGGCTTTGATGGGCACAATAAATCTTTCAATCTCCTACTTGCAACTTAAATCCAATCAGCAACTATTCTTGCCAAGGTCTTCACCGGAGTCTCCAAGACGAGGCACTCAGGCCTACCATCCCATCATTTACCGATTTTGCCGATCTTCAATTTTGCTATCCACCGAACTCTCCAATTCTCAATGTTTCCAATGTCGCTAAATCAAAAAACAAAAATAGCGATTTTGGTAATGATGCTGCTAGTTGGCTGGGTATTGAGGTGAAGGTTAGTGCTACCCCTTGGAGGACAGATGACGAGCAGTGACAACAAGCGCAGGGGTTATGTCGATCGAGCACGGATCGCAGCTAGGCCTGGGTGGTGAAGAGAGTGGAGATGTCGGTGAAACAGGTTTGGGGTACAACAAGCACAAGGGTTAGGTCAATTGAGCATGGATCACGGTCGGGGCTGGGTGGCGAAGGGAGTGAAGACACTGATGAAATAGGTTTGGGTAAAAGGTTGGAAGACAAGCCTGCTCATCGTCCACTGGCCCCTCGATTTGTTTTTCTGGCAGCATCGCCGATTTAGGTAATCAATTGGGGTTGGGGCATTGGTAAACGTAGTGGTTTAGGTGTTAGATTTGTAAATTTTAGGTTTATAATTAGTGGTTAGAAAAGTTTAAGGTTCAAAGTTGTTATTTTAAGTTTATTGTAGCATTAATTAATGTCATGTCAACAATTTCCATTAGATTTAGCATTTGAATTAACGTAAAGTACCTAATTGAGACGTATAATATAGGTTAGGTAGTTTGATATGACAAATCTAAACGTCATGTACCAATTTGGAACAAGAAAAAAAAGTAAGGATACCTAGGGGTGATTACTATTCGGTTAAAATTGAAAAAAAAAACTGAAAAACCAAAAAAATTCAGAAATTCGGTTTGGTTAATTCTGTTTTTCGGTTTGGTTTCGGTTGAAATAGAATAAAAAGAATATCGGTTTCGGTTGGGAGTGTCAGTTATTTCGGTAACAAAAAAAAAACCAAAAAAGTTTTTTGTCATATTTAAGGTTTTAGTGGGTCAGTTGACATGTTTAAAATGAGTAGGGGTTGAATGGAAGGTAGATAGAAGATTGATGGCTTTTTTGGGGTTTGAACATCATAAGACAAAAAACAGTGTGCTCTTCTCCACCGATCGCTTGCCTCTGCTCTTGCCCCCGCCATCTGCCCTCGCCTCCACCCTCTCCCCCGCCATCTGCCCCCGCCTCCAGCATCTTTCTTTACTCGCCTCCACCTTCTCCGACAATTGCCATCGGAAACGACACTCCCACTTCCAATCTGGCACTGCTGACAACGGTACCAACCAAACTACTGGTCAGGACAGCTTCTGCATTTAATTTAAAGGAAGAGGAGTTGAAATCTTCCAAAATCTTTGATTGCCATCACTGTGTTTTTGAATTAGGGGAGATAAGTACAAACCCTACAATGGTCCACAATTTCTTACTATATACTACATTCGTCCCAAAATCTTTGCTCCATTTGTTTTCAGCAATTAATCTAGGATTTTTTATTTTCAACATTTTAATATATAAATGAAAAATCTTTGCATACAAATTATAAATCAAAACATGTAGTTTTTAAATATATATTTTTTAAATTTTTTTCTAACAAACAATAATATGAAAAAAAAATCAAGTCAAAATATAACAAAAAGTCAAATGGAGCAAAGATTTGGGATGGAGAGAGTAGTTGTTTAAGCCACGTATATTTTCCTGTGTTATAAATGCATCATTATGGTTGGATGTGACTTTTTTCGGTTATTTCGATTTTAAATCAAACCAAACTGAATATTTCGGTTCAATTTTACTTTGATCTAAATACTTAGTTCAGTTAATTTAATTTTTAATCATAATAAATCAAAATTTGAATAAACCAAATATTCAATTTAGTTTGAACCAAATAAACTAAATGATCATCCCTAAGAATACCCCTTATGGACTGAACCCAAAAGTTTTACAGGGAGCACGGTAATTGGTGCAAGGGTGTGTACCTGATCAGAGGCTTCGAGAATAGCAGTTAAACTACCATACGGATCTCAAGGGCATTTCTGTACTTTCAGGTCCCGAGTCGCGAAGTTGCGTAGACCATAATTATTAGGTTATCAACGTTCATATTCTATATTCCATTATTTAGCTGATTTACTTACTGCTAATCTTAATTAATTTAATACATACAGCTCCTTTACGCATAAATACAAAAACGCCACAGCGGATTTTGATTTTCCGACATTTTTTGCAGAACAATTTTTTCTCTCTTTTTCGGTGGTCGTCTTCTCTTCTCTTCACTTCCTCCTCTCTCTCAGGTGCGAATCTCTCTCTCTCTCTCTCCTCTCCTTTTCTTTCTCTAGATTCTCCATTTCGGCATGAATTGTCGCTTAATTAAATGATAAAGGTAAGGGCCTATTCGAGCCGGCTACAATTTCTTTTTGAAAAGGAAATTTTGTTTTTTTTTCTCCGTATGGACTCGATGTTTTTCTCGAATTTTGTTTGATATATATATTTGTGGCGAATCTGGATTCAGACGATAACCGTTTTTATCTATCCCCATCGCTCTGATTTACTTTTGTGAAAGAAGAGTAATGGGTTCGGATTTTTCTTCTGTTTTTTGGTTCAGCTCGATACAACCTGTTGTGGGAATGCGAGCGTCTGGATTTTCATGATCTGGGTATTATTTATTAATTTGCGAGCTTTTCTGGTAGTACAGCAGGGCGACGGAGATTAATAGGTAAACCGGTGCTAGGATTGTCTCAGAAAATCTGAATTTCATGCGAATACTCGCTTGAGTAGAGCCTAAGCAAGACCCTAATGAGTTATAGAATCTAGGAATTCAATTTCTTTCTAGGATAGGTGATTTTGGTGTGGGATTTATGGTAATTTAAGGCACTTGTTTTATAGATCCTCTCTTTTGGCTGAATCAGGCATTCAGGCTTAATATAATAGTCTTTGTTCCTGTTTTTGTCGCTGCTGTATGAACAGATGGTTAGGGGAGGAAAGGTTGGTAGCAAAAACAATTTCAATAGAAAATCTTGGTTCAAAGATGACGGTTCTGATGGTTCAGATGAAGATTATGTGGTCTCTGATGAGGGAGATGAAGCCTCAGATGATGAATCAAAGGATTATTGCTCGTCCTTAGATGAACGTGCATCTGAGGAGAGTCTTGGTAGCTTCATTGAGGAGGAAGAGGAAGTAGCAAGGAGGATCATTCGGTCAACAGTGAAGAAAAGTTCAGCTAAGAAGAAATTTGGAGAGAAAACATCAAGAAAGAGGAACAATGCATCAGTGGGAGTAGAGGACGATGAGGATTTTGTTGAAGATGAGGATGAAGAAGATGATGATGATGATGAAGAGTTCACACCAGATGAGGATGATTCTCTAGATGAAGAAGAGGAATTGACTATGAGGAGGAAGGCAGAAAATCGTAAAGTGGGAAGGCATGCTGTATATAGAAGACCTCCTCAAGGCCATAAGAAGGGGAGGAAGTCTGCTACACAGAAGAAGCATTCAATAAAGAAAGGTAGAAGAAAACGTGGTTTAAAGAGGAAGTTGAGGGTGGCTGATGTTGAAGATGATGTTGACTTTATTGATGAATGTACAGTTACAAGGAGAAAGAGCAAATCAAAAATTGGGCAGAAAAGGAGGAAGTATCATATATCCTCAGATTCAGATTTTGTATCTCCAGCAGCATCTGATTATCATTACACTATCTCTGAGGAAGAGAGAGAGCAAGTGATGGAAGCTAACATACTATGTGCGAGTGTGAAATCTAACCTGAGGAGTTCATTGGCCTCAAAGAAAACTCCAGAAAGTGAGGATTCAGTTCAATGTAAAAAACCTCTGCGGGGGAAGGGTAAGGAGAAAGTAGAGGAAGTGAAGGTGAAGACTGAGGTGGTAAAGCAGGTGTGCGGTATTTGTCTTTCTGAAGAAGACAAAAGAAGATTGAGAGGAACACTCGACTGTTGCAGTCACTACTTTTGTTTCACATGTATCATGGAGTGGTCAAAAGTAGAATCTCGTTGCCCTTTGTGTAAGCAAAGGTTTAAGACCATAACTAAGCCGACAAGATTAGCAGCGGGAGTTGATTTGAGAGATGTCGTGATACAAGTCCCAGAACGAGATCAGGTATCTTGTGGCCATTATAGTGAACATACTTTTGTTGCTTCTAGCTGGGGTTCATGTATATCATGTTTTATGCAGGTCTATCAACCATCTGAGGAAGAACTCAGGAGTTACATTGATCCATATGAGAATGTCATTTGTTCGGAATGTCACCAAGGTGGGGATGATGCACTCATGTTACTTTGTGATCTTTGTGATTCATCAGCACATACCTATTGCGTTGGACTTGGGAGGGAAGTACCAGAAGGAAATTGGTACTGCGATGGTTGTAGGCCTGTTGCTCTTGGATCCTCTAGTTCTCAAACTCAAGAATTTCTGCCTGATCAAAGAACACGAAACAATAACTTGTACAGTAGACCGTCACCTGTTGTAAATTTAGGAGAAGGTTTGGACCCCACTATTTTGCCTTCACCTCGTACTCCATTGACTCAAGCATTCAGTAGTTTCTCATCTCCTAGGTTTCCTGCTGGAGATGGGCCAGTTGTTTCTCCTGTGTCAGGAGCAGGGGCACCAACTCTTTCAGGAAGACGATGGATACACCGTCACATACAGAGCCTTCTTTCTAGCAGTAGATTGAATTACTTAGCTGGAAGAGCTGATAGTACACTAGCTAGCCATTCAAGCAATGACTTCATAAACCCATCAGTTACGAGGGCCAGGGAAATACCAGTCCAGCAATCTAGTATACAAGAAACAGGACCATCATTTAATGGAGCCTTGGGAGAGAGATTACAGGAGGATCCATCTTCTTCGGTACAGAGTAGGGATTTCTTTTTATCCAGGTTGGGGCAGCTGAGGCGGCATGCAGTTCAGAGTCCAGTCACCCCGAGCATGGACTCAAATGTCAGCTTGACGTTATGGCCTGAAATTGCAGGGATGAGTTCTGTCGCAGGCAGTAACCAAATAAGTCAATGGAGCACCAGATCAAATGTTGGATTTGATGGCTTTGGTTCCCCTCTTACAGCCAGGGATGAGAGCATTTTGGTGGCCAAGGAACAGTTGCAAGCGATTGTCAAAACCCATTTAAAGAACTTGTCCCAAGATATCCAATTAGGTATTGATTTTTGGAAGTTTGTCAAACTCTCTTCAATTTTATAGACTGAAGTGTTTCAATTTGACTGTCCCTTGAATCTTGTGAGCATTACTGTTTTTTAGTTCTTCAGCAGATTTCTCTTGTTACTTGTTTTCAGAACATGTGATCTTTCATGGCAGGCCATTGTAATCTCAAGGACATTGCGGCAAGCTCCATGCAAACAGTTCTAGCTGCCTGTGGGTTTGAACACGGGAAGAGTGAGGTTCCCATTGTGCCTCCACCGTTAGTTTGTTCCCATGGGGAAAGAGTAGCAGCCGGACAAACCAGCTTAATGAAAGGTTGTTGCTCAACTTGTTTCGATTCTTTCGTTAAAGACGTAGTGAAGAGGATCGTGGACACAACATCACCTCAATGGTTAAGTTTAGGCATTTAATTTTTTTATTAATTGATGTATCCTTCTGCATACTTCTGTTAGGGATTTAGAAGCCACCTTTCTACTCTTTAAAGAATCTTCCTCTTTTAACCAACTAATTCATAGCACCAGAAAACATTTTTTGTTTTTTGGTTCTCATTTGATGACTGACCTTAGCACCTCTTATGGTGCAAAGCAAGTGTATCTTCATCGTTATTTAAGCATATTTTGGAGATTGTCTCTTTAAGGGTCGGATCTGAGGAGCGAAGGCAGGTTTTTAGCAGATCAGAAGAATGCTTGTCTGGGTTGATGAGGCATGGTCTAGTGCCTCCACTGCTACTAGTGGACGGAAATGGCACTTCTTTCTTCTGACGAAGTGGGAGAACAGAATTCCTCCGTGAAGAGTTGAAAATATGCATTGGTGCCCTAACATTTTCTTTTTCGTCCAATGTTGTAATCCTTTTCAGGTGATCCGCATATCATGCTGCCGCTCTATTTTGTTTCTTGGATTTAGAAAAAAGGATAAAAGGAGACTGATCTTAATAAATAAACCGAGAGCTTCAGAGGAAACAAATTAGACAAATTATTTCTTGTCACTTCCGGCTACCGTCAGAAATAAAAATAAGGAAACTGCAAAAGATCTGATTGGGCGCCTAACAGCTAGAGTTCACAAGTCAATATAAATTACACATTTCATAGCTAAGCTTTATTTAGTAAATTGGACATACATTGCCCACAATACAGACAAGCGGTAGGAATGGGGGCACGCACGTAGATGCAGGGCTCTTCGTGTGAAACACAAACTCCACCAGGTATTAAGCTCCAGAATCACAGTATCAACAAACCCCGACACCCTTCATAACACCTCATCAATAATAGTGGATAATAGCATTCCTTGAACAAACTCACATCTATTCGACTTCTCCACCTGATCCTTGGCCGAAAGGGGGGAAGGTCGAGAACTTCTGCAACCAAGAGCCAGCATATCAGAAAAAGCAAGACAAACAGATTCAATCATGGCCATAGTTTGAAGTTGCATTATATTAACCATGGAACTGAGTCAGAACCCACTAAGATCCTTTAAACTATTGCAAACCATGTTGTGAAACCGTTGATAGGTTTTCCACGAGGGCAGACCAAGTCTTCAATTTATTTGTATGCATGGTCTCAGTGTTGGTGCTTGACGCTAAAAAAGACTCTTTAAGAAATAAAAAACAACAGAAGAATGCAACGACATACCGCTCTAAATCGGTCTCTTTCAAGCCTTTCTTGGTCGTGCTCGCCTCAGAAGAAAACTGATGCTTGTCACAAACAAAATCATCAATCATTGGCAGAATAAATGATGACAACAGTGGATCAGGGGTGGTGTTTGAAGATACTACACATGCAGAACCCCCAAACAGTGATTGCAGATTTCCCTCTCGCAGCTCTTTCTTGAGCAAAGAAAGTGTTGAATGAGCCCCAACTTTTCGAGATTTTCTTTTCCGCTGCATGTAACGACTCATTAAGGAAATCAAAGTACCAAGTCAAACTGACAACCTAACATACAAGGGAACAGTGAGCATCATAAAAATAATGTTAAGAGGGCTACCAACAATACTTGGAAAAAATATAAAAGAAGTCAAACTACTTGAAGGCATGTGTTTTCAAAACACTGAAATATAAGGCCAAGGAAAGAAATAAGAACCATTGAATCTGGGCAACAAAGAAGCCAACCACTTGAGAGAAGTATACTTCCAGATTTTTAAAAAAATACAAAATAAAATATAATAAAACAACCCTAAGTAAAAAGTAGTCAAACTGTCTTTTGCAGAACACCACCACTTTGAAGCTCGTCTGATAGTTTCTCACCCAGACAATACACAGTAGAAGTTTGGTCATACTTTGGCTCCAGAAGCTAAAAAGGATAAAGGTTATGGGACCTATTGTCAAGACATGAGGAAAGAGCAAGCAATATACCACCCTAATGCTCTTCTCCATGTGAAAGATACACCCTCCCTACTCATTCTCATTGGTTGAATGGGGAAAGCTTAGCAATAAAAAGCTAACAAGACGGGATGGACATGATCAAGTTTTTTTTTCTCCCCTCTTCCTGTTTGCTGTCATTTGTGCAAGATAATGATGCTGGACAGAGAACAGCAGCTGTCTATCATACCACACATAATTACCCGCTAGTTTTTCACTCATAAAGCGAACCCTGGGAAATAGTATATCCTACGGTTGATAACACAAGGAAATAGAGATCATGTATCTGGAAGAGTAACTGAGAATTTCTTAAAAGGCAGAGAAAGGAATTTGAAAATTCTCTAGTAGCATAATAAATAGGATATCTTAAACACATTTCCGTGCTGAAGTGTTATGTGCGCCACCATGTCAACTCCCACTCTCATTGTGCAGACTGGACATACCTGCAAGGTAAACACTTAGCAGTTGTATTTTGCTTCAATCAACAGAATGGACTATTACGAGGAATTAAAACAAAAATCACAAAATATAGACCTGAAAGAAAGACAGATAGTTGGCTAATTCCTGGATAAAAATTTTTTTAAAAAAATCTATACAACATGTTTTTCAGTCATATCATTAGCAACCCACCCCTGCACAACAGCCATTGAATTAAATTATTCTGGAAAAAAAAAATAAAACCAGGAGAGTCAGAATTCCTCTGAGGAAAAACCCAAGAACCAACTTCAAATTATTTTTCATTCCATCAACTAACAAAAGAATATAACGAAGAGACTGGCTACTTGCTTTAACAAATAAGTCAGTAATTAAGACCCGTCAGAGATCTGTTTAGTCCAACCAATTGCAGTTTGGAGGTTAAACCCAGGCATGTGTCACTAATTGAACAAGTTGAATTTGGAAATTTTACAGCCCAAGAGAAATCAAATAATGAAAACTACCTGAAAAATCAATCTCCCCTACAGATTAATAGTAGCATGTATAGGTAACAGAAAGGGAAGTACCCCATTCTTTGCCTCCACAGGATGTTCGTCATCAATGTGACAGCATAAGCCGACTATATCAAAGTACTCTGAGCAAAATGGGCAAGGGAATTCTTCCCTTACATCTTCGTCCACGTCTATTTCCTCGAACCCCATGAACATATCTGCATTCCACGACCTTTGCATTAATTATAGCAGCAAACCACTGACTTGTATTCCTGTCAGCTATCAGACGTCCCTCAATCTATCTAACGGATTAGATGGCCAACCTTACCCAGACCCCAGTACATAAAATTCCTCAGCTACCAAGGCTAAAGATTAACGAATAAAGGTTACTCAATCAATATACTAGAGAGAATACTATTTATAGTGAATACAACCGATCGAATTATGCTTGAGATGATTGACTCCATCCACTTTCTTTTCCCTCATGGACCATCCACCCAGAACAAAAACAAATCAATTTTATCGCAGTCAGAAAATAAAAACAAGAATTTTAAGCTTACCGGATCGCGATTGAAGAGCTGATTGGTATCTCTTTGAAGCAGACGAGAGACGAGCGCTCCACGAATCAGCGTCCATCTCGGTTACCTTTCCTTTTCCAGCAGATCGAACCAATTTCACGATCACCTGGCTGACAGTCCTCAGACCGATTTGAGTCTGGCTGCGATCGTGAATTGAAACAGCAAGTTTTTGCGATATGAAAATCCAGGGAGGTGGAGAGAGGCCGTGGGGCTAAAAAAAAGAGTGAAGAGTCGCAGGTGAATTTTGCCTAAAGGGAAAATGAAAGGTGGTTTGAGGCCGATCAATAACTCCATGGTTTATCGGGTTTTTTGACGTACAGTTGTACGTGTTTTCTTTTTCTATGTAATCACAAACATTTTTTCGTATGGGTATCATGTGAGAGTCTGTAAATGATGGGAGTTACTTTGTCCCTCGCTAGTGCCGAGTTATACGTTGAATTAATCTGCTATAGTGTTTTTACTTATGAATTGCATAAGCTATCCAGTATATTGTAAAAGGCTTCGTGAACAAATTTACTCTTAAAGTAACCATTTTTGCAAGTTTTTCTTTTTGTTTGCAGACCTCTGTTATGTGCCTAACGGACAAATGTGGGCATTTAATATCAAGCAAAATTATATTTTTTCTGTTTCATTTTATCTTTTTTTTACTAAAATTTATCTTAAACATGTTCATATTAATATGTATTAAAAAAATCTTAAAAATGATATTTAAAAATTATAATCTTTATAGTTTCATTTTCATATAAAATATTCATATTTTTATAGTAAATTTTGGAAAAAAATAAAAATATATATTAATTGTTATAAATAGTAAAATTTTCAATTTTTATAAAACGGATGGAATATAAAAAAAAATTAAAGAGTCAGGTGAATGCATAAATTTTGACAATTGTGGTTTGCTGACTGAATTTTAATCATTGTTCTAGTGATTATTTAGTTTATCAGTTTTTAATTTGGTAATAACAATTTGTTATATAAAATAAATATTTAAACACCTGATAAATATTGAATATGAACTTTCACATTTACTAGTTAGAAACCTAACAAAGGTCTACAAGCAAAGCTCGATTGTGCAACACATGGACATGGTTATAACAGAACTACAACGTCCGATGCTCGATAACAATTTCACAATTTGGGTATACTTTAAATTGAGGCAACAACTGAATACAATTAATCAAAACCTCAAAAATACATATACACCAGGCATACCAAAGGAAAACAAAACTTAACTATAAACATCAAGTAAGCAAATCAAAAGAACCAGTGGATACATCGAATTTTATCTCATTCACAATCACCTCATAAGGTCTCAGCTTGACCTGAAATACTCTGAGAGTTCCTTTCCCTCCATATTTGATAAATCGAAGATAGGAAAGCAGTTCGACGAATTCTACTGCACTTCTTCCGACCCCTATTCATTTTGGCAAACTACTCAGCTTCATCCTTCAGATCTTTCGCCCTCCTATTAATCTGCAACCAACTCAACACAGCCTCCCAAATTGCCTTAAGAGTACTAGCAATTGAAAAAAAAAAAAAGATGAGCAACACTCTCTTCTTGATTTTCACATAACACAAATCCATTGGCGCTGAAAACCCCACCTTTTCAGCTGGTCCAACATTTTCAAACTACCACTGAGGGCTTCCCAAGCTGTGAAACTATGCTTGAGGATGCCCATGCTTTCCCAGCAAAGCTTGTACTAAGAGAATTTAGGACGCGTGACCTGTAAAGTCTCATAAAACTTCTTTTGGCAGCAAGCAATAGAGACATTTGAATTTATAATAGAATGAATAGAAGAGTTCAGTCTCACATGGTCTCAAATCCTCAACAGACTCTACCAAATCCAAACATCAGTAGTTTTTTTTCTGAATAGCCCAAATATCCTGGCCTTTCATATGATAATTATGCACCCACTAGATCCAAAGGGACTCCTTCCTCTGATGAATAGCCCATAACAACTTCAAAATAAGGGCATAGTTCAAAATTTTCAACTGAATAAGCCCCAGGCCCCCTATACCTTAGGAATCACCCGTAAGTCTTGTGATCTCCACTTTTCCTCCCCCAGAAAAGGCACGACATTTTGCTTCAATAGCATTCAAAACAGACACAGGCAGAACAAAAACAGCAGACCAGTAAGCCCGAATATTCTGAATAACAGATTGAACTAGCCTCAGTTTCCCAACTTGAGACAGCAGTCTAGAGCTCTATGAATCCAATCTCTCAGTCATCTTGTCAATCAACCAGGAATAATCACCAATCTTCAAGCAAGCACAGCCAATAAGAACACCCAAATAGAAAAAATAAAACACCCCAAGCTGAAAACCAAACTGGTGAAGAATCACCTCCTGAGAAACCCTGTCAACCCCACCAAGAAAGATGCTGGTTTTCTCAGGACTGGGACAAAGACCAGACATATTAGAAAAATACATACGCATTTTCCAGATCTCTTGAATAGAGGAAATTTTCCGTCGGTAAAACAACAAGAGATCATCCGCAAACCCATATGAGTAAGTTTCAATCTGTGACAACTGGGATGGAAGCTGGACTTCTTGTTATTCTCAAGAAAATGAAGATATCTTGAAAGAACCTCCATACAAATCACGAAAAGATAGGGGAAGGGACGGTCTTCCTGCCTCAAATCTCTTTCCCCTTTGAAAAAACCCATGGATAGAACCATTTAAAACTAGAGAATAGGAGGGGGGTTGTCACACAGACCATAATTAACTTAAGAAACTGAATAGGAAGCCCAAATAGGACAAGAGCATCTCTAAGAAAATGCCAATCCACCGAGTCATATGCTTTCTTTATACATACTTTCATCATACAGCGAGGAGAAATATTACCTCTAGAATAATGCTTCATGAGCTCACTCCCCATTAGAATGTTGTTAGAAATTCTCCTTTGGTCTACAAAAGCATTCTGACATGGGCTGATAATCTTACTCAGCATCGGCTCCATTCTTGCAGCAATCAGCTTTGAAACACATTTATAAATAACATACAGCAGGCTAGTGGTCTGAAGTCCCCTACTTTGCATGCATCAGCCTTTTTTGGGATCAAAACTAGGCTAGTAGCATTAATAGATTTTAAAATTTTGCCATTCTGAAACACCTCCTTAACTGCAGTTACCACATAACTGGACAGCTTGGACCAATTATGCTTATAAAAACCAGAAGAAAATCCATCAGGCCCTGAAGCACTATTCTTAGAAATTGACCAAAGCATATCTTTTTACAACATGGTCTGAAATTGGCCTCATCAGACTAGCTCCCTGAGCAGATGTCAGCACAGACCCCTTCTGGATTAAATTCCTGTCAATCCTGATAGAAGTACCCCTTTTCTTGCCCAGTAAATCTCTGTAAAAAGTTAGAAATATCTCTTTAATCTCCTCTGGATTCGATGTAAGGGCCCCCTCTGCATTCTCTATTCTCCAAATTTTAGTGGAGTTTCTCTTACAATTCAGTTTAGCATAGAAAAACCGAGAATTCTCACCTGATCACTTCAACCAGTTCATACAAATTTTTTGCATTAAGAAACTGAACTCAGCTTTCAGCATCTTTTCAGCATGAGCTTTCAACATCTTGACTTTCAAAAGCAAGTCAGCATTCTGTCTATCCTGGCTGAGAGCTTTCTGAGCTTCATATAGATCCATTCTAGCTTTTTGAGCTCTTTTTTCCACCTTGAGTAGTGTGCCTCCTGTCTAACTGTTTCAAACCCGACCTAATGATCTTCAACTTTTCCACCAATTGAAACATGTAGCACCCTTGAATAGGAAAATTCAGACCAGAATCCACAATCACAGAAAAATCTGGGTCATCCTCCTATAAATGAAGGTATTTGAACCTATACATTCTTTTAACTTCACTTTTCTAGATGGGTAACAACATCCCGGGATGATCAGACAAGGAAAGAGGAAAGAAACTCAATTCAAAATTGTGACAGACTCGTAAAAACAAGTCATTTGCCATCATCCTGTCCAACTTACTCCATACATAACTTTCACCAATCTGTTGATTACACCAAGTCATTATAGCTCTATTGAAAGGAAGGTCATCCACTCCAATAGCATCATAAAAATCATTAATAGCCTCAATTTCATTTTCAAAAATAGGGTGACTGCTTTTTCTTTTAGAAACCTTTCTCACAACATTGAAATCCCCTATCAGAGCAAGACGACCCTCTATATTCCACTGCTTCAAAGAACACCAAAGAGAATTTCTCTTGGCTTGATCATCATAAACATATATGAAAACAAGCAGAAATTCCATCCCATTGTACAGCTGAACTCGAGTCAGAATAAACTAATCCAATTGCTGAATCACTTCCACCTTAATCTTAGCAGGATTCCATATCAACAAGATTCTACCATTAGGATGAGAATCATGATTAGAGGCAAAGTTCAACCCTTCCATTGGTTCTTCACACTATCTACATGAGAAAGTTTAACTTTACTTTCTAGAATACCAAATAAATAAATTTTCTTTAACATAGAAAACTTTCATAACTCCAAAATTTTGGGAGCTCTATTACAGCCCTTAACATTCCAGGCAACAATCTCATTTTGAATCAGGAGGTTTACCTTTACTTACTGCATTCCTGTCACTTGGCGGGTTCCTCCCTTCTTTAGAAATCTTAAATTTTTCAACCAAACCTTTGGACTCATGCTCCTTAAGGTGCTGGCAGTCTGAGAAACCCTGGTAGCTGATATCCTATCCGTTTTAGAGGGTTGGACAGTAGCACCATTTCCAAGGGACCCCTCTATCTTTTTAGCCACAGTCAGGACGTTCTTTCCTGCCAGTGCATGGTCTTGCTCCACAATGGCTAAAGAGAAACTCTTCTGCGCCACTTGCTCTCCGGCTTCAATATTAGCTTCGAGTTGCTTTGGTCTCCATTTTTGCTTTAACTACACTCGACCAATTTGAATCTGTTCTTACTTCTTTCGTCTACATGACTGTTCATCGTGTCCAACCATGTAGCAATCCTTATAGAATTTCAGTAAACATTTATATGCGACCTTAACATCAATCTGGTCTCTATCTGGGAGCTTAACTACAATGTTCCGAACAATTGGAGAGGCCAGACCAACTTCAACCAAAATTCTCGCATATGAAAGACGTGCTTTGGTTGACGTAAGCTTGTCTGTGGTGATAGGGTTACCAGTTTTACTTGTCATCTTGCTTAAGGCTTTCGCATTTCATAAACCAAAAGAACATTTCAATAGAGTCCATACTGGAATCTTAGCGGCATCCTCATTATTAAAATTAAACTTCAAGGATCATTTCTTCGAAACCCATGGTATAACACCAATATGCCAATTTCCTTTGTCCGGAACTTCATCTCGCTCACTAGCATAAGCAAATTTGAAAACATACCGTCCTCATTCATGTGGGAAAATGCATGAAGGAATCATACGTAGCCCTGACCAATTTGTATCGATAAATCTCTGCACCGCTCGGAGACCCGGATTCCCTCCAACCACATATCCGACAATCGTGTGCTTTCATTCCTTCATGGAATCCTCTATGTCATCTGATTCAATCACCCCTGGCTCCTCCGTATATAATACAATTTCATTCCATTGTTGAGTCGCCGGTTCTCTGCGAACAGCTCACTGAAAAGTCTCTTGGGAATCTTTTTCTCTTTCGGCTGATTCACCACCTGATGATCCTCCGGAGGCACCGTTGCAGTCGGATCTAACAGATTAACGAAGGGATTTTTCTCGATCTTCTCAGATTTGCTGGACAAACTACCCATTCCGAGACTTGCGATCCTTCTTCATCCTGAGCCATATTCAGAAACTCCCCATGCTGAGATGCCTTTCTCACTGCTGGCGCCTTACGCGGCCGACCACGCTTCTTTTTAGCCATTTCCTAAGAGTTCATGCGCCCAAACGCACCGTCGAACGGAGGTTTTGCAAAACCTCCAGGCTCCCTTCTCCAATGTGTAAATTTGGGTATAGTTTGGCATCAAATGATATTCAGCCTAGTATTTCTCTTCTTTTATTCCTTGTTAGTTCTTTTCAAGACTAATTACAAAAACCTCATCAGTCTTACTGGAATTACAGTTTACCTTTTTATTGCAAAAACATACAATTTTTAGCAATAGCTATGCCTGTTTAGATTGAAGGAAGGGAATGATGAAGGGGTAGATATAATTACTATCATTTCTTACTTGGCTATGGGCAGATCAAGAAGTGTCTTATCTTTGTTTCAGAGTAAAATGCAGGACTGGTTTCAGACCTATAATTACTATTGTATATTGGTCCCAACCTCTATTTTGTTATTTATTGGTTTCAAACCTTTAAAATCTCTTCCATATAAGTCCATAGTCTTACAAAATTAGTTAACTTTAATGTAACACCAAAAAATTAAAAATATTAATTTTAATATAAAATATTCAATAATTGTCTTTAAGTAAATTCAAATTGTGTTATAATTTTTTACAATTAATGAACCATTTAAATTATTAATTTTTTTTATCTTTGTAAAATAAGGTTTCTATGCTAGCCCAGTTTAGAGACTAATCTACAACGCTTTAGAAAGGTTTGAGACCAATATGCAATGAGACAAAGGTTGAGGACTGTTTTGTAATTGTGATTATAGGGTTGGGACCAAGGGTGTTTACCCATTTGTTTCAATACAATGCATTGCTTTGGTTAAATTTAAACTATTATTATTAACATCTACTCCTTCTATTCCAAAATCTTTAAAGCATTTGATTTAATACAAAAATTAAGAAATGAGAAAAAAATTTATTTGTGGTTTCCATTTTTACTCTTAACTTTTGCATACAAATCAAGAAAGTTGAAAAAATGAATATTAAAATGATGGTTTAAAGAGTAAGGTGGTAAAATAATTTTTTAAATATGGAGATGTTGCAAAGATTTCAAATTGCCTAAAATAGAATATATTGCAAAGGTGTTAGGACATGTGGAATATCTAATAGTTTATATCATATTTTCCTATATTTCGAGTTAAACAATTTTTTTTTGTCTTATTTCAGATGTCAAAGTGTAGATTTCTGAAACTTATGGTGAAAAATTATAAGTTTACCAAATCTAGGGGGTTTATAATTATTTTTTAAGAAATAAGGGGATAAAAAGGCTAGGTTAAATTGCATAGTTTCAGCATGTGTTGAAAACTATCCCTGAAGTAATGAAGGTAACAAAGTTGTCATTAAAGCCTGTCCCTCTGTCTGCAAACATCTTTTACCCAGCTACCTAGCAAATGTAAATAGTTAAAATAAAATACAACTATGAAAAGAAACAAAAATAAACAAACAAAATCAAGTTTATTGATATTTAACATGCTTATTATTATATTAAGTATTTAGTTTATTGATATTTAATTTGGTGATAACAACTTGTCATATAAATTAAATTTTCAAATAAAAATATTTTTATTGAATATAGTTTGGAAAAAAAATTTAGATAAATATAAACTTTTAGATTTCTCAGCTGGATGCCTAATCGAGGCATGCCAAGGAAAGAATAATTCTGCAATGAATAATTACTTTAAGGACACAGACAACAGATTTGCTGAGCTCATTACTTTGCTATAGTTTTGTAATTTGGATTATATTTTAAGAACACATGGTCAGATATAAATATTTACCCAAAAAAAGGCCAAAATACAGATGTAGTCCCTGAACTCGGTCAACTAGGAGGCTTATCCCTTTGAACTTAAACTCGGGGCAACTCAACCCCTAAACTTGGTAAAGTGAGTAAGTCAAGCCTTTTGACCAGCACATGCCATCACATGACCTCTAAAACTCTAATGTCATGCGTCCGCTCACACCATTGTCATCTTCTCACATCTCTCTCTCTTTCTCTCTCTCATCCATTCTAATAGCACCGTTTGCCACCTCCCTTCGCCACTTTTGAAAGTAAACTGGCCTAATCATGTGACCTACTAGCTCTTCCTTGTTCGTGCCTTTTGCACTTCCCCCTTCACTGTTTGTCATCATTCGCCCTTCGTCATCTGCTGACCATTGCTCTTTGCCCTTCCTTGCCCTTCGCCCTTCACCGTCCTTCGTCCTTCACCCTTCTCCCTTTACCCTTTGCTGTCCTTCATCAATCGCCCTTTGCCCTTAGCCGTATTTCATCCTTTGCCCTTCACTCTTTGCCCTTCACATGACCTCATCACATCCTCTCACATGGCAGGTTTCCAATGCTAAAGGAAGATGAGTTGGATTTAGGGGACTAAAGATTAAGGTTTAAGAAAGAACAATAAGAAACTCTAGTGGCTTTTTTTGTACTTTTTTCCTTTGTTTAATGGACAGAAGTTAGATCACATGCCAATCAAAGGGGTTGGCTAACCCATTTTGCCAAGAGGAGGGGCTGAGTTGCCCCGATTTCAATTGCAGGGGTGAAGTTGTCCTGGTTGGCCTTGTTTGGGGGTTTTAGGTGTATTTAGGCCCAAAAAAAAAACAGAACCCACCCGCCGCACGCGTTTCCTTCGGCTGTCTCGTCCAACCATACATACAAGCCGAGCAAGAAATCCAACTTCGCCGCACGTGCCTCGCCGCCCCGTCCACCGTAAATTGCCGAGTTCGGTCACGTGACAATCGGTTCACGGGTCCTTTCTCTTCGCATCCTCCCGCGAGTTCCCTTTATTTCTTACTTCTCCTTGCTCCTCCATGGGACAACCTCAAATCTTATAGCCAAAGCTTCGGATCTGAATCTGAGCTCGGTGATTGTGCGATCGAGCTTCCGTTTGATCATGGCGACAAGGAATCGCACGTTGATATTCAGAAAATACCGGGATGCGTTAAAGAGCGTCAGAGTTCCATCGAGCTCGTCGCTGGCGTCTTCTTCAGCTACGAGCTCCGCCGGAGGTCCGGTGATAGAGATGGTCAGCGCATCGCTTCTACATCCTAATCGCTCTTACACTCCGCTAAGCACCGATGATCCCGGAAATTCAAGGTAAAAGCGATCGTTCTCTCTTTAACACTTCGTTTGTAATCGGACGTTGTACTAATGCTGCAATGAACTGAATCAGCGAATGCAAAAGTTGCAGTTCTGTTGGTATACCAAGATTTTTATGAGGAATACAAGCTAAATCTTCTATAGTCGATAATTCGGCCAAATAAGGAACTTTATTTTGAATCTGTCAAGACTAGTTTGGAGACCCTTTGACGGGCTGGGTCATCGACAAATTAACTGTAAATTACGGTCTTGAAGATAGAATGGGTGCCATGTTGCAGATGCAAATTTTGTTTGCGCGCGTCTGTCATGGAAAATTATCTCTTCATTATGGAGTTGTAGGTTTTGTTTGCTCCATAGTTAACGTAGTATTTTTTCTAGCTAAGGTTGTGATGCATTCACTGGTCCTGAATCAGGGCTGCCAGTGGACTTTAGATATTGAGGGAGTCACATGTACTCTTTGGTATCAACCTATTTTGCTGCTGTCTGTGGTACACTATTTCTAACGGTAGTTATTGGAACTAGTAATAGTGTTGCAAGACGGGTTGAAGGTGAGGAGATTTTGTGGGGGATTGTAGGTGACATAGGCTCGTATCACAAGATTGGACACATTTGTTCCCTGATTCTTTTGTTTGTAATGTCCTGAAAATCAAATTTCATAAGCTGTGGGATAAATGATTCTTGTGACTAGCCCAGGGCAAGGGAGGTTACATGCAGAATATTGATCAAATTGAGAGTTGAAAAATATGAGAATGTTATAGAATTAGTGTACTCAAGACTTTTATATGTTGTCTTAGCAAAAATAAAAAATGGGAGAAAAGAACTGTGAACTTGACAAACAGTTTTATAGAACGTAGATTTCATTCTAGAGTTTTGGATACATCATCTGCGGACTTACACTGCTGATGAAGGACTGAGTTGATACTTCTTAGATGATATGCTAGTCTTTCAGGCCATTCCTCTGGTATCCTTTGAACGGAGGACAGCTTTGTTTTCAAGGGGATTCATTAGCTTCAAGATTTATAGGATATACACAAGTGATAACTGCTATTGTGATCTAATTTTTGCTACCTACCTATTCAGCTTATCCCTTTGTCCACTTTTTGATTTGCATCTTCCATGATTTGAGAGTATGGTAGAGAAATAAGATATTTTCTGTTGACGACAGTAAAGGTGCAGTCAGAATAGATCTTCCACCAGCTTGGGTTGATATATCCGAGGAAATAGCAGCAAATGTGCAACATGCTCGAACAAAAATGGCTGAATTGGCTAGGGCTCATGAAAAGGCTTTGATGCCTTCCTTTGGTGATGGTAGAGACGATCAACATAGAATTGAGGGTCTCACACAGGAAGTAACTAATCTGTTAAAAAAGTCAGAGAAGCGATTGCAAACCCTCTCTGCTGCTGGGCCGTCTGAGGACTCTAATGTCAGAAAAAATGTGCAGGTGAGGATCATTCTTAATTTTCTATCAGTTTCATTACATTCCAAAGCAATTCCAGCAATTAAGATAACACCATTTCAAGAGATTTCAGATCTTCCCCTGCTCTGCAAATCACTCTGTTGCATGTATGATTACACATTTTATAGTTACTGGGTCTATAATCATTTGCTGGAAAAGATCTTGTGTTCTTTTCCTAATCGAATATGTGTGTCACTTTCATCCAGTCGAATTCTCTTTATCAAGTTGGATGGTCAAAGCTTTAGAGTAAACTTAGAATAGGTGGCTCCCTCTAATTGTATTGTAGCGCTGCAGTTGACATCCTGGAAACCCCTATCTTCTCTCTGGTGATCCTTTGCAGTCTGAGACACATTGTCATGTCTTTCTTGTACTCTAGATTATCGTGACCTGTAATTCAGTAAGATAACAAATTGTTGGATATCTGGTGAGTTGGAAAGAAGTTTATGGCTCAACTTTGTGCCAGTACATATTGTCATTTCTGTAGAATGGATGTTACTCATTTTCACACCAGTATTTTTTGGGATTAGCTGGTTATTGTTGTATTCACTTCCATTTCCTTCTTTCCCCTGTTTGGCAGCGGTCTCTTGCTACTGACCTTCAGAATCTCTCAACGGAATTTCGGAGGAAACAGTCTACTTATTTGAAGCGACTTAGACAGCAAAAGGAGGTCGGAAAAGAATCACGTTTACATTTTGTCTCAAACTGATATTTTGGGGGCATGTATTTCAAGTCTTTAGAACTCTTTTAGGCTTTCTCTATTTAATGGGAATTGGACTTTTCTAACTTCCTGTAGCCACATTGATATTTGTGCTGTCTTCTTGTTCTTTAATTTTGGTTTTAATGTTTTTTTTTTATTTTCTTGTTCTTAATTGGTTTCTCTAATAAAGGGTCAAGATGGTGTTGACTTCGAGATACAACTGAATGGTAATAGGTCTAAGGTGGAGGATGATGACTTGGATGAGCTGGTATGTTGATACTTTTTCTTGTGTTAGTTGATTTAAAGTCTAATCAACTTCATTATTTCTTTGTTGTTTAAGAATATTGAACTATGATGTTTGAGTCCTCACATTTTCTATTGTGGTACTTCACAAAATATGTATTCAGGTGTTTAACGAACGTCAAATGGCTAAGTTGAAAAAGAGTGAGGCATTCACATTAGAAAGGGAAAGAGAGATCCAGCAGGCAAGCCATTGATATTTTTCTGTATTTGTGCTGTTCTTAGTCATTACCTCTAGTGGATAGTTTATCCATTTGTGTTCTGTAGGTCGTCGAATCAGTAAATGAGCTGGCTCAGATTATGAAGGATTTGTCAGTTCTGATTATAGACCAGGTAATAACCAGGGCTTTGTAATCTGTTTAGCACGAAGGAAGAACTGTATTCTGATTTATTAAAATTTCTCGTTACATTAGGGCACAATTGTTGATCGGATCGACTACAACATTCAGAATGTTGCGACTACAGTTGAGGAAGGGCTGAAGCAGCTGGAGAAGGTATACTCTGTTGTTGGTTTTACCTCTGCTTTCACTATGGCCATCTCTCTTGTATTTGTAATTTCTATCATATTTTTATATGATCTGGAATCACAGGCAGAAAGAACGCAGAAACAAGGAGGGATGGTGATGTGCGCTACAGTTCTCATTATTATGTGCTTCATTATGTTGGTCCTCCTAATCCTCAAGGAGATATTTTTCTGATTGCCGTCTACATTAACTCACCATCAGATTCACATTTTTAATGTATTAGGCCACTGTTGTTTTACCGGTTCAGCGCCAGAGATTTTCTTCACTCGACAAGAGAATGTGGGAGTTTTGTATTTCCCCACGTACATAACTATACGAGATGGCCTAATGCACTTATTTGTTGCGGGGATTGGGTTTGGGGTTTGAGTAGCGAGGCCACTCCCCTAAGATTGTATAGGTTATAGAGTACACTGTGTTGTAGCTTTACTCAAGGAACTGATCGATTTTTTCTTTGGAATTTTGGTTCCTTTCAACAATCCATTGCGGGGAGGTTTTACATGTTTGTATAAATTCATCTGATTTAATGAAATATCATACACCTGATTTACCGTCCAAATCTGGTCAGTTAAGTTGTGCTTCCTGCAGTGAAATTTCCAGGCATTCGAAGCATACAACTTTTGCAAGTAACAGCAGAACAAACTGGAAGTTGTTCGTTGAACGAGCTGGTGAAAATCTTTAGTGTTAAAGGTGAAGTACTAGAATCAATGAATTCCAACTTTATCTGGGAGAGAAGTTATGGAATGAAGAATAGTATTTTGCAAGTTAGTTCTAGTGTCCAACCAGAGAGGGGGGGGGGGTGTTTGGGGAGAGCTTTCAAGTCGAGACATTGGCGACTCTTCTATGAGCAGAAAGTTTGCATGGATGATGGTTAGCCAGATAAATGACTAAAAGTCAGCTTCAGAGGATGGCTTCAGCATCTTCGTTGAGCAGAATGTTTTACAAATGACAACAATAAATCATACAGTACATAATAATGTAAGGGTAAGAGAATAGCTCCTCGTCCTCGTACACTAACTGGAATTCTTTTTCTTCCTGCTGCGGTTCACATCTGCCGCTGTGAACGCTTCTTCCAGAAGGTCCGAGACTGACAGTTTCAAGTCAAACGTCAGCTTCTGGAGAATCTGTGACAATGAATACACATCAGACATAGCTCGATGGGCTCTACCAACCAAACCAATGTCATAATGCTCACGGAGGGCTTCCAATGAAAGTTTCGACGGTAGGCTCGTGCCTGCAAATAAAACATTAATATGCTTTGAGAAATTTTCAAGCATGAAATTTCATTATGCAGATTGCAGGGGAGAGAGAGAAAGAAACCTCCAGTCTTGATGAGTTTACGAGCCAGAACAAGTGTATCCACGAACATCCAGTCTTCAGGAATCTCATATGAGCAACGGTTAAATTCATTGATCAGAAATGGCACATCAAAACCGCGACCATTGTGAGCCACCAACAACAACTGACCCCCAGGTTTCTTACGGCTTTCAACATACTTTACCAAGATTGGTATTAGGTCCTCCATCCTAAAAAAAGTTGAGAAATAATCAACGGAAGCCAATTGTTGATACCTCTGCGTCCATCTGAGGAAGAGGCATGACATTTTTACATCAAAAGAATCAAATAACTGAACGATTGAGCAATTTTTAATTGCAAAGATGCAAATTGGCATAAAATGGTGAAGTTGGTTATGAAAGTTGCAGAGAATGCATCTAGTCTTCAAGGTATATCCATTTACTAGCAAAGCAGGACAAAGAGGGGGTCCAACCTTGGAACATCAGGTCTACGGACCATATGTGTTGTGATGCCATGGACTTTTGGGTTGGGAACATTGCGTTCTGGATTCACCAATGTCTGGAAAGTACTATCTTTACCTCCTGAAAGATCCAGAGAAGCAAACTCAACAATTCGTCCATACTTCCTACTAATTGCTGTTGTTTCGATATCAAAAACAATAACTGTCACTAAGCTAGCCAAGTCTTTGCCTTTGGCAATCTCTTCTTCTGATTCATAATATCGAATCTTTTGAATGTCATGAACTCCTGCCATATTTACATCTACTGCAGTGCTTTTTGAGATCCTCTGATCCAGAAATTCGTCCACAATACTGCTTGCTTTATTTCGTTGGTTGTTTGTACTTTTTCCACCAGTTTCTGTAGACATGGATCTTTTAAACCATCTCCTGCTGTATCCGCCTTCAAAACCATAGCTTTTGGAAGCCAAAAGCTTGGAGGTTGAACCATGTAGTCTGCAACTACTCAAGCTGTGAAAGCCTTCACTGCAAAAATTAGCTATGCTATGAATTCTACCCCTGGGGGCTTGCAATATTGAGAAATACATGGTAGCTATCCTCATCCCAAAACAGGAGTGATCACAGAGTCAAACTTCAACGAATGAATAATTCCACATAACAGTCACAAACGCAGGCTTCAACCTGAAAAATTAAGAGAAGTTTGTCAATAAAATAAAAAGAGGAATAGGAAATCCTTGCTACCTAAATAAAAACATTGGAGTCGGTAGATATAGCCTATTATTCTGTAAGCTAAGCCTCGGCCATAAACATGGATACTAACTTCGAAAATAACCCTGAAATTATAAAAACTAATATACAAAGAAATTGTTTTTTCGTTTCTTTTTCCTTGATATACATGGACATCTGAAATGAATTTGGTAACATACAACAACATGGTTCTTTGCAGACCTGAGAGCAAAAGAGCTCCAGGACAAGCAAAGACAAAGAAAGCATGACAAAAGCAATTCTCAAATAGATCCCCACAACGAAAGCTGTGCCCTTTGTCACACTAAAACCAAACGGAGCTAGATTTTATCTTGATTTTTTTTGGTCAAGCAACAGGAACTACATTAGTTATGCATAAAAAAGAGATGAAATATTACACAAAAGATTTTACAACTCCATGGATGAACATGTGTATTCTGAAATATCATACCAACTAAAGACTGGAGAATTATAATCAAAGGGCTATCGTCCCCCCAGAAAAGCATTTATGAAATTGATTTTTCTACTCAGCTGTCCCAAATGCATGCTACAATGGTTAAAAAAAGAAAAAAAAATCAAACTTAAAGCTCCCATCAGGAAATGCAAACAAGGTCCATTTGATCAGAAATTCTACCTGATAAAATTCACATTTAATTGGAAGATAAGATATAAAACATCGATGTTAATACTACATCCTAGGACCTTTTTAAGATTCCCGTTTCGTTCTCGTTTCGTGTGGGTTTGGGGGTGACCGGGTAATGCAAAATGACACTAAAAAAGGAAATCTGATTAATTCAACCCAGATGCCACCACAAAAAGAACAACCCTTTTTATAATTTCCTAGCAGAGAGTTAGAAATTAGAACGCATAGACTGATCGGTTTCATTCGATTTAATCTTCCATACTTCATACCTGGGTTTAGAACTGAAAACAATGGAAACCAAATAAATTTCCTAAAGCACCTCTACTTGTTTCCATTTCCAGAGCGACCAACCAATGAGAGAGAGAGGGAGAGATGCCTTGTGGTGACAACAATCCAAGGCAACCTTGTGTTTGTGAAAATGCCTGAAAGAATTACTTGTATATATAGACAAAGAGAGGGAGAGGGAAATTCAGTTTCAGTAAAGCCTTTTTGAGGGTAGATAACTGGCTGCAAGTGATCATGTGGACAATTTCCATGGAACTAAAATTAAAAGGAAAGAGATTTGAGCCCATGAGACTCGGATCCAGCGCCCGATCCGCACTTCTCGGGCCACTCTTCCCCATTTTCAATTTGGGTCAATTCCATAATCCGCCCGAATATTCTGTTCGGCTAGTTAACGTTTTCCCCAGAACATGTTTTTGCTAGTGCAACAAAAATTATGGCCACTGATATAATCTTGATATTATTCCTTTTTTTTTTTTTAAACAATCCTGTTATATCTCAAAATCAACACGCCATGGATAGACGGGGTGGGTGGCTAACTGATAGAAGACCTATTAAAATGATCAATTAAGTTAAATCTTACCAAAAGTTTTCTAGATCATGATAAGATAACAAATTTGTATCTTGTATGGTACTACCATATTTTCTCTACTTTTGAGTAGACAAAGGAGGAGAAAGGGGAGGTTGAGGAGTGGGAGGTGATTGCTTTAGGCATTTAGCTTGACGTAGCTGCAAGCAATGCTCTTTGGCAATGACAAGTTAATTGGTCGCCCCAAGAAAACAATATACGATTCTCGGCGACGCAAAATTTTCTCCACAGTTTCTCAATCTTGCACGAAAGTACTTGTAAAGGAGAGGAGGTGAAAAAGATCTCTCATCTCACGTCAATTTTAAAAGGGCGAAGAAAACGAGTCCAGTTGGAAGGAAATGGGCCTCTGACTCTGCTGCATTCAGACTTATTATTGGGTACGCTGCTGGATTGGGCTTGGACCAGCAAACAAACATGCCCAAGGAAAAAGAGCTGCAGGCGGCTGGATCAAGTTTCGGTGTCTTTTTCTCTTCCATCTACGGTGCGTGTGAGTGCGTGTTAGGGATGGCAATTGGGTGGATCGGGTCATTCAGATTCAAGTTGGCTTAGGTTAGTATGTATTCGGGTCCAGTTTGGGTTGATTTCGGACTGAATAGATTTCATGTTCGGGTTGGGTCAGGCCGGTTTATTTGGGTTCAGATCAAATAAGGTCAGGTTTACTTAGTTCACTGATACATAAGCCGAAATCACTAAAATGATTCAATTTTTTTATTTAATTTTGATTAAAATTTAATTTAACTAGACTAAAAATAATATAAAAATTATGAAAATATGTTAATATATAATTTATTTAATAAAATACTCTCTCTATGTCAAGTTCTTTGAAATATTCACTATTCAACAATTAATCTATGATTTTTTATTTTCAACATTTTAGTATATAAATGAAAATTGATTATATATATAAATAATAATAAATAAAGAACTTATATAGTTTCTAAATATATACTTTAAAAATTTTTTTCTAACAAATAATCTCCCCTATCCCATTTTCTTCGCACCATTTAACTTTTCTAACTAGTTTGACATGAATTTATTTATATTATTTTTTATTAAAAAAATTAAAAAAATATATTTAAAAATTATAGGTCTTGATTTATTATTCATGTATAAAATGTTTTATTTATATATTAAAATGTTGAAAACAAAAAATTATATATTAATTGTTAAAATATGAATGGTAAAAATAATTTGAGATATAAAGAGTAATATAAATAAATTCAATTCAAACTATTCAAAAAAGTCAAATATTTTAAAGAATATAGAACAAAAGAGGTATTATAATTTCTAAAATCTAATTATTTTTATCCCTCTATCATCATTTCACTAATAGTTTCTTATAGTTCTTATTCACTCGCTCTACAACATAAAACAGATCAGCAGAATAGAAGAAACTCATTCACATATATTAAATCATAATTTTTTTAAAGTATTTACCGATCATATATTTTATATTGATTTAAGTTAAAATCAAGTCTTGTCGGATTTAGTCATTGGGTCATTTCAAGTTCGAGCCAAGTCGGATTTAGGTTCATGTTTTCTCGGGTTTCACTTCAATTAGACTCGGGTTGTTGACTTTTCTAATCAAATCAAACTTGGGTTAGATTTTTTGATCGAGTTAAATTTTGTCATCTCTAATGTGCGTGCGTGCGTGCGCGCGCGCGCGTGTGTGTGTGTGGAGAGGGGTAAAGGTGCTTGCTTAGGGCTTTTCGCTCGGTCGGTCTGCCAAAACTTGTAACCACCAATTTCTGGCTCCTGTTTGTTGGGCAGTTGTCCTATTCTAAATATTCCAAGTAAAAAATTAGCCTCAAGACAAAGCCATTAAAGAGAAAGCTGATTGCTCTTCGGCCTCTTCAATCTTCATCTTCCTTCTCCCCTGGGTCTGGCACCTCTTCTTCTTTACCGCCATTGATGTTGCTTCCTCGAACCCAGCTGAAGCTGAGGAAGAAAATGGTGATGGGTTTTTCTTTTGCAGCAAAATCTCATTCCCCAAGGAAAATAACCTCATCCTCGGAGGCCTTCCCGCTGCAACTGGACCTTCGAGCGGCAGAGATCTTTGCAGAAGCAGAGACGAAAGTGGTGCCGCTATCAGAGATCTTGCCGTATTTGAGCCCATATGCATTTGCACAAAGTCTGAAATTCACGACAAGAATCAGCGTCAAGCTCTGATTCAGCCCAGAACAGCAAAACACCATGAAATAAATTCTTTTCTTTTTTGTTTTAATAAAAAAAACTGAATACTAGAGAAAAGAACCAAAACAGAAAGCCCCATTTGCATAAAACAGAAAGAGTTTATTGAAAAAATGATTCTTCTTCAGTGCTACCTTGGGGCCAGTTGGACACTTGGACCGCATCTCAATAAAGGGGTGGAAGTGATCTTGCAATAAAAACAGCGCCTGTTGCTCTCGAAGGCTTTTCTGTTCAAGGATTTCTACACCAAGCAGAATGAAGAAAAAAAGAGCCAAGCATCACAAATGAGTAGATTATCATATGGCAAGTACACTAAGAGGACAAACATGAAGAAGCAAAGCAGCAGCTCAGCTTTCACCACATTTCCCTTCCAATACATTTTGCCCTCACAACTTATCTCAGCCAGTTCTTTAAAAAAAAAAAAGGTTCAAGCAGAGAGAAGGGACTAATATGGCGAGTCCCGGCAATATGCCATTGTATGCACAAAATAAAGAGAAGGGAGGGAAGGAAGGAGACAACAAAACAGAGTAAGCAAAGAGGAATATTTGGAGAAGGAAAATGTGGTGCACGATAATAATATACCAACAGGCGTGCAAAAACATGGTGACGCTTTTAACAAGAGAGCGGGGGTTCAAGAATTAGGGGTGATCACGAAACCGAAAAACCGAAATATTTTATAAATTTGGTTCCGTTTTTTCGGTATTTTGGTTCGGTTTCGATGAGAACCGAATAAAGGAAATTTCGATTTCGGTTTTGGGAGTCGGTTATTTCGGTAACCAAAATAACCGAATTATACTTATTGGGCTTTAGCCCACTTTTCCAAACCCTTACCCCCTAGGCCCTAGTTACCTTGCCTACCCGCCCCAGGCCCCCAGTTACTCACCCTTTTGGGCCTGTACACCCTTTGCCTGACACGCTCAGGCCTAATCTGATTCTCCTCAGCCCGTCAGCCCAAGATCACCCAATCACCACCCCTCGCATCGCAGCAGCCTCGGCCCTCGGCCAGCCCTGTAGTCTCTATCTTCGCGCAGTGCTCCTCCTCGACCTCGACTGGCGACTGCGCGAGGGCCGATCGCAAATCGCTGGCACAATCGGCCAATCGCAGCCTCTCTCGGCGTCGGCCTCAGCTCTCCTCGTCCCCCGCGTTCTCCCTCTGCTCTGCTCGCCTGCTGTCTTGTCCTGGTCCTCGCGGGTCGCGACGGCAAACCGCAAATCCTTCTCGGCGTTCTCCTTCTGGGCGACTAGGCGTACTAGCGGCGACGTTGTTCTCCTTCCCAGGCTCCCAGTTCACACAGGCGCACAGCAGCTATCAGGTAGTTTCAGCAGGAAATTAGCTAGGATTTTTTTCGGTTAATTCGGTTAGAACCGAACCGAACCAAAATATTTCGGTTCGGTTCCAATTCGGTTTCTATCACTAATTCGGTTATTTCGGTTCGTTACCACACAAAACCGAAATCGAATAAAACCGACTATTTTGGTTCGGTTCAAACCGAAATAACCGGATGCTCACCCCTATCAAGAATTGGACATAAACCTTGGCAAGGAAAATGACCAAAGAGCCCTGGTAGCGCCATGCCATCAGGGCCTCAAGCCCATCATCAGTTGAGCTTGAGAACTGAGACCACTAGCACAGCGCCTGCCGTGCCTGCAAAGATTTTGAGAACGAGATAACACGTGGCCGCTGCAGCTTGAACGGCGGAATTCTACTGCAGGTCTGGACTCATAGGCCCTCTATTTAAGAGATTGCTTTGCACATTGATCCTATAGTTCACAAGAGTTGCATTTAAACCACCCCATTTCTACAGAGCAAGTATCTGCATCCGATAGCCGCGCAACTTAAATGCATAAACCATCTTATATTGCAGTGTTTACAACAGATAAACAACTGAACACACTCGGTAGCTGGTATTGGTATTAGCCAAAAAGCAAGCAATCCGCAGATAACTAAAACCGTTGTAAATGGCCCCAAAAATAAGAATTTAAAGAGAAACCAGATTCGCCATGACTACTGTCGACTGAGAACACCAAACCAACTCCAGATCCTCGATCACTCTTCACTCTTCACTCCTTTTATTAAAGCAGCAGAGCCCAAGCCCATCTCCACAGCTCATCCCAACTTCCGTAATATTTAACCTTGCAGGACTTGTCCTTCAAGCCAGTCTCTTCAGTTTCCAGATCTTGCCTGACAGGGCACCACACACGACACCAACACATGAGATGCCATAACTTGGGAGCCGAAATTGTAGGCCAACTGAACTATTGCTCGAGAAAGATTCAACCATGGAAACCCTACAACTTCCTGCCTCATTTTTTTTTTAAGGAAAAAAAAAAAAGATCATAAGTGCGAAGCTGGCCAACCAGAGATTCAAGCTGTGCATCCTACAAAAACAACATAATACATACCTCTAGCTGAACTTAAACCCCTCTGGAGGAACAGAGGATACATCTGCGCCGAAATTGAATCCAGATAGTGCAGGATCAACAGGTGGCATAGTACCATCGTCCTCCTCCAACCAGTATGTCTCGAGAACCTTCACAGCCTTCTCATATATCTCATTATTGTCATGAGACTGAAGGTTCTCAATTTTTTCTAACCCCTCAGCATCATCAATCATCTGCGCATATAGATTAACACCCCCAGCATTTCCCAAGTTCTTGTCAGCTTCACCAATCTTCAAAATGTTTTCTAGCCCTTCCAAACAAACCACTATAATCCTTGGATCAGGGGAATTGAGAAGATCACACAAGGGCTTGATACAGCCTTGACTTACAAGGTACCTGTTGATCGCAACATATCCGTATAAGAACTTTAGGAATATCAGATTACAGAGAAACACAGTTGAGGTTCAGTTCATACTTTATTTGCTCAAGAGTACCACCAGATGTAGCATTGGAGATTGCCCAAGCAGCTTCTTTCTTTATATCAAACTCGGCATTTTGAAGCAGATTAACAAGTGGACCTATTATATTAGCTTCAATCACAGCCTGCGCATCAGTATAGTACATTAGCATTGGATTACACGGAAAGGAACTGATGCCTATAACATAAGGAAATACAAAAAAGAAAACAGTTTTGAGATCAAATTTACAATTAAAAGGAAAAATATCTAGGATGGGGGGAGACAGAGAAGAGGGGGGAGGTCCATTGCACCTGAATCTGCTCCTTATTTCCAGCAGTAATATTAGAAATCGTCCAACAAGCCTCTTTCTTGATGCTCTTTTTATAATTGTTCATCAACAGGTTGAAAAGGAACGGCAATGCTCCATGATTTATAATAAACTGGAGGCAAGAAAGGTGACGGCTTAATCAAGCACACCTTAGAACAAAAGGAAACTCATTGAAGGATACTATCCATTAAAAATCTGGTATAATATCATACAAGCTCGGACATAGGATCTTGAGAAACCAGACGGAAACAACCAAATAACCAACAGGGGTTTGCCCCCAAGTCAAAAGCAACTCGATATTTGTTTTCCTCCAACTCTGACACAAAATTTGTCTATAGGAACTTTGACACTACCATTTAAGTGAGTGAATGCTAACTGTATTATATGGAGGTGTGACAAAGCAAACCTCCAGACCTTGAGTAATCGATGACAAAGAACAACCAAAATCTACTTTCTTATGGAGGGAAAAAAAAGGGCAAAAGCGCACAAACACAAATGTAACAGAAAAACTTGCAACAGGAAAGATATGCAACTAGAAGAACAAAAATTTATGACCAGGAAAAAAAAATCTCCAGTTGTATCAAACAGACAACAAGCAGAGTAAAGGAAGGATTGTGTGTCTGGGAGGTCGCTGATACCTGAGTTTGCAAATCATCCCCTGTGACAATGTTACCAACTGTACGGAGAGCTGGAATGAGAACTGATGGAGAGGGATGCCTAAAAGAAGGCATCAATTGTCAAAATATAGGAAAAGCAGAGAGAATCAAAGTAGAATCCCATGAAGATACAAAATTAAAGACAAAACAAGTAACTTACATCAAAAGTTCCACAAGCCTTGGACATATACCGGCTTCAATAACAGCTTGAATTTTGTCATTGGTACCATCGGAAAGATAAGAAAGTGCCCAACATGCATCAGTCAATACCTCTTCATCATTTGAATGAATAAGACGTGCCAACACAGGAAGTGCAGGCTTAACCTGAGTATAACATTGAGAGCACTTCAATAAATCCCATGAAGGATAGGCTTCATGATAACAACTCTCACCAAACACTTCTTATTTCTTAAGTGGATGAAACAGAAACATCAAATTACAAACAAAGAATACAACATTATCATAGCCCATAACAACAATACCAAGTTATGTCTGACAAGGGGCCCAACCTGATCAAAGGGTGGCTGTGGCTTGCCCCTACAAAAATTTGAAAGAGTCCAGGTACCATTTGTTAACATTGAAAGTTTTGCATGCTCATTCAACTGTGCTAGCAAAGGCAGCAAAGCAGCATGACCAAGAACAAAATCGCGGCATTTAGGGGAGTCACCGGCAACATTTCCCAGTGCCCACACAGCCTGCAAATATCCATGCAGAAAGTAATAAATATAGTGGTCCACACTTCAGTAGTAAATGCTTGGCTTTTTCCCCAGTCTAAACATAAACTTGTCTACAGAACACTCAATAAAAATCAGACAAGATGTGAATAAGATAAAACCCCTTCTTCCAATTTTTCAGTATTCGCTAAGAGTTGCGTGCACACCTGTTCACGAACATCATCACTTGGAGAACTCAGAAGTTTTACAAAGACTGGGACAGCACCACTATCAATTACCACCTTTGTATTCTCTGATGTGCCAGAAGCAATATTCGTGAGAGCCCAAGCTGCCTCAAACTGTGCAAGTTGTAAGCAGTCAATGCTATGCAAGCAAACTTGTCTAGAATAAAAATCTATCTAATGATCTAATTATGCAGAGGGAACCTGAAGCTGTGGGAATTCCTCCCTCATAAGAAACTCAACAAATCGAGGCACAACACCAGCTTGAATAACTTCCTCAATGTGCGGGCTGCGTTCTGCAAACGTGAAAAACAGGGTTTTAAACAATTCTCGTTAGCTAAATTTATAAGAAAATAGTTATATAGGTTAACATCTCACCAATGGATAGCAGTTTCCTAAACTGAGTGGTCGCTTCAAGCTGCAGACTACTATCGTCAGTCCAAACACCAGCAACCATCGCCGGCAAATATTCCAACTGCGAGAACTCAAATGCAAATCAGATTGATTCAAGTTATCAGGTAGGCTGTCCCTCATTCAATATGATCAAAGCTACTTACACAGTACCAAATCAAAAAGCATGACGTCCCAATGAAAAGTATTCAGCCCCTAGTCTCAGCCAAGTAAAAAAAAAAATCTAAAAGCTTAATGCAACCAGAGCAGATATCCCTGATTCACAACCCGGAAGACAAACAAATGCATTATCTAAATAAAACGCACAGTGATAAATAAGCAATCCGGCAAAAATCCATCCAGAGAACCAAATTAACAGTAATCAATGAAATGAAGGCCTCGAGGAACCTTCTTGTCGAGACCAGTAGGGCGTAGAGCGGCGGGTAGTTGTTCGGGTTGAAGGCCCTCGCGTCGCTTCTTCTGCAGGCTTTCCTCGCGGCGGCTCTTCCTGATCTCGACCATGTTGTCCTCCCTCCTCCTCCTGCCCTCCTCGGCGTCCACCGCGACCTTGTAGCGGTTCCTTCGCACCTCCGTCCTGGCACTCGGCCTCAGAGACATCCTTGGAAACCACTCCGGCCCCAAAAAAACAGTCGAAACAAAGTGAACGGGCAGCCGAAACCCCCCGGGAGCTCAAACTCCGAAGTCGTAGCGAAAAAATCGATGGAGAAATTGATGAGGTTAGGATAAGGAGACTCGGAGCGGATTCAGAAATGGTAATTGAATTGATAGGCGTCGAATCGAGGGAGCAACTAGCGAGGGATTTTGGAGGTTTTTTCTGATAGTTTGATTGGCTTTGAAGAAGAATGAACTTGTGTGTTCATTTGTAAGGAAAATTACAAAACCCCCTAGGTTGGGTTTGCAAAGTTAACACCCTTAAAGAAAAGGCTTAAGTGTGTGAATGGTCCTCCAACTTTGCATAATCGGACGATTTAGTCCTCCATCTATGACTCAGCATGATTTGGCCCTCCAACTAAATTAGTTGGTCAATTAAGCTGGTAACTTTCATGAATTAGGACAATTAGGTCCAACAAAAGAAGAACATAACGTCTTCCATCAAAAAAAGTCCAATGTGGCTCTGATGTGCTTTAATAGGAGATAAATAAGCCTTTACCATTTTAAATAATATTAATTTGTTCAAAGAACGAGCAAAGAAACAAGACATGATCCCCTTTAACCCAATTTCTCCTTTCTTCATATGAATCGTGATTTCTCCTTACCCATCTGAATCTTCATCAAAAATTCAATCAATCGACTGAGCATTGGAAAGAATATATAGTTTAAACAAGCAGAGCAACGATGGTTCACAAACCAAATCCCTTGTACCAGGTTTCATCTTTCTCATTTTCCTCTTCTAAATCGTGATTCAAGTTTCTTTTATCTAAATTAGTCATTCACCTTTCTTGCATCTGAATCTTGATTCACATTTCTTGTATTAAAAATGTGATTCATCTTTCTCACATCTAAATCATGAATCACGTTTACAAAACAAAAATGAGATTAAACTAGCTTGGTGTTTTTGTGGTGCTATGGTTCGAAATGGGTTTACTCCAAAACAAAAACCATGGTCATCTGTGGCCAAAATGCTCTATAAATGGAGAAAACAAAGAAGGTGTTTAGATTGCTAAATATGTGTATTTATAATTCTGAGATTTTTGATATTATGATGCATTTCTATAGCAAAAATGGCAATTTTGGAGCTGCTTTTAAGTGACTAAGTAAGTTGTGTGCCTTGGGACTTGACCCTAGTTTTAATGCCTACAGTTCAATTATTAATGGTGCCTACAAATAGAAAGGTACACACATGATTGAGAGGGTAATGCACTTGATGGTAAAGAAAGGACTGCTTACCAGATATGCATTGTTGGTAAATGATTCAATTATTTAGAAACTTTGTCATATGATCTCTAGGACAGGAATTACAACGGATGATAGTTATTATAATGCATTTGTAGTGCTGCTCTGTAAGGTGAACTCTCTATAATGGAATGCAATATTCTTGGTCAACCCTTTATATGATCTTGGTCAACCCTTCTCTCCATGTCATCTCTGCCATCTTCCAAGTGTGCCAAAAAGTTTAGATTTAATGGTAGAAATGGTCATGTGCGGCTCCACATGACCTTTTGGACTAGATTGTACTACTAATCAAAGTTAGAGGACCAAATCGAACCAAGCCTTCGATAAAGGACCAAACTGTCCGATTCCACAAAGTTTGAGGACCAATCAGACACTTAAGCCTAAAGAAAAGGAGAAATGCTTAACTTTGCCTTTATAGCTTTCTCCCTTAGAAACTCTGCCTCAAACTTACGCATTTAAAGCTCAAAACACTTTTTCTCAACTTATGTGATTCATCTTCTTCGCTCTTTCGCTTCTCTTCTCCACCTCCTACGCTTGCAGGTTATTGCCCAACTAGAGAAACTAGTCTGAGTCCAGTGCATCTTCAAAGATAATTTCTTCAAAATAAAAAACAGAACAAAACAAAAACCATCCCCTTGATTCTTTTGAAAAAAACAACAGCAATAAAATCCTTCAGATCTTATAGTTTTTCCCTTTATCACGATGTTTTTGGCACTAATGGCATCCATCAAAGGATTTTAAGCCCAGCCCTGCCACCAACCACTGACGGTGATGATGGTGGCAAAGGCAGCCAATGCGAGCAAAAGGCAAAAGTTGAAAATATAAGTTAACGTTCGCTCCTTCATAGCCACGTAAGCACACATAGACAATATTTTTTTTAAAAAAAAAAAGTAAAGTAAACAACTTGTTCACTTGGATTCTTTGTATTGCTTCACGTATAAATATGTATTACAGGCTATGTACAAGCTAGACTTTCAGGCTTATCTAACTACTTATTTACCAACTAGAGATATATCAGAACTTAAGAGATAAATACAAAGAGATATATCCAGTGCTTTAACACTCCCCCTCAAGTTGGAGCATGTGGATTGAGGATGCCCAACTTGCATGCAAGAAGCTAGAATTGATCTCGACCTAAGGCTTTTGTAAGCAGGTCAGCTGGCTGTAGTTGGCTTGAGATGTGCCGAGCTTCAATGTCTTTTGCCTGAATCTTCCCTCGAATAAAGTGACAATCTATCTCAATGTGTTTCATTCGTTCATGAAACACAGGATTTGTGGCAATGTGTAGTGCAGCTTTGTTGTCACAGTAAAGCATCATCGGTTTGGAATGAGAGATGGTGAGATCGTGTAGCTGTCCTTTAAGCCACGTTAATTCATGAAGAACGAGATACCGTTTGCTGTTTCTTGGATTTCCATGCCACAGGGGCCTCCCCTATCTTGACAATGAAGCCTGTTGTTGATCATCGTGTTTTGGGCAGCTAGCCCAGTCAGCGTCGCAATAAGCATGGAGCTGGAGTTCGTTGTCCGCCGGAAAGAAAACACCTTGCCCATGAGTGTTCTTCAGATACCAAAGAAGATACATAGCAGCTCCATGGTGAGCTTCATTTTGCTCTTGCATGAATTGGCTGAGTAGATTAATGGTGTAGGTAATATCCGGCCTAGTGAAGGAGAGATATAACAGTTTGCCGATTAACCTCCTGTATTGCCCTGCATCCGGAAGTATTTTTCCTTCAGCTTGCCCTAAGTGAAGCTGCTGCCGAATAGGGAAGGCTGCTGGTTTGCATGCTGTCATGCCCGTTTCATGCAATATGTCAATGGTGTACTTGCGCTGTGAAAGAAAGATCCCTTGTGAGGACCTTGCGACTTCAAGTCCAAGGAAGTACTTCAATTTTCCAAGATCTTTGAGATGAAATTGGTCATGCAGGTGACCTTTCAATTTGTGAATCTGCTTCGGATTGTTGCCTGCAATAATGATGTCGTCGACATACACTAGGATAGCCACAAAATTGTTACCATCCTTAAGAGTAAAGAGTGAGTAATCGAACTTTGACTGAGCAAAACCAAATTTAATAAGGGAGCTGGAAAATTTTTCAAACCATTGACGTGGAGCTTGTTTCAATCCGTATAAAGATTTATGCAATTTGCATACTCGAGTATCACCTGTTTTTGTAATTCCTGGAGGTGGTCTCATGTATATATCTTCATTCAAGTCTCCTTGAAGAAATGCATTGTGGACATCCAACTGGTGCAATTCCCAATTTTTGATTGCAGCAATTGACAGAAGGCATCTTACAGTGGTGAGTTTGACTACAGGAGCGAATGTTTCTGTGTAATCAACTCCTTCAATTTGGTTAAACCCCTTCGCTACCAACCTCGCCTTATATCGTTTGATAGTTCCATTTGCTTTAAATTTGATCTTGTAAACCCACTTGGAGCCAATAGGTTTCTTTCCAGGAGGGAGAGGTACTAAGCTCCACGTTTTATTTTTCTCCAAGGCTTCTTTTTCACTTCTCATTGCTTCACGCCATTCTGGATATTGGTTTGCTTGCTCAAAGGTTTGTGGCTCAGTTTGGCTAGTCACTGCTGCAAGGAAAACTTTGTGTCTAGAACTAAAACGTGAGTAACTCAAATTATGTGTTATAGAGTAACCTTTACCTGAAGAAGCCTGATTGACAGAGGATGTGGATGATGAGCTTACAACAGGTGTCTCAAGTACATAATCTTGCAAGTAGGCTGGAAGGCGGCGTTCACGATGGGGACGATCTTTAACTGGGTTTTCAGGTGTCTTTGAACTACCAATTTCGTTGGTTGGTTGGTGGGGAGTTTGCTCAATATTGACTGGGCAAAGTTCATCCAGTATCGGTTCATCAACGTCATTTAACGTTACTGTGGGTTTTGGAGGATCACTGGTGAGATATGGGAACACATCCTCATGAAAAATTATATCTCGCGAGACTAGGACTTTTCCAGTGTTCTCGTCGATGACTTTGTACCCTTTTTGCCCCATAGGATATCCAACGAATATGCAAGGTTTGAAACGGGGTTCAAACTTGTCTTTGGTCCTGGTATGAACATAACAATGACACCCAAAAACTCAAAGATGGTTAAGAGATGGAATTTTGTTGAAAGGAATCTGATAAGGGCTTTTACCATTTAGCTTGGAAGATGGCATAAGGTTGATCAAGTAGGCTGCAGTCAGGATGCACTCGCCCCAAAATTTTATTGGTAGATTGGCTTGAAATCGAAGGGCTCATGCTACTTCGAGAAGATGGCGATGTTTTCTTTCAACTACACCATTTTGTTGTGGTGTGTTGGGGCAAGATGTTTGAATGATTATCCCATTGAGCTGGCAAAAGCTGAGCATTGATCCAGCTGCTAATTCTGGAGCATTGTTGGTCCTGACTTGCTGAACATTTTTCTGAAACTAAGTTTTGATCATAGCATGAAAGATAGAGAATTTTGTAGGGGCTTCAGATCTATTTTTCAGTAAATAAACCCAAGTAGATCTGCTGCAATCATCGACAATAGATAGGAAGTAGTGAGAGCCTGAAAGAGAAGGGACTTTGTAGGGACCCCAAACATCAACATGAATCAAATCAAATGGATTCTCACTAATATGTGTACTCAAAGGAAAAGGTTTTCTTGTTTGCTTAGCTCTAAGACAAGGATCACAATAATGATCAGAAAAACTTAAATGTGATAGCTGTGGGACACTGGATAATTTTCCAAAGGGAATATGACCAAGACGCTTGTGCCACGTTTCAGGTGGGATTGTGGTTTTTGAGGTTACAACTTTATGTTCTGTGAAACACCCGAAGTAGTACAGACCATCCTTTTGTTCACCCATGCCAATCGTCCTCTTCAAGCTTAGGTCCTGTAAAACACATAGATTTGAGAAAAATGTTACTGAACAGTTGAGCTCTTTTGTCAGTTTACTAACTGATAACAAGTTGCATGTAAACTCAGGGATAAAAAGAACTTTATTTAGCTCAATATTGGGGGCCAAAGTGGTTCGACCATAAGAGCAAATTTTCAAGTTGGCTCCATTGGGCATTTGTACTGGAGAGCATGATGTTGCTGAACATGCATTTGTCAAAAGTTCTTGGTGGCAAGTCATATGATCAGATGCTTCTGTATCGATTATCCAGTCAAAAGGGTTCATTGAGACCTTACCGGCAAAATTGACCAAACTTTCTTGATTCTGATTTGCGAGTAAGGCAACAAGCTGATCATATTGAGTTTGACTTAGTCCAATCCCCTTACATGCTGCTGCGTTCTCAGGCTGCTTTGTCAGAGCTTGGTTGGCTAAAGGTTTTCCTTGTTTGGATTTCTGTCCAACTTTGTTGTGTTGCCCTTGTGTTTTCTCCCCTTGCCACCAGTCGGGATAACCGATCAATTCGAAACACCCATCAGCAGTGTGACCATTTTTCCCGCAGTGAGTGCAGCTCAGGCGTGCCTTATTGATGGTTTTGTTGGTCCGATTTTTCTCGATTTTTGCTGCAAAGGCTGCAGCCTCCGCAGGTGCCTGCCTTGTTGTGGCCACACTCAGTTGCTTTTCTTCCTTGATAACAAGAGCATAAGCCTTGTTAAGACTTGGAAGTGGCTCCATGTTCAAAATCTGCGATCTGACAATACTAAAATGGTCATTGAGCCCCATTAGAAAATTGTGAAGTTTTTCACCTTCCCTTTCTTCAAGAAGCTGTTTTGCTGCCCCACATGTGCAAGGATACACGGCTGAGTATGTAGAGAGCTCGTCCCATAGTGCTTTCAGTTTCGTGAAGTAAGCCACAACTGTTGATCCTTGTTGCTGTAAAAGAGCAATTTCACGTTTCAGTTCATGAATACGAGGAGCATTACCTACTGAAAACCTTTCTGCCAAATCAGTCCACATTTCTGTGGCAGTGTCCGCATAGGCCACACTGGTATGTAATTCTGGTGCCAACGAGTTGAAGATCCATGAAATAATCATGGAGTTGGACTTCTCCCATGCCTCAAAGGTCGGGTCATTTGCTACTGGTTTCTTCAGAGTTCCATCGACAAGCTTCATTTTGTTTTTGGCTTTGAGTGCGTTTTGCATAGCTCATCGCCAAGTAGGATAGTTTTCGCCCTTGAGCAAGCAACCTACAAGCGTGGCTCCAGGATTGTCAGAAGGGCTGAGAAAGAAAGGAGAGGACGGATCGCTGCTGCCATTGTGGGAGCTTGAGGCAACGACTCTTTTGTTGTTGTCATCCCCCATTGATTCAAAGTTTGGGTGTGTAGTTTGAGCAGTCCCGCTCTTATACCATGTGAAGAAATGACTTTTGGAAGAAGTTATGCTTCCACACTTGGATTCTTTGTATTGCTTCATGTATAAATATGTATTACAGGCTATGTACAAGCTAAACTTTCAGGCTTGCTAGACTTTCAGGCTTATCTAACTACTTATTTACCAACTAGAGATATATCAGAACTTAAGAGATAAATACAAAGAGATATATCCGGTGCTTTAACACAGGAGAAAAAAATGAGTTCCCATATCTGCTTCTGGGTTTGATTATAGAAGATCCCAAAGGTTTTTTGGGTTCGGGAATCAAAATCAAAGATGCTTGGGAGGCAGTTCGGATTCTTGGGTGTTAGATAATTTCTGCTTTCTTTTGCTTTGTCTGAAAAAATGACACTAAGTGAATCAATCATGCGAAACAAAGATCAAATGAATGAACAATCAGCCTGGGGATATCTTACCTCCGTCAAGGATGATGGCACCAATGCACACGATGACGAAGAAATCGATGAAGGAACAATCATCCTCCGCTTTCACCTCACCCAATTTCCAAACGCGATGACGATGAAATCGGCTAGGTAGGTGCTGTTGCCGACCTTCATGGCGGTAAGGATGACGTATGAGGCTTCTCAGCAATGAAAAAAGACTTGACCTCGGACTAGCGGGTAAGATACAGATCTTAGGGATCGAGAGACAGCGGTGATACCGCCAGAAGAACGTGTGAGCCAACACCCTATTCGGGTCATTGAACGGCTTACCGTCTCCACGCCGCCGCTGAAGAAGTCGTTGTTTTAACCCCTCTGGGTGATTCGAGTTTGAAATCCATTGAATTTTCGGGACTCATGAGAAAAGGTTGAAAGTCTATGGTTAATTATTTTTTCAGATTAATTGGATTGATTTGAAAGAGTTTTAGTAGTTAGGGAGGCAAAGTTTTTACGAAGAAAGTTAGAAGTGTAAAGTCAGACATTTTCTTTCTTTTATAGTAATAGTGGGTAACGGCACTAACTTTGCAGGAGGTAAATGTATGTATTTAAAATAGTAGGAGCAAATTGTATATTCTACCAAATTTCAGTGGGATTTTGTGATTTTCCCTTATTTATATAGAGATATACAACATTGGGCTAGTGGCTAGTGGCGCATAAAGGCGTCATTTCAGCTTCTTTGTTTCTTTACATTTTCCGAACACAAAATGATAATATACTATTGATTGTTGAGGCCAAAATACCCTTTATTTCTTCAATTTAGTTGAGCAAGATATTTAACCACATAAACTTTAACTAAGGTTAACTCATCCTCTAAACTTACTTAAATGGATCAGTCAACTCATTTAATTGATTTGTGCGTCTCACGTGATGTCAGTTTCATAAATACCATTTGCCTTTGTTTGCTTGAAACCCCAAACCATCAGGTAAACTCACAACCGTAGGTGCTAAACACATTTCTGGTGAGACCTGAAATTGTTGGATAAGGAGAAACAATAAGGCAACAAGAGAAAGGAATAAGTAATACGGCCTCCACCGAGTCCAAGCTGTTCAGAACTATTGGCAAAAATGAGGCATCTTATCTAGTCAGCAGCATCGTTGAAAAGGTAACTTTTTTCTCATCAAACAATACCAAACCCACTCCGCCTCCTAAGCCTACCGTCCTCCCTTTCCCGTTGCTTGCCACCATTCCTATGGACCTGTAAGTGCCTCCCATCTTTAACTTTTATCACTCTTCTTTGTTGTTGTTTTTCTTTTCGCTTATGATATCTAGACTAGGCACTATTCTTGTTCAGGAGAAAAGCTAGTTTCTTTGTTAGAGGCCTCGATCTTGCCTCAAGCTCTACACCCACCCCTTTTGTGAGACCTAAATCTTGCTGCACCTGGACTAAGGGACAAAGCTAAGGGCGCCTTCTTTAATATTAACTTGATGGCAGTTGGGTATGGAAGAAATTGTTAGGGAAGTCAATAAATCAACAGAAGCAAGCATAATTCTTAACGTGTCCTTACTGGAAGTAGAAGAAGAGAGAGTTCAAAGCCTAAATGTTGATGCGACAAAGGAAGGCAATAACTGCACCTCCATTGTTGGTATCTTAAGGAATATGGTGGCTTGTATTGAAGTTTATAAAAGAAGGGTAAAGGAACAAAAGATCATAAAGTTTGAGATAAGTTCTATAATTTTCCTTTTTTTTAGCTGCAGACAAAAAAAATACGAATTTACTTCTCATATTTCATCAAAATTATAATTCCAAGCCTAAAGATTTACATGAGTCACTAAACTATGGAGGACGAATAGTGTTACGTTTTTCAAAAATCACGTGATGACATGTGTAAGTCAAAAAGGTTGATTGACTCACTTTACCAAGTTTATGAGCTGAGTTAGCCGAGTTCAAGTTCAAGTTCAAGAGGGTAAGTATCTTGGTCAATTGCGTTCAATGATTGAAGAAGTATTTTGGCTTATAATAAAAGTTACAAGCCTAAGTATAGTAGAGGTCCCTAAACTTTGTCAATTTGGTTGTGTTGGTCTTTGAACTAAAACTCAAATACCACAAGCCCCTCAACTTTCCAACTCATAATGAGTTAGTCTAGCTATGGGGAAAAAATAAGATGAGTGGAATCACGCCCTAGTTTTAGTGTTTTCCCAAATGACCGTATATAGTTCAATTTATGACAAATTAGAACATAAATTAACTATGTTAATAATTTAGCACCCATGATGATTTATATACATATACTAGTTTTTAGAGGCCATGAATGAAAGAAATAATAAAATGTTTTTATCATAATTTCCAAGAATATGAAGAGGAGGATCATTGCCTGTCTTGCCAACGCTGTTGATTGTGATCATTTTCATCATCTCTCTTTCAGGGCTTGTCATCTTACTTTATGCAAAGGGATTATAGCCTAAAGATATAAAAAAATACCCTACCTGGCCCTACCCTCCTTAAACCCAACTACCCAAACTAGAACCCGACTTCACCTGTAAAGCCATGGCAAAGATATAGGTTTAACTTACCCTACCCGACCCCACCTACACCCCTATTAAATTACTATATTTATATTCAAAATATGATTTTATTTAAAAAATAAAATTATAATTTAACAAAAATTATCTTATATTACTCTAGTTTATGATTTTTTAAGTATTGATTAATTGTGAATACACACATTCTTTTGAAAATATATGTAAATATATAAAAAAAAGTTTAAAAAAATTAAACATATACCTTAAAATGGGTTGGTAGGTAGTATATGCCTACCCACAGGCGCGAGTACTACCCGAACCTAATTACTTGATGGGAGGGTTTGAGAATAGTTATACCTAGCTCAAATTCTACCTGTTGACATCCCTATTGTAACCTTACCAAGTACTCCTTTAGTTTTCTTACTTGGATCTTCTCTTCTAAGAGTCTTTTCAGCTACCAGCAGTCCTCAGTGTGTGGCCTTTGTCCTTGTGATAATGTAGTACTTATTCAAACCTTTCTTGTTTGAGATGCCCATCGGCAGAGACCACCTAAGGACTTGGTTTCTACTCTCCAGGGCATATAGTATATTTGACTTTGTTTCTTTTAAGAGAGGCAAGATAGAATCTGGCTGTGATAGCTCTGTGCCTCTATTCCTCTTCCTGGGGGCAAACCCACCCTTTTTAGCCATCGGTTGTTCCTTCTACCCCACAAGTTTGTTGAGTTCCTCTACATGCATATGCTACATAGCTCGATTAAAAAACTCCTCGATATCTTAAAAGGGGTGTAAGTCCCAAGCCAATCTAAAGTCCCATGATAATCCCTAAATGATGGCCACCAAGTGTAGCTTCGGGAACAAACCCTGTACCTATACCACCCCAACATTCAATCTCCGTACAAAGTTCCTCAGGGACTTTTCTTGACCTTGTCGTATATTTAACAAATAGGCCACCGTCTTGAAAGTTGACCTACTCTCTAAGAAGTGGCAGTGAAATGCTTGGGAGAAATCTTTAAACGAGTGGAAACAATGTCCCCTATTGTTCCTAAACCAGGAGGTGGCCACTCCCATCAATGTCAAACTGAATGCCTTGCACATGATCATGTCTGAGGCCCTTTTTAGCTTTATAGAGATGATATACCTCTATAGATGGTTAACATGATCTGTGAGGCCATCATACAACTTGATCTTTGGCATATGAAATTCGTCAAGAGTTGGGGCATTGATTATCTCATCCGTAAATGGTTGGAGCCATATGTAATCAATATTGCTAGTAGAGCTAGAGCCTACCGTGAGGGGCTCGGGAACCCTCATACGCTGCTCCATCTAATCAAGTCATTTTAGAATAGCGGTTATGTTGCTGCCATTGGGGACATCGAATCACCCCAATGATGTAATGGGATCAGCCGTGTGGACCCTTAAGGATGAGGGATTTATTGGGGTTTATCAGGCACTAAGTAGCTCTTAGCAGCTTCTTTGAATGTTTTTAGCAATGCTCTACGGATCTCCTACTATACAATCACTCTCAGCTGTTAAAAAAAAAGCTAGAAGGCCTAAAACTGGTCATCATGCAATGATACGAGGCCTTTCCCTTTTTCAGGGTCCCTCTGAGGTGCCAAAAACTCTTTTCCTTCAACTTTATAAGCAATCCCTTCTTCCAAGGGTGCTATGGATCTTATGGGATGGTTGGTTTGGTCCTTGCATTGGCTCTCATGCTCATTCCTTGGCTGATTTAGGTTATCCATGCAAGATCTTCAGGTGTTCACCATTTTTCCATAGACGGTTCCAAATTGATAGTTAACTGGGTTGTTTGGGCCAAACCTAGTTGATTGATGTGATGGTGAATGAAGATATTGCGCATAAAGATAACATTAGAGCCCCTGGGATATTTTTTTTTAAAGAAACCTTCTGACGGCCAAGTTAGGTTCCAGTAAATGAAGAGGAATAGCAGAGTGTATAGTAAAAGTCTTATACCTCAAGATTGATAAATGAGGTAGATTTATATAGTTGAAGGAAGGTTCAGGAAGATTGCTTCTAGGTGAAAATCTTCTAATGTATCCTATAGTTCTAGGATTCCTTTTCCTTCTTAGGTAGGTTACCTCTTTGGTCTACCGGACATATTGGCTTTGATCTGTTTGTCATAGACTTATTTATTGTGGCCTTAGCATTGAACCTATGCCCTTCCAGTCATTAACCTCTAGTCAATGGCAAAACACCTTGATTAAGCAGGGGAAAAGAGCTACAAATAAGCCCAGTTTCGTTTCCACTCGAAAATCTCTAGAGATATCATTTTCTTGCACAATAAGTCATAAGAACCAAGGTTTAGCTCCAAAAGGTTTGGCTAACATAAATGTTTGACGGAAGTGAGTAAGCTTGCATAAATCCCCTTTAACTATGGTCTTTTACTTATAAGTTTTTAAGCTAAAATTAAGGCTTAATACATGTTAAGGGGGATTAAGAGGTTTGAAGGACACTGTGGTTAATGAATGAGCTTGAGCCTCTAAGAAACAATTCTTTTTCTAGAATTTCTTTGAGTATGGACAAGTGTTGCTTGAGTGTTTAGTAAGTTTAACCTATGATTAACAAATGACTAGGAGGTTTGGGGCCTCTAAACCTTATAATTTGGCAAAATTGTATACAAAACTTCTATTTAAGCTATATGATGATTTATGGGCATCGTTTATGTTAGCTTGCTAGATTATATATGTTTGATTGATTTGTGTTGCTAAATTTGCAAGAATAACCTTAGTGTAGCCTTACTAAGTCCGTTTAAACTTACCTTCTTAAAGATCTTGTATAGTGTAGGATTCAGTTCTTGTTATTTTTTGTGTTGGTATATGTTTGATTCAGTGTCTTTATGTCTGTTAAGTTTAGCACCTTGGAATTTTTCTATCTAACTAAATATACATGTTTCAAGTGTATATAGTATTATTGTGGTGGGGTAAATAATCCTGATAAACAGGGAAGGAAACTGACACAATAAGTTGCATGAATAAAGGTAGAACAAGTCTATTCCTAAAATAAAATAAGGAATTTCAATCCACAAAATTTAGAGAAAAAAATCTCAACAATTCTATTAATTAAAAGTTATAACTCTCGTACATATGCACAAGCCTTTATATAGGCAACTATTAAAGTTCTAAACCAATTAGAATAGGGAAAATCAAAATTAACTCAAGTTATGAAATTTAATCCTAATTGATATCTTTTTCCAATAAAAGATCTATAGAAAAATCCTATTTGATACCACAATTGATAAGGACTTTAATTAACCTAATAAAATAAAAAATAACTCTTACATTAAGAAAATAAAATACCCTTAAAAATAATTCCAAAATTTCAATAAAATAACAAAATATTAAATTTCCCTTCTATGTCATTCTCCTACCTTTAAAGAAAACTCATCCTTAAGTTCATCAGTTGAAATTGAATTATTCCATGCCATGTGAACAAATACTAAACAAATACTTGGAATAAAGCAAACCTCATCCCATTTTCACATATGTTGAACAATGTGAATATTTTTCAACTTGCAAACTTATCTAAACACAAATCAAGTTGCTTTGGCTTGAGAAAAAAATTTCCACACAAAAAAAAAATCTACAAATAAAAATTTTGGCTTGAAAAGATCCTCATTGACCACTAATTCAATTACCCTAATTTCTTCATTATGAATTACTTCTTTTTCCTTGTTGGAAAATTCAAATTTTACTTTTCCATCATCCACTTTTTTGATTTCCTCCTATTCTTTAAGCATGTCTTCAATTGTGTCACTTGCGTGATATTTCCCTAGCTTGTAATACTCATTATCAATGATTTGCTCATGTTGCCCCATACTTTCCCCATACTTTTCATTTACTCCATCTAGATCACAAATATTTTTTTTCTCTTCCTCTTTACATGGACCACCACATGTAAAGCCATTAGAAACTAAATTGCTCTTGACACAATAGATTTCATAAATTTCCTCATTATAAGTCTCGTAAGTATAATCTCTAAGTTGGTGATATTTTTTTAACAAGATCTCCTCATAATCTAAAGGAAGAAAAAATTCTTATATCAATCACTTCATCCGATGTCATATTTCAATTAGATAATTCCCTTGACGATATATTTTGACCTGTAATCTCTCATACCAAGTTAAAGTTCATCCCTTTAGTCTCCAAACATCACATTGCACCTTTTTACTTTCAAGCACCATGTTATACTAAAAAAAATCTTCAATTTCGGCAATCAATTCTAGAAAACCATCAATATCTAAATCTCCAAAAAAGAAAGAAATGTCTACCTCTAATAGATTTTTAGCCCGCCGCCTATGCCTAGTCTATTGTTTACGCCCAACGAGATAGTCATCATCATCTGATTCAGAATCCTCTACACAACACCTTAATTTAATAAGATAGTCATCTTCGTCCGATGACTTATCCTTGGTGTAAGTTTTGATGTTTATGCTAATAGGCAGGAAGGGATCTTTCAATACATTGGTTGAGGGTGATATCCTACTGAACTTGTAACTTATCATTGCTCTAATTCCTATTTGCATGAAAATTTTAGGCATCAAATTAATCCGTAGAGCGTTACCAAAAATGTCGATGTTTCTGATCCACCTATTGCTTTAAGAACTCGATGCACCCTTTGATCTCATGATCTTAGGGCCCTAATCCCCCCCATCAATGTCATAAGAAACCACCGCTTCTTCAACTATGTAAATTTCCAAGAAAGAAAATTATGATCCCATTTGCTTTGATACCACCTAATGTAGTGAGTGGCGTGAATAAGGATAAAACATATCTATCCTCAAATAAAATAAAGAGTTTCAATAAAAAAAAACTCAAAATTTATAGAGAAAATCCCAACAATTCTATTAATCAAAAGTTATATCTCTTGCACACATGCACAAGCTTTATATAGGCAACTATTAAAGTCCTAAACCAACTAGAATAAGAGAAATCAAAATTAACTCTAGCTAGGAAATCTATTCCTAATTGATATCTTTTTCCAATAAAAAATCTCTAGGAAAATCCTATTTGATACCATAATTGATAAGAATTCTAATTAACCTAATAAAACAAAAAAAATAACTCTTAAACTAAAGAAATAAAATGCCCCTAAAAATAATTACAAAAAATTACAATAAAATAACAAAATATTGAATTTCTCGTCTACATTAGAAACACATCATCTTGAGGCTCAAGTATGTGGCCTAGTTTAGGTTTTTTTTGTGTTAGTAGTATGAAATTATGATATAAGGCTTTTGATGCCTATGATTTTTTAAGTTTAGTTTGTTTTAGCTGGACTTGTGAATTATTGTATTAAGCTCCAAAATTTTTGTTATAATTAAAATTGTTGCGCCCTCATTTTGCTTTTATGCATCAGGGTAAGGTTAGACATAACTAGTTATTCTATTAGGTAGCATGTGCATGGTTTTCTAACTTAAATGACTTTCAAAATTTATCATTACTCTATAATGTGGTTGGCACCTCAAATTGCATGAATATGACTTATGGTATATTACACAAATTGGGACAATAGGCTTATGATGCAATGACATAACCAAGTTGCCCCAAGGCAGTAGAGCTTACTGTGCATTTGGTATTCAACTTAGTTACCCTAAATGGAAAGCTGTAGGCAAAATTACCTGGACAACAGGAGTAAGGTGACATCTACTATACCTAGGCCAAAGTTATATTCAATGTAAATCCATGTATGTCTTAATTTAAGTGGATTGATTACAAAAAAAAAATCTAAAGAGTTTTGCCTAATAAATGTAGGTTTTGTACCAGCCTAAATGAATTATGTTATGATAGCTTTTAATACTATAATATAAGAAATTATTGAATCTAATTGTAACAAGTTATTACAAAGTTGCCGAATGTATTAATTAAAAACTAACCTAGCTGTTGCCCCTCTTATTCTTTGCATTGTTTTTGTCTTTTCTTCTTCATGCCTCTAACCGGGTTTAGATACTAATCCAAGTTTGGCCGATCATTTTGTTGCCATTATTCCACCCCAATTAACCACCCTCATCTCTTTTTCACTATTTCTTTGTCCACATTCTCTTCCAAAAAATTATTTTATCACCATTAGTATGAGGATTATCTGGTTTATCCACGTGAGTAAGGCACTTTTAAATAATAGATGGGGTAATGGTATCCTTTTATTTCTTCATTTGTTTGAACCATCATCCACTATTTATGCTTGGATATTTTGTTACTCCAACCAAATGTTGAAATGTTATTATCTCATATTTGTGAGTTCATTCTTTATTTAGACCCTTTCCAGTTATTTATGAGTTACTATTTCATATTTATTCTGGTTTACATGGAATATTCGACTTGATCTAAGTCTTTTTTTTTCTCATTTTCCATCATAGGGACTAGTAGCCCCCTTGGAGGCCAGTATTATGTCTCTATTATTCTTTAAAGTCTTATGTAGTTGGCTTATAAGATATTGTTTGAGTTACTTTTGACTGAAATAAAGTTCATATTATAAAAAAAAATATATTATTACAGAGATATTATCAATGGACCATAATTTTGACAATCAAGTATAATATATGTTAAATGGATTTTTATAGTTCAAATAGTCTTTGCATTGATCCCTACATTGACTGTGACTGTGTTGCAAACAACAAGTATTCAAATTTGGGAATTAAGTAAATATTGTAAGTATGTTGGTTAATGGTTATTCATTAATGTTAATTATGAAACAATGGTCCATGAAATTTATGTTTTTATTTTATATTAAAAAAAGAACCCTATGTTTGATCAATAGAAAGGTCAAGCCTTGTTTATTAATTTTTTGTCAATCTAATGCTGTTGCATAGGATACAAAATGCTTTTAGGTCTTCTTTCTTGGTCCTAAAGTCGAAGGATAGAAGCATCATTATTTACCTATTGTACAGAAGTGATTGGAACCATGAGATTATGGATCCTTCAATATTTATGAATAGTAAAAGGACAAAAAAAATTAAGGTTATCCATAATTAGTTTCAGTTCCAATTCTAGCTAGTGAAAATTGAATCATGTCAAGAACGGCCTAAATAGTAAATACTCATTGTGATCAAACTTTGCTTAGTCGTAACTTTATCCATTATACTATAACTCGTGTTTACGAACCCTTCAAAAATTATAAGTCGAGATATTTTACTCCATTATGCGCTCATGTGCTTATTTTTTGTTATGCAAATAACCGTATTTTGTGGTTTGATGACTAAACAGTTAAAAGACAAAAAGAACAAAATAAAAGGACTTGAAAATCGATTGCCAATACAAGCAAGTTTTAAGTCAACAAAAATAGGTTTTCAAGCTAAGAATAAAAGCAATAGGATGTACATCAAAAGTGAACAAAATGAGGTTTATATATTGTTTAACATAACCAAGGACTAGATTGCAACCCACACAGTGTTACATGATGACCAATGAAGATATAACTTTTCATGCCCATTATATTTATAAGAGAAAATACTAAAAAAATAAGACCTGATCAATCCAAAAGCGCTAAAAAATTTAAATGATTGGAAGGTGTTGGTGATAAATTTGGAAAATAAAAAATATACAATATGAGATTAATCTAGTGAATTTCACTTTTCAGGAGAAATCAAAGCGTTAAGTATCATTCATGAAAATTGAGGCTTAAAACACAATATTCCAAAGTTAAAGAGAAAGAGGTAAAATGTTTACTTTCAAAGCCTAAAGGTCAAAAGATATATCAACATATAAATAGAGGACAAATTTTGTAGTTTCTCATTTTTTAGAAAAAAAACTAAAAAAAAAAGGAAAATAGCCCAGACAAAAAAAAAACAAAAAAAAACTGTAAAAAAAGTAACAGCCAGTTCGTTTCAACTTAAATTAATTGACTTCAAGATAAATTATTTTTATTCTTACATCTTTTTTAATTGAAACTAATTTTAATTAAAATTCAATATTATATAGCTACAATAATCTATTGAAAAAATAATTTTTGTAATCTTACTAAATTTTTATGAATTTTTCTAGTTTAAGGAATTAAAAAAATCATAAAAATTTAACAACGTCATAAAATTTACTTTCAAATGGATTATTGCATTTGCATAATATTGAATTTAAAATGAAATTGGTTTTAGGAAAAAAAATATAAAAGTGAAAATAAGTTAGTTAACTTAAATTAAAATGATTTGGCCCTAACAATTTTAGCCCCAAAAAAACCTAAATGTAAAAATACAAGGAAAAAAACAACCCAAATGTTAAAAAAAAAAACAACTATAGTAGGGGCATTGCTCATAGGCACAAGATAAAAGGAAAAAAAAAATAGGGAAAATAGTTAGGGTGGACAAAAAAAATGAAATAAGGGTAGTGAAAGGAAGAAAAAAAGGTAAAATTCAAAAAAAAAAAAAGTTAATATAATGGGAAACAAATGTAACAAGCCTAAGAAAATAGAACAGAGGAAAAACAAGACAAACACAATTAGCTAAAACCCATTACTATAGTAGAGCATTCGTGTTCCTAACATTAAATCAAGTCTTATGACTTTAATTAATACGAGGTTTTTAAACACCCGCACGATGCTGCTGAATATTTTTCTATTATAGATAATAAAAAATAACAAAATAGTTAAGGTTGAAACAAAAAATTTTTATAATACAATACGTACATATAATATTCATTGCTTATATACATATTCGCTATGCAGAAATTGAGATGATTAGGTAATTAAGAAACATGAGGTCAAGTATGTGGGTGGTGATAAAGACATAGATGAAGCAATACCTGCAGTATTTGGTTGGCTAATGCGATTGAGTAAAAAATTGGCGAGACGTAGTTAATAGAGAAGCCGGGAAAAAGAATAAGTGACGTTGTGACTATGTAGACACTGAGAAGCAGTGACTTAGCTTCCTAAACCTTGCTCCACGTTTCTCCTCCAGTTGGGTTTTGACCAAAAGCAAGACTCGCATCTTGCTATGACAACCAATGACTAGACTAGAACGAGAGCAACATGTCATTTCACACCAATTGACCAGATGTGTCATCCCACTCTTACCGATTGGAAGTTGTTATATGCAGATGGAATGAACCGGGATGATGAAGATACACAAAAATCCACTGCAGCGCCAAAAAAAAAAAAGAAAATTTGAGGTAAGGTCTAAAAGACTAATTTGAGCATTCACAGGTAGAGATGGCAACAGGGTGGACCGGGTGCAGATTCACCATATTCGTCACCCACCCACCAAGGTTGATGGGCAGAAAACCATACTCACGTTTGTCACCTACGGGTCACAGGTTGCTCGCGGATCATTTACAAAGACACACATCATTATTCATTAGACACTAATCGGCTAAGACACCATTAAAAGTTAAATGAAAAAAACATTGGAAAAGATTTCAAAAGTAAATCTGAAGGTTGAGAAAAAGATTGGCACGGAAAATAACCCTAAGAAGAAACCTAAAAAATCTCAAACCGGTCAAATAATGAAAAGTGAGTAGAATATTGAGCTAGCTTAGAATCCCCTCTGGATTTCAGAATCCAAAGTTAAAAATCTCCTACAAATGGGAACAAGATAAGTAACTCATGCTTTCCACCAAATACCCAATAGCCTGCTTGATGGGATAAGATAGGATGAGATACCTGGTGGGTTGGAAGATTACTGATAGCCAAATGGAAGAAGAAATGAATGAAGATGGAAGAAGACAACACATGCAGAAGAAAGAGGACTGGCGGCAGTGTGGTAAAAAATAGGATCTAGGTTGTATTATATAGGGTTTATGTTTATTTTGTTTGGTAAATTACACTTTGATCACTTGAGTTACTTATTTTTCTTATATTAGTTACAATTAAGTCATTGACAGACAATGAAAACTTGTGGTAGGTTGCGGGTATGGCTGGTTTACCTACGGAGTAAAATCAAAATTCATGGCAGGTAAATAGGTGCACTTTTCACAAAATATATGCAACTCGTTGGCTGAATATCCGCGGGTTGCGGATTTCACCCTATCCACTGTCATCCTTATTCACAGAAAAAAGCAATACTAAAAAGCAAACACTATAAAAAAAAAAATTTCTAAATGTTGTGGTTTAAGAAACCCTCTTTTAGTCCCAATAACTTTTTACTTCAATATTTATAGATGGAGGTGTTCGCAGGTTGGGTATGATCAGGTTTCGGCTTAATCTGACCCTACCTATGTCATTGACTAGGTTCTCCAATTCACTAACCAACCCTACTGGCATACCCTTAAACTCAGTGACAACCCAAACTGTATAAAAACTGGCTTGGATCAATTCGATATGACTAGGTTTTTATATTATCCTTTAAGGCAACAATTATAAATAGGTAAAAAACATACAATTATACTTAAAGTTTTAATTTCTATAAAAAATTTCTCAATCTAAATAAAATTTCATGTGCCTACAACTCTCAGGAAAAAAACAAATCAATTGTATAATAATAATATAAAATAAAAAAACCTAGAAAAAATAAAAAGTGTAGTTTAAACTTTGGTTTCAAATAATGATCTCAAAACTCAAATAACCTTCAAATCGATAAGCGAACAAGAAAATTCAGCTGTAAAAAAACTCACACTCACCGCTATAAATTTATATATTATAAACAAAAATCAGATTGTAGTAACATGCATAAATAACTAAATAATCTAGCTATTCCCTTTCATTTTTTTTGTCTCTTTGCTTCTTAACCTATATATATGCTATATTGACCAATTTCTATATTCAATGATGAAAATAAAATTTGTACAAAATAGCCAAAGCCTCATGTGAATTTTTACAAAAAGACATCTCAATCTAAAACAATTATAAATAAGTAAAAAATAAATCATGTAGCAGGAGAGAAAAGAGAAAGTTATGAGCATTGCTATCATATAGTTAAGGATTAAAATTTAGGAATTGGGGGAAAAAGTAAGTCGAGTGAGATTTATGCAGGTTTTACAATTACAACTCATCTACCACCGTATAGATGATCGGGTTCAGCTTTTCACCACCTCCCACCAAACCCACATAAAAACTCCGCATTATTATCAATTTGATTTCATTTGGGCAACCGGTTTTGTGGGTTGATTAAGTTGGATGAACATCCCTAACTGTAGTTTTCAAACTTGTAGTTATGTCGATCCCACCATTGCCTTGATCTTGCCTATCTAGGCCTTATTGTCGTATGAAAAAGTCTAGGGACCAAAAAAGAAAAAATGAAATTAAGAATTGGAAAAAACATTTGACCATTACTAAGAAAAATGAAAAAAAAAATTAAAAACCCTTTTTTAGTACCTGTAATTTTGTTCTTTGTTGGTTTTTCAGACTCACAGATTTGCTGATCTCACACTATGTTCATATTGTTCATCAGGGCCCGATTGTCATATAAAAAAATATCGGCAACAAAAGAGAATAAATAAAATATTTAAGGATTGGAATAAAGGTTCCATCATTACTAAAAAAAATGGAAAAAAAAATAAGTAAAACGCAAAAGAGGCACTATTTAATGAATAGTAACATTGTTATATCTTTAGAATATAACAAGGTTTACTTTGCCTGTGTGTTGCAGCGGGTTCGTTATATGGTAATATCAGGTGCAAATGTAGTCAATATAATCTATGCACATAAATGTTCTGAAAAACATAAAGCATTTTTATTTTGCTGAACCTATATTGACTATATCATTGAAGAAACCACTCAAAAGTTTAAACAAAGAAAATGTAACCCAAATAATAAAATTTTGTTAATAAATAAAGGGGTAAATTTCATCGGTCATCCTTAAACTATATCCAATGTTGCTTATTCATCCCTAAATTATTAAATGTTACTTAATCTTTCATAAATTATATCCAGTGTTGGTTAATCCTCTTTTCATCTATCATACAGTTAAAGATATATAGAAAAGTGATGTCATATTAGAAGTCACATCATTTTTTGCCACATTACCAACCATATCATTTTTCTTTCAATCCTTAATGGTTGTGATGGACGATGAGACGATTAAGCAACATTGGATAGAGTTAAGGGACAATTAAGCAATATTTGATAGTTTAGAGACGAATAAACAACATTGGATATAGTTTAGGGATGATAAATGGAGTTTACCCACATAAAGAGATCAACAACAATAGATATTATGTCTACTACATGTCAACATTGAATAACCGTTATATGAAACTCATATTTCATGACTTGGAATAGTCTATTTAAAATACAATGATAGAAAAATGTCACTAAACTTAAAAGAAAAATGCATTTCTGTTACTAAATGATGTTTGGGAAAAAAACCATAATAAAACTATATAATTTTTTTGTTATGGTTCTCAACAATATTGATCTTGAAATAAATCAAGTCAGGGAAACTCACATTAACTCATCGTACTTTCCTTTTTTGTTGCAGATGATACCTAGATACTTCCAGTGCTGCCTTCAGTAATGACTCCACCATAACTTAGCCACCTAAACTCCAGAGCATAGTTAGAAACACAAACAAAAACATCAAATGGAAGAAGTTAAATAGCATAAATGAAACTTCTAAAATTAACCAGATGATGTCGATAGGGGGAAAATAAATGAAATAGGTAACCTACAAAATCAAATAGGAAAAGAATTGAACATCACAAAAGAATTTAACTCAAACTCTAAAGCATCATGTTCAATTACATTAGTAACTTCACTAATCATCATGTTCAATTATAAGCAGAAGAAGGCTAAAACAAAATAAAAATAAAAAACACTCCAGAAAACCAACCTATCTAATAATGTATCCATACCTCTTATTAGGAAAAAAAATCATATAAGCATACCAGTGAAAGTCAAGCACACTGACTCATCCATTGAGAGAGCAACAATCACCAAACCTTATGCTATACTTTGTTAAATGATTAAACCATTGAAAATTTTCCATCATGACCACAACAGTGAAACTCATATAAAAAAAATTAGAGAACAAAGAGACACTAGTAGTGGCGAATCCATGTTGATAATAGATGTATAATTAAATAATTGGAACCCTTCAAATTACTTAATGGATCCCTATAATTTTCATTGTATTAATTGGAACAAAATGATATGTCCCTCTTACATTAAGAAAGAAAAAAAAATGAGTAAGTTTCTTCTCTCCGCTAACAATTAGGATAATGGCAAAAGTCCTATACTAGCCCTTTAATTTTCACATATTTTCTTATATAGGCCTTGAAGTTTTTTTGCCACTCTTTTTTCTAATTTAAATGTAGAATCAATTATGAAGCTAATCAGACACAAGATAAAGTTAATAAGCTAAGTGGATGATCTATATAAGGGCTAAAATGAAATTTTTGTCTTTTAGATTCTATAAAACATGAATATCTTGTTCATTTCTTTCATAGTTTATATATTTTTCTAATCATTTGACCAACAACAAAAAAAGAGATGTTGAATTAAAACATGTTTTAAAATTTTCTTTTAAAATATATTTTTTCAACATTACATTTAATATATGTGAATTTATAATCTTTATTATTTAATATTGGGATTTAATAGTTACATATGTATACGGACTCCCATTTATAAAAATTTTAGATCCACCACTGGACACTAAATAAGCATAAATATTATTCTCTCATTTATAAAGCTTTCTGTCACCATTGTTCAATATGAAAGTCAATGCTGCTGTCATCAAGTATATGCTTAAGACCCAATTTTGGATCAAATTAAAGAAGTTGTATCTTAGTTCTATACCATGTGCAATTATCTCCCACTCAAAAAGTATATTTATACCTAAATTTATTATGTTTATATCTCTACCCAATGCTATGACATCCTTTGTTTCTTGACAATGAAATTATTTTCTCACGATAGCATCAGAGAAATAAGGATACTCTTAATGAACATTAAAACATTTATAAGGGAGGTGGTTCGACACACGGGAAACAATGACTCTGTTTTCCTGTCATACTAAGTGACAAACATCTTATCTGTGTAAGTAGATCCATCCATAACAATCTATACCCAAAATTTTGAGATTTTTGATTGAGTAGAATATCTAATAATAATCTCATGTTGTGTCTGTACTGAAGACCCAGGCAAGTTGAAAACAAAAAAAGCAAGAGTAATAGAAATACATATAATCTTGAAAGAGATCTGGTTTGTCATGTTGTAACCATTACAGAGAGTGTACTACCAAAGTGCCGTTACATTGGAAAAAAAAAAAATTGTTACATATACATAACAAACAAAGAAGCAATGGTAACAATAAGTGAAAAATTATCATCTCCAATGATTGGCTTTGTTCTACCTAATTATAAATGCCCATTCAGTTTTTTCAAAAATGTGGTTTTATGGGATCAAAGGCTAAGAAAACACAATTTAAATTTAAGCAATGAGAACCATAATCAGTAAGACATGTAATTATGAAAAATGTTAAATAGCTTAGCAAGAATGAACAACAACAATAATCAAAATTTTTGATCATGTATATTATGGAATGCATGCCATCAAACCTAATGCAAGACTCTATTAATTTAAAACACCAACAACAAAAGATGTACCAAAACAAAGTTAGAGAATTGCATCTAAAGTAGGAAACCCTAAAATAGTTGATAAAAACCATTAACCTTCTTTGTATCTGCAATGATCCCTAAATGAGAGGTAAAAAAACACTTTAATTAGTAGGCACACAATTGTAGTACAAAACCATGTCAAACAATTTGACCAATAACACTAATTTGATAAAACCAAACTAGAAATATATGGAGCAGCCAAGGAGAGAACAATTAACATGAAAACCAAAACATACATGTTCAATTTTGTATACTTAAACATCTATAAATAGAAAAGGGAAAGCCATAAAGCAATTAATTAAAAATCATAAAAATTTTATATTTGCAACACCTCTTCGTGCATAAGGTGAAGCTTTGTGGTTAACTTTCAGTCATAGAATTACTCATAAGTGAAATGCTATTGTATGAGGGAAGATCTTCATAAAATCTGCCAAAATTTAAACAAATAGCAAGGGGTTGCATGTTATTCTTTTTTTATATCATAAATGTACATTCCAGTACAATAATCAAATTTTGAGTTTTAATAAGGCTAATTTTATATGAATTAGATAAACAAGAATAGAGCTTTCAACTCTTTTTTCTTAATCTATTTAAGAAGGCTAACTAACAATTAAGACCAATAGGTTCATTTTATTTTTGCTGAGTATTTACCCAAGGACAAACAAAAGATAGAGACAAATTGTTCATATATCTAGCTATAATATTTAAACATCTGAAACATATGTATATAGATGCGTCAACTATTGTTTGAACTTTGTGTAGTGCATCATATAGCTATTACCCAAGGTAAAACCCATGCACTTCTAATTCATCAAATTTCCTGTTATAAAAAACATGCACAACTAATCAACAAAATTTAGGAACAAAAACTAACATTCTGTCAATGCAGCCTAGCCATTGTAACTCTAAAGTTAGAACCAACCAGGATTTACCAATAAGTGCATGAATTCTAAAATCAAATTGTTAATGACAATCAAATTAAACTATATTACTTGAGACATAAAATCCAAATAAATAGATTATCCACCAATATCATTGCATATGAGATTTTTAACAAAACATATATAGATTATGAGGATTAGAATATTAGTATGTTTGACCCATGCCCTAGTCCTTATTATCTTTATCGGCAATGATAAACCCTTATTAAATTCATTGGGAAAGACCGTGCCTCCGTAGCCTACACTATAGTCTTTTTTCCTACGCCTTTCATTTTGCCTATTTCAATTCAAGTCCTGCTATACCCAAACCTAACTTACACTTTAATAAATAAAGTGCAGTAGCATTCAAAGATCACTTTTTGTCCCTTAGACTCGCATAAGCAAAACCAACACCAAAACAATTTAGACAGAAACTAAAACCCAAAACAGGCAAACTACTTGATTAGAAGAAAGTCAGGAAAACTGAATAGCCAACCTACTTCTGGAAATTAAGGTTAATGTTTTCTCCATTTTTCTACAGCCTCATCCTATAAAACAAAGCAAGAAACTTGACCTAAAAAAGAAACAAATGAACTCTAATTTATCTAATATGAACAAAGAAACTTTATTTGTGTTTTCTAAGTGAGGTCAAGGTAACCAAAATGGAATAATATTAAAAAACCACTAACTAAAAATATTTACATGAACTACAAGCAAAGCATGTGCCTGTTAAGCCTAACCATCCCCTAATAATACTAGCCAAATGTGTAACATCAAATCAACACATTATATAGCAAAGTGAAGTTTTTATGGTGCCTATAAATCAAATAATAGGCTGCCAAATGTGAGATTATTTGTGTCAGAGGCTTGCCCTAAGCAGTAGTTTCTACTTCTACAAATCAGTCACCATCCTTAAGTTGAGCTCCGTTTTCAAACAATGGATAGTCATGGAATGAGCCAACCAAACCATGCATGAATACTTGTAATAACAAGAACGGGAAACTAACAATAATAAGAGAAAAAGCTAGACTAATTGAGTTTCTTGAACTATTATCAGAATTAATTAAAGAAGATGACGAAAATCTATCTGATAATAAATCCAGCCAATTCAATCTAGATAGAGCTTCCTTACCCATTACTTCCATTAAACGAACCATCGGACTCTTAGAAACTATACCATAGATGCAAGCCAATTGACTTATTTACAATATTTAAGACAATCCATGACAATCTTTTTTAGCAAGGAATCATGAATAGAAAGAGAAGCTCCATACCGGATCACACAAATCATTTCCTTACCTCTTCTCCCTGTAAGTTGCCCTACTTATCCTTTCTTTTCCATGGGTCTATTATTGAGGCTTTGATTTCTTTTCTTTTTCTCGATTCCTTTAGCCAACACCCCCGTCCACGATCACTAAAACTTTTTGCCTTTGAACACAATCCCCCTTGAAATTGCCATTAAGCTCTTCATCGACATGAATCAAATCGCGTCACCGCATTCAAAGGTTCCTGACAGGTTCTAACCCTAGCAGAGTTGCCTCTCTAGTTCTTCTATCATGCGATACGGTGTAAAAATAAAAGCTGTTGAAACAAAGCAGCCCTCCTACCAATATGACGTCATTTCTTTGTGATGAGCTAGGTCAGACTTTCGGGCTGAGAAACACCCACTACTCACAACCAACCCAAATAATTAGCATTATTCATGAAATAGTGACCTATGTTCATATTTATAAGTTAGTAGTAATAAGAATAATGTAGTCATGTGATGTAACCCAAGATCATGCGGCTTTTAGCTATAGAAACTATCAGGAAAGTTACACAATTCGGGCTTGGGCCGCTAATTGTAAGTCGTGCTCAGAGTTATTAGAATTTCGGCTACTACATTACCTTGTTGGATTTAGGGATTTGGCCCTTGTCTGAGTCATTCTCAACTCATATATGTTATTATCAACACATTTATTTTTATTTTTTGTTATTTTATATTGATTTCACTACATTACTTTCAATTTGAGTGTTCCTCAGCTTCTATCCGAGTGTGTTTCAGTTTGAGCATACTTTACTAATCAAGTTCTCGAGTTCTTAAGTTTTTTAACATATGTAGTCCTTCACTTATGAATTTTTGTTTATTTGTGATTAAAGTAATTGATTATTTAATGAAATATTTCATTTTCAGTGATTATTCACTCAACTTTAAATGACATAATTTTTCTTAAAATACTTTTAAAATTTTTTTGTTTTTATTACTTTTTATTTTATTGGGTTGGTTATAGAAAAATTCACAAAAAATTAATAGTATCTAAAATAATTTATTATAGTGATTATTAGGTGGAGATAATATTGGTTTTCTGTTTTCAAATGGTATTGGTCTAGACAAAAAAAAATCAGTAAAAGGGAAAACAATGTGTTAAATAAATGTATTATTAATCTGAAAATGACGGTTGGCAAAAAAAAAAATCTGAAAAGATTCATAATTTGGGTATTATCAAAATTGATAGACAAAATAAAATTTGATTCCAACAATGAAAAAATCTATGATGTTAAAAAAGTTAATCAATTCATAATTGGGTTAGAAAAAAAGTAGACACAGAACAGAAAAGGAATTTTTCAAAATAAAAACGTCTTTAAAGTTTTTGACAATAAGTATCATGTTATACCTCCAATCATTATGCTAACAATTTTATATTGAAACTTATAGAATTATATCTGACATAATTTGCCTTTTAATTGATCTGAAAAATTATTATGCTAATGATTTTATGTTGAAACTTATAGGATTATAACATGATTCTGATTAGGCCTAACTACAGAATTAGCCCCTGAAATTTGAAAAGCTATGCAAGTTAGTCATCGAGCTATAGTGTGAAACGGATGGTGTAAGTGGTAGGATGAGGTGGCTTCCTTGGTTAGCTGAGGTGGAGTTAAGCCGGGATCTTTGAAAGGGGTGAACGAAATCCAAAACAGAGGGTTGTCCAAGACAGGTGACGGCGAAGGAGACAGGTGAAACCGACAGGCAGATCTCCAAATCGACGGCGACGGCAATGCAACAGCGAAGCAAGCCACTGAGGAGCTCGCCATTCACTGTGATCCCGATGATGGCTTATCCGGCTCGCAATCAAAAATTGAATGGATGCTAATTTTTCATCGGTAGCTAGGGACAAAATTTAAGAAAGCAAACTAGGGAGGAGCTGGGGTGTACCTTGTACGATTCATTGAAGAGTAGAAGGAATAACTTTGGATTGTGCACTGGCGGAGCTACAAGTTGATGGTAATGGCAACTCTGGTGGCTGATTGTTCAAGAAATGGGTCAAGGAACCAAAAAATGTAGCTGATTGTTCTAGTTCAGAGAGTCGATCAGAGTGGAGCTGAAATGTCCAAGAGGACAATTAGCTAAGTGGCAATTTTGTGATTTTGGCGCACCATAGGGTGGCTTAGAAATGATGTGGGCCAGTAACATTGACTTGGGGGAAAAAATTGACTTAAGTTGGCTGTATTGGCGGATGATTGTTGCCCATAATTTCTCCACCTCAGCCATTCACTGCCACATCACCATCCCCTAAACGCCATCAGTTAATTACTGTAGTGATTTGACTGACTCGCATAGTTTTTCCGAGCTTAGGGGCCAAATTTTAGTGAGTAGTGAGTCTTGGACCAATTTGCTTGAGTTGGTAAAGTTTGGGGCCTAATTCTGCAGTTAGGCCTTCTGATTATTCAGGAAAAAAAAAAAACAGAAAAGAAATTGGCGGTTCAAAGAGTGTCGGATTGGAAAGGAAGGGGGAAAAGGGCGGTCCGCCAAAAACCGAACGTAGGTTTTTAAGAGCCCACTAGCGCGGGAGATTTCTGCTTCCATCAGAAACCAAAAAAGTCACCCAAAATTCAGTACAGCTCGATCGAAAATGGTAGGCCACGATCTTGAATTCGAGAAAGCACTTCTGCTCAGCTTGGCTCTTGAGTCTGGCTTCGATGAAGAATCGGCCCATAAATGCTTAAATCATTTGATTGATCTTTATGGTATTGTATAACTTTGCTATCGAATCTACTGGCTGTGCTGTAATGTTATTCAATTCAGCACCTTTCCTTTTGTTTTGAGTATCCTTTTATTTCGTCGGTTATGGGGTGTCGAGATCTTCGTCAGGACAGTCTATGGCCCATTTAATTTTTCTGGGGTTTAGTTTCTTTTCTCTTTTTGATGGTTCATTGACATTTATGGGCCGATGAGTTTAATGAATCGTGAGGAAAAATGAACAGTTTGGTGTTATTTTTCATCGAGTAGAGGGTTTTTTTTCTTCAATTCGCTCATGATACTGAACTCGGGGAGCAATTTTCTTTGATGAAGGTGATGAAGGCCAAGACTTCATCACTGTGGAACATTGCGGTGATGACTTTCTTGCAACATTGGCGGAATCTGTGCAAGACAACGAGGAGTGGGATGACTTACAAGCCCTTGAATCCGAACCCTGTGGAGCTTTGAGTCGCATGTTTGACAAAGATGTTGTCTGCCTTGGTGAAGCTGATAGCGACTGCAATGGGAGAAGAAAAGTGGTTAAAGATAAACCTGAAACCAAAGAATGCATGGATTTCATGCAGCTGGACTCCTCCAGTGATAGTGAATTGTCACGTTTCAAAGAGAAGGGCCTGAGGTCTACCCTTTCCTCTTTTTCTGATCAGGGCAATCAAGCTCATACTGGAAGTATGAAGAGATGTTCTTCAAGTTCTGTGGTAAGGAGGTCATTGTTTTCATATTCAGGTCATGCAACATGTTAGCATTTGTGGGCTTCTATTAGCTGCTATCTATTCTAGGCGTTCGTGGTATTCATGTTCAGGAAATTTTGGCTACCAGAGAAGCCATCAGTTGATAATTGTAGGACTTGTAATGTGCTTTGGATTCAAGCTGATGATGAACTTGTGCGATCTCCCCCCAACACCCCCTCTCCTCATGCAGGCTTTATCATCTCTTAGTTTCTTTATTTTGAAGGATCCAGAGAGCAAGATCATACAAGATTCAGCTGCATTAAGTTATCGTAAAAAGCGACGCCCTTCACTGGCAAAAGATGAAGACATTCTGAGATACAAAGAATTACAAGCTTTGGATGATGCAGAACTGGCAAATGCTGTTATTTTTGGTAACAAAGCGTTTAGACCATTGCAACATCAGGCTTGCAAGGCATCACTTGCAAAGAGAGATTGCTTCGTTCTCATGCCTACAGGAGGTGGTAAAAGTCTTTGCTACCAGGTGAGTCAAGGCCTCTCTCTAACCTAGACAGCCAAATATTAACTTTGCAAGTAGAAAGGTAAGGTATTTGGTATCAGGTAGAAATCAGTGCTTCTATTGCTAATTTTGAACACCAACAATGTTCAGGTTGAGGTCTAGCAACTTGCTTTAGTGTTTCCTATGAAACCTCTTGAACTTATCCTTCTGCCTTTTGGCCCTAGACATTTCAATTAGGATGCTCGTATCACAAAAAGGATTAGATTCACTACTAGATATATCAATTTCAATCTTTTCCACCATGCTGATGTACTTTTTCCTACCTTTTTACAGCTTCCAGCTACTCTGAAGCCTGGAGTCACAGTTGTAGTTTCTCCTTTACTCTCCCTTATCCAGGATCAAATAATTACCCTGAACTACAAGTTCGGCATACCCGCTACATTCCTGAATTCTCAGCAAACTGCTTCCCAAGCGGCTGCTGTCTTGCAAGAGCTAAGGCGAGGCTCAGTCTCTAGTTTTATATATGTCAAATTTCTAAATGACATGCTCCTTTTTTTCTTTTTTCATTCTGCTGGCAGAGTCATTTGCAGATATTAGAGGTTCCTGTTAACCTGGAAAAAAAATCTGTAGATCTGTGCATAGCCCACTGGTGGTTAAATTTTCTGCATATATTCGTTTCCTGACATTCTTACGGTTTCATGATTTCAGGAAAGACAATCCATCATGTAAACTATTATACGTGACTCCTGAGAGGATAGTTGGAAACCCATCATTTCATGAGGTACTGAAGAGTCTGCACAGCAAGGTAAACCATATTTCTAGTTTCATTGTGAATTGTCAATATTAAAGTTTCAACCTTTTCAACATTTTAAATTATTGCTTTAGAAATGTAATGAACTGTCCCTTAGGGACTATTGGCAGGTTTTGTGGTTGACGAAGCGCACTGCGTAAGGTACGCCATCCTCTATGGTATTATGTTGAGGTTGTAAGGATCAGTACTGTTTGTTGCAATAGTATATGTTCAACTCATTTCTGGGAGTTATCATCCTGAATCTACGAAACCTTACTATATAATGCTCACTGAATTCTTCTTCTTTTTTTTTTAAATGGTATTGGACTGTAACTTATTATAAGAAGCTCCCTCGTTGGTTGGCTAGGTTGAATCTAAACTTGAATAGTTATCAGTGTAGCTTGATGTGCTACTTCCTGACATAGTTGTCAGAGGTTGATTGTTCACATAATTGTTTGAACCTATGAAACCTTGTTATATAATGCTCCTGACCATATGAATCTTGTTACATCCTCCGTCCCACTTTGGATGATGCGTTTATTTGAGCACAAAGATTAAAATGTGTGTAATTTATGTTGTTATTTTTATTTTATTTGTACCCCTAAAACTAAAATTAAAAAGAATTACATTTTGGGTTTTGTGTAGTGAGAATTTAAATGAGTATTAGAAAAAGAAAAAATTCTTGAGTTTTTTTGCAGTTTTTGGGTTCCATGTAGATCCGGTTTAAATGAGGGTAATAAGACAAATTAGATGTTAAAAACTTTTCGAAAAGGGAAACAACTCAGTTTTTTCGTATAGCTCAAAAAGAAATACTTGTCATTCTCTTTAAGATAGAGGAGTATATAATGCTAGCCCCCTTTAAATGGTGTTGGACTCTGTTTCACATTCTTTTTTCCTTTTAGACTAAATTTGTTCTGTAGATGAGATCTAGTTAATCTCACACTGGAGTTCTTATATGTGCAATTGTAGCCTATGAAATAGTATTATTTTTTGTCTATTTGAACCTGAACAATGAGTGCTGTCAAGCAACCTGGACATGATGACAATCAAATTCCAGTGCTTTATTCATATTTATCTTATTCTTATTCCAGCCAGTGGGGACATGATTTCCGTCCAGACTACCATAGATTAGGATGTCTTAAACAGCAGTTTCCAGATACTCCAGTGATGGCATTGACCGCCACTGCCACCCAATCTGTTCGTGAGGTACAGATTCAATAAAAGTAAACTTTTCCGGCTGTTTTTTGAAAATGCTATAAATCTTTTTGTTTCTCAATCTATTGGTTGCAGGATGTCCTAAAAGCTTTAAGAATTCCGCATGCTTTAGTTCTCGAGAGAAGTTTTGATAGACCAAATCTGAAGTATGAAGTGATTGGAAAGTCAAAAGATTCTTTAAAGCAACTTGGGCAGCTAATACAGAATCGTTTCAAGAGTCAATGTGGAATTGTCTACTGCCTTTCGAAAAGTGAATGCGTTGAGGTCTCAGAATTTCTGAACGATAAATGCAAGATTAATACTGAATATTATCATGCTGGTTTGGCAGCTCGCAAAAGAATTTCTGTCCAGAAGAAATGGTATACCGGAGAAGTCCATATTGTTTGTGCAACTATTGCGTTTGGGATGGGAATAGACAAACCAGATGTGGTAAGTCGAACTTTATTTTCTGGAGTTTGCTTTGCATAGAGCAGGGCACACTTTCGCTTCATCAGAATAGCCCACTCCAGGTTTATATGTGTCATCTACCTAATTGATTACTGCACGAATATATAGTGGTGATAACTTATCGTTAGATGCCAAAAAGAAAGAAGATGTATCATTTATGCATCTTGATTTTTAAGATTTGCCGCAAAAGGAATGATGCATTTGTTATATATTTGCATATTTGCCTTTCCCCATATTGCTTTATGATTCTGACTGCTGGATGAAGTGTTCTTCACAAAAATATTAAAGATTTTTTTTTTTTTAAAAAAAAGGTTAGAGATTTCATCTACTTGCATGCTATTTCAACTTTATATGAACTCGTTGGTGCTTGAGTGTGTCTTTTCCCCTCTTAACGTAACTGCTTTTTGGCCTATCCTTTTGTTCCTTATGATCCTATTTTTTCATACTATTAGTTAATTTATAATTGAATATGCTTCAGCGTTTTGTACTTCACAATACAATGTCCAAGTCAATTGAAAGCTATTATCAAGAGTCTGGAAGGGCTGGTAGAGACAATCACCCTGCTGCATGTGTTGTTCTGTATCAAAAGAAGGACTTGGGTCGAATTGTCTGCATGCTGCGAAATGGGCAAGGGATTAAAGGGATTAAGAGTGGAAGCTTTAAGACAGCGATGATTCAGGCTCAGAAAATGCAGCAGTATTGTGAACTTAAGGTAGACCATACCATTAGTCTCATGATTCCTCCCCCTCTTGAACAAGAAAAAGAACCTGTTATGGGTGAAATGCTTGCTTATTCCCAACTTTTCCAGGTCGAATGTCGGAGGAAAACCTTACTAGGGCACTTTGGAGAATCTTTTGACAGAAGGGCCTGTAAAAAAGGTTCTAACCCATGTGATAATTGTCTGAAAAGTTTGCAGTGAGGATATTGATCGAGCTCTTCTGGCTCGTAGCTTGTAGAACCTACTTTCTCCTCTGGTCTGCTGGTAACTTGTTTTAACATAATGACATGCCATGTTAGAGAACGGTAGCATTTGGGATTAATCCGTTGGTTTTGTGTACAGGTAACAGCAAGGGTGCAGCACCCTGGTTTTTGTTGTTTACCTGGAACACGAAATTCTTGAGCTAGAGCATGGTTTAAATGCTTGGAGGGAGCAAAGCTTGCTAACCTTGTAGGAATATTCACGTCACAACTTGTTACCAGACCTAGATGCACTTCAACTTTGTGTGCAGACATAAGATGGCTCGTTCAACTTTATTGTTGTTGTAGTAGCTAGCGTGAGGGTGGGTTTCTCATCTCAAAACATTTACTTTAAATTTATGGAAAACGGACAGTTCTTACCCAAAATAGAACTCTTTAAAATTTAGGTGGAGCATGACTCTTGATAAGATGTTAAATCGAGTAAGATGCACTGACAAATGTAAGTTGATCCGGATACCATTTCTACTATTAGCTTGTTGTAATATGATTTGTTCTATGAATTTTAAGATTAGGGGGCTTTAATTTAAATTAATTCATCAAAGGCTTTAACCCAATTTATACTTGTGTCAGTTACTAATTACAGCAGTATTTTTTGTCTTACCATCATAATAAAAATGTTTGGAGTTGAACATAGACAAAGAATAGTATGTTTTTCTTTCACCGAATTGAGGGTGTTGGTCCTACACATGAATTGACAATAGATATTGCGGTTACCGTTCAGTCTCCCCCAAAGCCCAAAGTTTGTTAGCCAATTCTGGTACCATGCTATTATAATCTATAGGGTAAAATTTATTGGGTCACTTAGTTTTTTTTTTTTTTATTTTAAACGGATACTTAAGCTTAAGATTGTCCTATTGAGGTTCTTTTACTTTTATTGCATGTCTCGGTTAAGTACTTTATGTTAATTTTAGTATTAATTCTAACAGGAAATGTAGAAGTGTCATTAATTAACTCTAAAATAATCATAAAATAATATTCTAAGTCCTCTGAGTCTTTCAGTCAACAATTTTACATCCTTAAGCTTTTAAATCTACTGTTTATGCTCTTTTTTCCTCCTCCTCCACCTCTTCCTCCTACCTTGCAATTATCTCCGACTCTGGTAGTGCCCCATCTAGACTGTTGATGGTGATGCTGCGACTCTATTCTAGTGGGTCCCTCCAACTTTTCTCCTCATGCACCCTCCGCCTCACCAATGGCTCCAACACCATCAATACCGCGCACAAATCCATCGTCTTAGTACCTACTATCACCGGCTAGATCTGGGTTTTCAAGAATATGTATAAGGAATGATGTCATAGCCCTATGAGTTTTCAGGGCACGATGAGCAAGGATGAACATCATCACCCTTTGGGTTTCTGGAGATCGTTCTTGTCCATGAACCTTTGATTGACTGCAGGAGGCGGCTTTGAAAAATGGTGGATCGCGAGGCGGCTTCTAGGGCTCGATTGACAGATTGAGCCCATAAACCCAAAGCTGGAGAGGTGCTATAGAGATGGAATTGAAGGTGACGAGTAAGGATCGAATCCAACAGATATGATCAAATCGGAGGTGGACGACAGTGAATTCGGGTGGAGACAAAGACAACGGATTCAAGTGGACGGTGATGGATTCAAGGTGGAGATGAAGTCAACGGATTCAAGGTAGAGGAGGTGAGCGAAGGGTGGCCGGTGAAGCACGAGAAGCCATTTTTGGGCTTTGATCGAATGTGGAGGAGAAGCTGAGTGAATTTTAAAAATTTGGGTTCATCATTGATGTTTAGGAAGTTTGAAAGATCTAGAATTATAAATTGGAAAAATTTGAGAACAAAACTTGTTATTTTATATTTATTTTAATGTTAATTAATATCACATCAATAATTTTTATTAGATTTAACGCTGAAATCATTGAAAAAGATTCAATTGGGACTCAATAAATTAGATAAAATACTTTAATAGGACAACCATAAGGCAAAGTACCAGTTTAGATTAAAAAAAATAAGCTAAGGGACCCATGATAAATTTTATCTATAACCTATATAACACATTAAAGGATAAGGAGAGCAAGAAGCTGTGGTAAGTGTTTTTAGTTTGGTATTCTAATGTCAGGTTTACTCTTTAAAGTTTTCAGTTTGTGTCATTTGCGTAGTTTGGGTAAGTGAGTTATGGTTATATTGGCAACACATGTCCTTACATTGATAACTTAATTAAACTTAGATATTTTCATATGTGCTATGCTCGCATTTACCCCTACATCTTTAAACGTTACAAGTCATATCCTTGTGTAAAAATTGTCACTTACGGTGATTATTTTCCTCTTTCTTTTGTTATAGGAGTTTTGGGTGCTAATATTATAAATTAAGAGCTTATGTTTATTATAGTTTTCCATTATTATGTTGGCGTTGTATGGTTGATATGAATATGGTTGTGGTGAGGAAATTTGGGGAAGTAAAGAGATATTTGAAATGTGTTTATTCATTTAATTTAAATGAAAGCATTGATAAATTCATTTAATTGTAGTTGAGGCTTTCATTCTTCAAATTGTGCAATTTACTACTACAATATTTATCCCACTCCTGTAGGTCTCCGCTAGTTTAGTTTAATATCCAACAAAAGCCGTGACTTGCAAAACTGCCGCATGCATTTTCCCAGCCCAGCAACTAGATGCTTGGGATTTACCATTTGATACTAAAAAATTGGGGATTAGTTTTTTTTTATCCAAAATTAAGTTGTTTTATCTAATGATCCTTTTTAGGTGACATTTGCAGCTATTGAATCAGTTCTCAGTATCATCATTTGGAGATCATTCAATTGTGGATATGTAAATTGGGTTTAAGGTTGCAATTTTGACATATATAACAAATTTAGAGAATTTTTATTACGTTTGTTATATTTTATGTTGATAGATCCCCTATAAGGCGCTTATTCATATTTTATTTTATCCAATCGTATATTTTTCATTTGTCCAAGGATTATCAATTATCATGTTCATATAGAATATTCAATTTAATTTGATTCTCTTCTTTTCACCAAGGGTTGCAAGTATACATAGTATTTTATTCGCCAATATATATGTGTTCGTTATTCTTTAAGTCCTGTGCCATTAATTTGTGAGATATCATTTGACTTACTTATAATTTGAATGAGTGCTTTTTATTAAAAAAAAAATATTCACTTATTTTTAACAAAAAGATTTTTTTTTTATAGTGTCCTCAATATGATCTCAACTTACATTTTCCATGTGAATATGAAAATAATTTCAATGTCTTTAAAATCTACTTGTCAATGAAACAGGTTGGTGGCTCAAATCAAAATTTGCCATTAATGAATAGTGGTTATTATCATTTAATTTTTTAATTTTACATATTTGTTTGAAATTAACTTTATTTGAAGATTAATATTTTATCTAGCTAATAATTACTTGAATAATATTTTTTTTTTATTTAAGAAGATTAATTTTATTAATTTTTACCAACTCAAAAAATAAAAATTGTATCTCTTTCAAAAAATATTTTAAAAATAATTTTAAACTTCCTAAACTAAATTTCTAGATAGATAAATATATATATATATATATATCACTATATTCTAAAAGGCGTGAGTTGGTCGCTATTTATGAATAATGCAAGTCACTGTTTATAAATAGTGTCACTTCTTTTTTTTTTTGTTTGTTGCTTTTTTCATGACACAATTGACTCTTCCTAAATTTCAGTCTTTTTTTGCAAGGTGATTGCAGTTTTAAGAGCCTAATTTAGTTTTCCAGTTTAGCCGGTTTCAAGTTTCATTTTGGTTAGAATGTATTTTCAGTTCCTAATTTATATTTTTCCCATTTTAGTCCCTGAGTTTGACCCCCATGGTATTTTGGTTCCCAAACTTAATAGTAACTACTTGACTAGATTTTTTCTATTTACTCTCTTAGTCCTCAAATCTTTTTGTTGCCAAATCTTTTTGTTGTTTTTTATGTAACTATCTTTTAAAACAAAACATTGGTCAATATCAAATATTTTTCCATTTCCTCTCTTAGTTCCTACAACTTCTACTCAATTTTTTATTTTTTTTATAAAAGTTAAATTACTAATTAATTAATATAAATTAAACATGATTTATGTTTCAGTTGTACATTTTCATTATTGATGATTAAGTTCTATAACATTATTTATTTAATTCAAAATTTCTATGGTTTAATAAATTATTTAGATCCATAATTTTTAAAATTGAAAGTGAATTTTTCTAATAAAATTGCATCAATATTGAGATTGAAATTTGAGTTGATAAGAGATGACATTTTATAGTGAATTACTTATGTTTTGATAATAATTAATCATTTTAATGATAAGAACATAAAATAAAAAAATCACATCTCATATTTAAAATAAATTGAAATTTTAATTGATTAAAATAAATTTATGGGTGAAAATTTTTTAATTAGCATTATTGACATTTTCTTTACTACAAAATTTATCAAAAAAAAAAAATCTACATCATTGTAATTACTAATAATCACCTATCAACAACATCTCTCATATCCCTTTATACTAGTGATGTAAATGAGCCGAACCGAGCTCGAATAGACCAAGCTTGAGTTCAGCTCATTTAGTGTTGGCTCGGGTTCGAGCTCAAGCTCGAGCCCGATGAGCTTTGTAAATGAGGCTTGAGCTCAGCTCGTAGTATACTTGAGTTTGGCTCATTAGCTCAAATCCCTGAATTGATTAGCTTAAATGGTAAAGCTCGGTTAGAGCTCGATTAAGCTCGATTCGATTTGAATAACCTGTTTAGTTCATAAGGAAAAAATAATATAAAACTTACATAATTAAGGCACATCCAAGCAAGTACATAATCAAGGAAATTCAACGAAGTTAAACACAATTATATAAAGCTACAAATAACCAAGTTCTTAACCAAGTTCTTGCAAAACATTCAACATCAACAAATTATAATTCATAGTTTCAAATGTTCAGTTCTTTACATCTATAGCTCAGGTAGTCTAGCTTCAAATGTTTAGTATTGGGAACCTGCAAATTATTTTTACAATTAAATACAACAGTAATAGTGACAATAACCAAGTACAAAATAGAAGCATGATACTTGAATCCCTATGAAAGAAAAAATAGAAAGTCAATTAATAGCACAAATCCATCTTATATGCACCACGATTCCTTTATATTTCTCATCTCTGTCAACTTTTTGCTAGGTTACTCTTCATTAAGGAACCTAAACCACCAGCTATTTTTTTTCTTTTAGAATAGATAGATTTATTCATAAAGTTCAACTAATACAGCCACCAAAGGAGCTAACATATCCAGCAATAACAACAGAAATTCGCATTAGACAAGCACAACAACACACAAAACCAACAAGATAGGCCGACACCCCTGCACCTAAAAAACAAAGCAACCCAACATACAGACCCTTATATGCCAACTTATCATCCTTTCCATTTTGCTCTCTTGGAATATTCAACTCTTTAAATAGTTATATCTCTAGGTGTGAATGATTCAAGCAACAAAAATTCGAGTAGCTAACTAATAATTCAGATGATCCTAAGTTGCTCATTTTTTAAAAGAGGAAAGATTTATTCAACAAGCCCAACTAAAACAGCCACCAAGAAAAACAACAAGCCTAACAAAAGACAACGTAGAGCTTGTATGAGGCGAGCACAGCAGAAAAACATAACCAAACTAACAAAGCGGACATTCCTGCACCAAAAAAGAAAAGAGAAACCAAAACTATAATTAACATACACCAAACTCTAAGAAACAACAAAAAAATGGTGAGGGTCAATTTGCCATGGGTATCAAATTCAAACATTAGACTCCACAATCACGGTACACCCTCATCTCATTTCAACATCAAGTATCAAATTCAAGTAAAATATAACATGGGTGAGGGTCAATCTAAAGCATATTGTCCGTGACTTGCAGTGATGGACCAACAGTGGTGATGGAAGGTAGTGTTGCCTGCAGGGGGGATTAACCCTATAATCTATTCTGTTTCTACTGATCTTTCTCAAGTTTAGTTTGATTTGTGAGATGGGAAGACGATGTGATGGCGCAATGGGCAGACTGTGCGATGGGGAGTAGCCGTGATGACAAGAAGGTTGGATGGCGACAAATGGTGAGGCAGCACAATGGTGAGCTGCAAGAAACGACAAAGGTCTCAAGTTTCAGTCTTTGATATGCAAGGGTGAGATGAGAGTTTTGAAGGAAGGGAAATAGGGATTGAGTTAGGAATTAGAATTTTAAGATATATTTTATGTTATTAAATAAATTATATTATATTAATATTATAATGGGCTCGTTAGACTCGATAAAAAGTTTGAGCTCGATTCGTTAAAGGTTTAAACCTAAAAACCTTAAATGTAGCTCGAGTTCAGGTTCAAAGCTCTACAAACTCAACTTAAAAAAAAAAAAAAAAGAGCTTTAGATCAACTGTTCGACGAGGATTAATTCATTGTAGGCCCTTACTTCATACTACTACCCACTACGTGCCTACAGTCCCCACCGCAGCCCCACTCCGTTCTCCGGTCTCCCCTTACCGTGTAAATGGTGGGGGCCAATGTGGCAATCCTCTAAAAGAAAACGCAAGTACGCTAAAAATTGTGTTTTTCAATTCACTGCTGAGGCCCGGTCCTTAAATTCCTCTTCGTGTCTGTAAGGCCGGTTGTAATTTCTTCCCTCTTCGCTCCTCCTCTTGCCTCTCCAAGATTTAATGCTCTAAATCTGAAGAGACATTTCTCGCTCTCCTTTTCTGAACCTTCTCCAGTAAATTAAATTCACTCGCTTTATCTCGCGAGAATTTATCTTTATCCTTTTTTTTTTATCCAGCTAAATCTCTTGTTCTCTCTTTTTTTCGTCCTCTCCCTGAACCAAATTCACTTCCTTTACTGTTGCATCTGTCGATCTGCAACTTCTGGTTTCAAAAGCTTACAGATTTTTGTTCGTCTTCTAAAGTTCGGGTCTTTTGCAAGAGATCAAGTGAATTAGTTTCAAGTTTGAGTTTTTAGACCAGTTTCGAGGTACCCAATTGGATTTACTCCCCTTTTAGGCCCGCCCAGTGTGATTCCTACGTGGGATTTGAAACAGCTTCCGGTCGCTGAATCGGGTTTTGCTGGTTCTGCAAGATTTTGTGTAAGTTTTTTCTTTTATTTTTTTAATGCACTTGTTTTTTTTCTTCATTTAGAAGGACATTATAAGTTACTGTTTTTGTTTGAAGTTCTCATTCTTTTATCTGTCGATCTGCTCATAATCGTTCTTGTGAGGAGGATTCACAAAACTTCAGCGTAGCCTTTTTTTTCCTATAGCAAAATTGTTGAAGGTTCTGCTTCATGATTCAATCTTCATACATTTCGGTTAATACTGCTTTTGTAGATGATATAGTAATGGAGGTTGAGAAGAAACGCTCCAAGGGAGGATTTTTTAACCTGTTCGATTGGAACGGCAAATCTCGGAAGAGGTTGTTTGCCAACAACTCTGAACCACCAAGTACATTTCTGTTCCTTATAAATATGAATATGCTAATTCCCGACTGCTGAATCTTTTCTTTGGTTTATTATGTAATTTATGTCTGCGACTTATGTTTGGTTTGTCATTGTGTGATGTAGAAGAATTAAGGCAAGGACAAGCTATAGGAAGTTCTGCAAACCTGCGGCCTCAAAAGGTAGAAATGTTTCTCTTTTTCGCTCTAATCTTACTGGTTCGTCAACCTGGTCAAGCATTATTAAGTTGTGGTTGATATATTGTGTCTCTCCCTTTTTTTATGTTGCCAGACTGAAATGGATACATATAAAGCAGATTTGAGGAATAGAGGAAGTAGCAATTTTGAATCTTCTTCTTCAGTGACCAGTGATGAAGGGAATGGAAGGAAAGCGCCAGGAGTTGTTGCTAGACTTATGGGTTTGGATGCTTTACCTGTGTTTGATGTTCCTGATCCTTGTTGGGAACCATATTTGGGGTCACACTCTCTTAGTGCATCTTATATTGAGAGAAATGTTCCAAACATGTGGAATGGAAGTCAGCCTAAGGACTACTCCCGCATTCTTAATAAGTTTGATGGGGTTTCTTCCAATTCTATTCAGTCCAGTTTCCATAAGGTACCGAAACGGCCGATTGAGAGGTTTCAAACTGAGGTATTGCCTCCAAAATCAGCAAAGTCAATGCCAATCACCCACCATAAGCTTTTGTCGCCTATCAGGAGTCCAGGGGTTATTACAATGAAAAATGCAGATTATATAATGGAGGCAGCAGCGAGGATAATTGAGGCTAGTCCCCAGACAAGTAGAGTTGCTTCTTGGTCTTCATCAGTTCCTTTAAGAATCCGGGGTTTGAAAGAGAAAATGGAAGCCGCACATAAAGCATCGAGATCTCAAAGACTTGAGGAGCCAATCGCTGATAAATTTGCAAGGGGACATAGTAGCAACAAACTAAGCAGTGGTGGATCACACTATACACCAGCATTTAGTATGTCCAGGGAGTCGAAAAGAGTTGGTGCCCATTCTGTGAGTGACACAAAATCTGTATCACTTGCAATGCAAGCAAAAGTCAACCTCCAGAGGAAAGGGGAGATGACATCAAGATCAAGCAGTAACTGGAGTTCTGCTAGCCCAAACGAAAATGATGATGTCAAAGCAAAAAGATCTTCCAATACCCAAGCATATGTGAAAAGAACCATAGACAAAGGAGCTGCTGCAAACCGACCTAACAGTGTGCTGAAACAGAACAACCAGAAGCAGAATTCTACATCAAACAAATATTCCATGGCATCCAAGAGTGCATGTTTTGACCAGCAAATCAGGAATAAGTCACCCAATGTTACAGTTGGGCAGAATATAACTGTAGATAAGGGTTCGGCAAAGCCTGAAAATGGGTCAAAGAAGTCGGGATCTGTGGCAGCTGAGTTAAAAAAGAAGGCTCTTCCTTCCAGGAGAAACAGTTTGCCTGGAAAGAAACAATCTGTTAATGGAGGTTTCAAATCTAAAGGAAGTGCTTCTGATACATCAAACAGCCGTGTAAAACAGTCAAACAATAGAAATGTTTCAGCCAATCAGTGCGTTAATCCAGTTGATGAGAAAATGAAAGAAGTCACTGATGTTGTTTCATTTACATTTACTGCTCCCATGTTTAGACCGACTCCTGATCCTCAATCATCTGGTCAAAGCATAGAGAAAAGTTGCACTTTTGTCTCAGATTCTTCCAGTGATATTGATCAGTCGTTTATGGGAAGTTCAGCTCTTGCATCTTCTGGTCTTAATTTCATTGGAGGTGATATTCTAAGCATTCTTTTGGAGCAAAAGCTACGAGAATTATCGTTTAAGGTTGAGTCATCTGGTTATCATGTGGTTAAAGAAAGCGGTCCCAGCGTGGAATCCACTTCACAAGCTTCAGTGCCTACACCCAGCACACGGCTTGCATCAGGGGAACATGATACTGGTTTTCCACTTGATTTGGGGATGAACAAGTCAAGTAGCCCAGATGATCACCACTGCTCTTCAGTTGATAATCTTGAACTTGCAAGAAACAGTGAAAATCAGGTTTGTTTTTACACTGTTATTGATATTTCTCCTTCACGCACACATCAAAGTGCTCAAAGTATCCGACATTAGCTTCTATCTTCTTATTTCACTTTAAATAATGGAAAAAGGAAAACATCAAAGTGCTAAGATACTTTAAACAACAAAACAATTAGTATAGTCAAATAGAGTGAGGAACATCGACAATGAGGATGAAGTCTTTTACGATGTTCTGTATCATGAAAATAGTAATCTAAGTGCATCCAAAGCTTTTTGCCAAATGTGGTATGTTTGTGCTTTGATCTCAGATACTTCCTTTAATATGAAAAAGAGATGGGTACCCTCCATTCCATGTATTACTGGAAATAAAAATTAACGTATTAATATCTCTGCATGAGATTTAGCCGAGTGAATGGAATATTTCATTCTCATGTCATAAAGTTCATTTCATTCGTTGAATTATCTCCTCATCTCAAGCTCATTCTGTTCCTTTGAAGTTCATAAAAATGGTATTATTGCAAGTCAGTTGTGGAATTATTCTACTTTTTCTAATTGTAGTGGATGTCTTCCTTCTGTTGGGCGATGCTAATGCCCCCCAAACTACTCTTCATACGATGGAAGTGCCTACACCGAGAATCCTTATCTCTACCTTGTTGCCATTATGAAATATGTTTTCCCATCTCTACGTTTGATATAGAAATGCTGTTTTGATTTCTCAATCTTACACAATGGGTATGACAAAACTCCATTATGGTTTCAGCAGTCAGAGATGGAAGACCATAACACCATAAACAGCATGTCTGGTGTAGAATTTCATTGTCAACATCCTACCCCAATTCTTGAACGCTCAGGGGAAAGTGATAGTTGCTCAAATAGCCAAAATGGTAGCAATGGTAATCTATTGATTTGTTCTATTTGGTTTTCATAATTTCATGTTCCTACAATTTTGTTAGATTTAGGTACCATATTTCCATCTAATAGGATACTGGTGCATCTAGGCGGTCAGCATAATCAACTGTGAGTTTGAGAGGTAGACATTTGTGTTTCAGTTTAAACAGAACTCACCAGTTGTGCGCAATTTCTTTATTTCAGCTGTCATGCTCATGCAACTATCACGGGCTCACGAGCAAGGATCTGTCAGTTTGTCTCCAAAGAATACTCTTTTGGCAGATGGAAGGGAGAAGACAGCTGGCCCTATAAGTTTCACCAATTCTAGTGAATGGGAATTCAATTACATTCAATCCATGATCAGCAACGCCAACCTAATGTTCACCGAGTTTGCATTTGGCAAAACAGACAATGTTATCAGCTCAACTCTCTTTGATGAAATGGAGAATCAAGAAATAGCAGAGAGGAACAAGGAGCCATCAAAGTCTTGTAAAAAGCTCTTGTTCGAGAGTTTGAGTGAATGCCTGGATCTGAGATGCCAGGAACTTTTTGTTGGGACGATGAAGGGATGGGCTAAATTTGCAATGTCCTTCCAGCATAAAGAGCGGTTAGTAGAGGAATTGTTTAAGGAGATTGAGGGCTGGAAGAGCATGGGAGAGATGATAGTAGATGAGCTTGTGGAGAAGGACATGAGCAAGCAGCCTGGGAGATGGCTTAATTTTGATGTAGAAGCGTTTGAAGAGGGTGTAGATATTGAGAATGTAATTCTAACATCTTTAGTGGATGAGCTGGTTTCTGATTTGTTGGTTTTTTGATATGCTCAAGGTTAGCTCTGGCCTGCATTTTTCGGTACATTCCTTAGTTCATTTAATCTCATTGATTTGTATTGTTTTCAGGTTGTTCCCTTCACCAAGCAGGGTGAAGGCAGACAAGAAGTACAAAATACTAGTATCAAATAGGTTCCTGATTATATGATAGATTACAAACATGAAAGCGAGATCTAAGCCGTTCAAGATTGAACATCAAGGTTGATGTTACGTTTTCAACAAGTCAAATCGTATTTACACGTTTGTCATTTATCACATTATAATTTTTCTATCAAATATTCTTCGTTCTTGGAGGGAAGGAATACATTATATAAAGGCTGCTGTGTGCGGGTCTTAACGGTGATAAACTGATAACCAGCAGTATGTTGCATTGAGACAGCCGCTCGATCGGGTCGAGTCAGGTCGATGTGAGAAGCATTTTCCTTTGCTTCGCCTCAGCCACTGTCCCCTTCTTATCAATTTGTGCTTTGTTAAAACATGGAGAGGAATTCAAACTTTAGTCTGAATTGGTTAAAATAATCAATAAGTTTGACACAAAAATTTAAAAAAAGTTTATACATTATTTTTACATTTATTCTTCACTTTTTATACATAAATCAAGAAATATTTAAAGAAATGAATTCTTTTTGTACTAAGAAATATCTTTATAGGTATATATGGAAAGATACTTATGATAGTTGGTAAAAGGTTAGATGTCTCTTTGAAGTATTCTTGAAATCTAAAGATTATCAAGCCACTTTTTTTGCTTTTTTCTTTTTCTAATTTCACTCCCTAAGTGGAGAAGGGGGAATTCGAACTTGAGCCAAGAGCCGAGCTTCTCTTGGCCAACCCAAGTAAGCTACTAGAATGGAAAAATGAATATGAAAGTGATAGTTTGAAGGATAATATAGTAAAATAATTTAATAGAAATAAAAATATTAGAACGATTTTAAATTTTCCAAATAAAATATGTTAGAAACAATTTGGGATGGTAAAGTATATCTTAACCGTTAGTCAAATTTTGGTTATTATAGTTGTGTTGTTTTGGGTCTTTCACCAATGTGTTAAATACGGCTCTAATCCCAAAATTAATATGGTCTTTCACCAATAATTTATAGTTGCTTTCATTTAATAGCAAGACCTTAATCACAGTTACAAACACAAATATCAAACGTATCAAGTGTCAACCTTACCTTTTTCTACGATATCACATGTTTACCTGTATTGAAAGCAAACTTGGAAGTAATAGTTAAGATTGGTACAACTAGAATCTCTTGGACAATGACAAACAATAAGGAAAATCCTTTTTGTTTTTCTAGCACTTTAATATCTCAACATCATTTGGCTTAAATGAAGTGGAGAAGTAATCATCAACTTTAATAAACCTATGGCTATGGGTCAGGGTTGTTTTAGGATTTAGAAGGCGGGGTTTAGACGTGATGATGAGGTCGATGATGAAGTACCACCTTTTTGGAGTCCTACTGATCTTACATCATTTGAATAACACACACAATACAATTTGTATAACTGACGTAAATCAGTGTTAGCATTAGTAAAATAAGTAAGCATAAGAATATGGGTCATGCCTAAGAATGTGTAATAATATGCCTCAAGTAACTGAAGCGTACTTGTTATCTTTATATACGAGTCAAATGTAGATGCAAGTAAATATATCGAATGAGTGTTTTTGAAATACTGAAGCCACTTAACTTTCATGACTTCAACGATGTCCTTAAAAAATTCATCATGTTTGTACTAATACTAAACATATACAATATTTACAAAATATTGCATAATCATGTGTGCAGAGGGGTACAAACACATCAGAGAAGAAAATAGTTGCTATGTAAAAATACTTTAGCAACCAACTTTATAACAATTATCCCATATGTCTTGGGTAAGCATTTCAGATCTCATTTTCAAAATTAAAAGGCATGTCAACAAAAATGCTTCTATCAACATTTCATAAGTTGAGTTCCTCTGTGTAGCACAATCCATTTTAAACATTTTCCAATGAAAACTATTATCATTTTCAATACAAAATGCTTTGAAATCCCGACTAATTTTTTAACCTTGTTTTCAAATAAAGTAGTGCATTCTGAATAGGAATATTCAATTTACAATAACCCCTATTGGACACATAAATTCAAAATAGAGCACAAACATTTGATATGGAAAAATGCATCTTCTACACATTGTTTCAATTGTTCACTCAATTCATATGCCATAAAATTATTATTTGATGCATTGTTAAATGATATGGACAAAAAAAATTTAGCACAAAAAGATTCTCACAAAGTATCTGAAAAGCACTGAAAGATATTTCAACAAATATGATCAGATTCTATGCATTTAAATGTAATAATACATTTTTTTCATGATCTAGTCATCATCTATCCAATAAGCAATACCACAATAGTAATCTTGACCTACTAAAAATGTCCACATATTACTAGTGAATGTAACTAATGATGCACCTTCCTCAGCATATGATCTGAAGGTCCAGAAGCTTAGTTCGTCGCTCGAGTACGCATTGGCGAGGGAAGAGTGGAGACCTGTAGAAGATACTATGACGCTCAAGCCAATAATAACTTTATTGTGATGCAAATACCAAGGAAAGTGATTTCATACTTGAAATGTAATAATGAATGTCTTTATATAGGCTTTTTGGGTAGTGTGCCATGAGATTTAAGACCATTGGATGAAATGGTTATCTCCTGAATTGTTGGATCTAGGACATCTATTTTTTATAATCATACTGAGCTTTAAACTCTTAATGTACCTAATTTTTTTTATGATCACAATTAAGCCCAATGGGCTAATTTCCTGATATGGGTATCACCAGTAACATAATGATATAGACATGAAAAATATGCTTGCAAGTTGTATTTCCTATTTTCAAATAATTTAAAGCTCTTTCTTCTAGCAGTTCTCCTAGATGCCTTTTTAAAATTAAGGTTCAAGTGTTCAACAATCCAATATTCTAAATGCTTATTCTCAACTTGTTCAAAAGGTCTCTTAGTTAGCATCATCCAATTAATCATGGTTTATCTACAAGTTTTTTTGGTTAAGTAAAAAAATACTTGGTCTAGTGGTGCTCCATTAACCCATAAGTTGTGTTTGTCCATCGGAATTGACAAATGCACCGAATAAAAGATCTTTATGGACTTGCTACATATGACAAGTCACCATTCCCGTTTCCGAGTTGACTTTGTTAAAAAACTTTTTACTGAAATACTTGCACTTTGCACACTTCACTTCTCTTTCCCACATGCAATCATAATGCTCCAACACCTAAGATGATGTCTTCTTGGCTCTACCTTGTGGATGCTCAAGGTGTTTGATTTGCAGTGTCAATTGTAACATGTCTCCTCAATTCGAAATTACATTCAAGTTAACCAGCACCTTTTCCACATCATCGTTGAAAAGTTGGTCGTCAAGCCCCATACCGATCTTTATCATATTGATATTGTTGTCATCAACATCATTTTGGATATGGATCCCTTTTGCCGAGTGGTTGTGGTGATGAAAATTGTTTTGAAATTGGTGCAGGATAAGGAGCCCTTTGCAATATTCTTGTTAAAAGCATTCTTTTTGCTGCATTTGTGGAAATGCGTGAAAAAGGATTAGTAGAGATTAAGAAAAAATTAAATAGAGATTAAGAAAATATATGAAATCTAGAAGAGAGTTGGAGACAATGTTGTAAATATTAGTATGAGAAAGAGCAGAAATGAGCTCTTTTATTTATAGGAGTTCCATAATTTTTCATTTGCTCAAAATGCCTAAAAAAATACTACCTCTATCCCATTTTAGTTGAAACATTTATTTGGACACGGAGATTAAGGTGTATGTAATTTGTGTTAATTTTTTATGTAGTAAAAGTTTAAATAATGATTAAAAAAAGAAAATATTCTTTATTGGGTTTTGTGCAGTGAGAGATTGAGTGGATATTAAAAAAAGAGTCTTTATTGGGTTTTGTGTAAAATGATTATTTAATTGTTTAAACTTTTCTAAAAGAGGAAACGTTTCAACCTTTTAGGACATCTCAAAAAGAAATATGTTTCAAGTAAATTGGAACGAAGGGAGTAGCTGTTTCTAGGAGTTTGGGGGACCAAAATTGACTTTTGGCCTCAGACGTTATTAGCCGTTTAAGGGCCAAATCTATTACTTTTTCCCTTTTTTAAAATGCAGCGCGCCTCTCCCCTAGCCCATGCATGCACCTTGGCTCAACCTCGTGTTCCTCTTGGGGTAGGCCAAGACCCGAGCCCAACACCTACCTCAATTTTTTTAATTAATTCATAAAAGAAATTTTAAAATCATTCAAGAAGGTCCCTATTGTCAACTAGGAGTGAGTTCTAGTAGTTATCAAATAGTTTATATTAAAACTTTAAGAGATATCAGATAGTGTGCGAAGGCAGGGGGACAAGTGTATGTTTCAAATATACGGGCGTCTAAGTGTAATTAGAATTAAACCTTACGGAAGAAGGCAGGATTGTCCCTTAAATTATATTGATTTCCGAAAAAGAAAAAAGAATATTTTTCTTTTCAGGCGGATGCAACATGCCAACAAATGGATGTGACGACCAACGGCAATCCAATTAAGCGGCAGATCTGAGAGACAAAAGAACAAGCTTCTCTCTCACCCCAAAACACCAAGCTGGAAATGAAGCTCCAGGCCTCGGGCAATAATGGCGGAAACCCAAACCCTGAAACAGATTCCAAAAATCCCCAAAACCCCAACATCGACGAAGATTTTGACAGCACCTGCTCCACTCCTTACGTAAGTGCTCCTTCGAGCCCCGGCCGAGGAGCCGGTGGTTATGGTTTCTTCTACAGCGCGCCCGCTAGCCCTATGCACTTTGCAGTAGCTTCATTCTCTTCATCAATGGCGGCCACGACTCAGACATCTTCTCCCGACGACTCGGTTCCTCTGGGTTTCGAGTTCGAGTTCTCGGCAAGATTTGGGGCTTCCGGGCCGGGCGAAACAGGTTCAATGATCTCCGCCGACGAGCTCTTCCTGAACGGGCAGATCCGATCCATGAAGCTGTGGACCCATTTGGAGAGGGCGCAGGGTCCGGCACCGTCGTTGCATCCCGAGCAAGAACGTAAAGGAGGAGGAATGGGAGAGGAAAGAGGGAGAGATCTGAGATTCAGGGACAAATCTTTGAGGAGAAGAACAAGATCATTGTCTCCGATCAGAAATTTGCCAGATTTTGGGCTGATCAGTCTCGAGGATCCGAATGGGTGCTCGGAGAGGGAATCGAGCAAGAAAATTGATGGCACAAGTGAAGAGATTTGTAATTATGGCAGTGAGACAAGTGGGTCATCATCAAGGTCTACATCAACTGGGAGGAGCTCAAAGAGATGGGTCTTTCTCAAGGACTTCCTCAGGAGCAAAAGTGAAGGTAGGAGCAACAATAAGTTCTGGTCCAACATTTCATTTCACCCAATAACCACCAAGGAAAAGAAACAAGACTCTCCTCCTCCTTCTGAAAATCATAAGGGTTCAAGGAAGAGTGTTAATGGTGTGACTAAGAGGAGGCTCCCGCCATCGGCCCATGAGCTCCATTACACAGCAAGCAGAGCACAAGCGGAGGGGCTGAGGAAGAGGACTTTCTTGCCTTACAGGCAAGGGCTGCTTGGTTGCTTGGGGTTTAGTTCAAAAGGTTATGGAGCTATGAGTGGCTTTGCTAGAGCCCTCAATCCTGTTTCCTCTGGGTAGAAGTAATCTCTACTTGAGGTTATTGATTCAGAAGACGTTTTGCACAGATTTTATTATCCCAAAAGTCATGAGACAAATGTGTTGGAACTGATTTTGGGGCTATTCCTCCTCTTCTCTGTAGCATTAAAAATGTAAAACAGTCTAGTCTACTAGTGCTTCTTTCGATTTGCAGATGTAGAATGCAGTACTGTAGTGCAAGTGTCTAATAACGTTGTATTTATCCTCCATTACTTATTTCTCATTCACATTGACTCGCTGTATACTTCACTTCTAACTCAGGAATTGTTTATATTCAAATAATAAAGAAAGGGGAAGAGAGGGGATGGAAGAGAATGGGACGATATGTTATTTCTTCTAATTTAGAAAGGTGAAAAAAACATACCACTTGGAAGGAAGCGAGAGACAATAACCCTCCCCTACTATTTCCTCCGATGCAAATAAGAGATTCATGCTAATTGCATTTTTCCTCCCCCCTCTTCCGTCAATCAAAAAGATCCTCGAGTCTAAAATGCAAATTTTGCCATAGAAAACTTACCAAACGCGTAGATCTCCCAATACTGATTGGATTAAAGTGGGATCCAATTCCTTTGATCTATCATGTAAATTATTAGAGTCATATAAAAAAATTAATTACATGTTTGGCCCTTTTTTTTTTTTTCTCTCAAAACACTTGAAATAAATCACACCAGACGCATTATTGTCCACACGGCTCCCATGTCAACTGTCAAATTTCTACTTGTACATCACCAGGAAACAAAAATCTTTGAAGAAGATGGAACCATTCATAGGATCCACATGCACATGCTTCTGTAATGTTAGGTGGTGAAAAGAAAAAGCCCCAAGGAAAGCCCACGCTAGCCTAGCACATGAGATGCGTCCCCATCACCCACATCCACATCTCAATTCTCAAAAGAAACTCTCTTCCCCTTTTTGTCTTTTATATTTCTTGGATTGGGGCTATAATGCTTTCAACTAGTTTTAATGATTGGCACCAAAAAAAAAAAATTAGTAGCCCTGGTGTGAGCTCATCCTCCAAAATTGTTCATTTGTAGAAGTTCTTTTGGGTCCATAAGTCTCTCTAGATCGTAATACACTTTTTTTATCCGCTTATTATGTCCGTACAACTAAAGATCATGATTGGCCATAAAGTTTCACTCAATGTTCAATTCAGTTACTTGTGTTTCATTTTTCAATTACATCACTATGCCTAATTAAAAAATCTACATATAAACAAGGCCTAATTGCATAAACAGCCCCTGAACTTGACCAACTTGAGCGAGATGGTTCAAAACTTAGCACTTAGTGAAAATTGACCCATCAACTTTGAAAAGATTAGCAATTCAGCCTGTGTACTACAATAATAGATAGTTGGCGTTTAGGAGAGGCTGAAGGGGCAGTTAGTAGTTGAGGTGGATTTAACGTGGCCCTGCCTTGTTTGCATTAGTGTGGTTAGTTTCTTTCAAGTGTGAGTTAGCGATTCTAGTCTAGAGCAAGTTTCACCGTTGCAGAGGTTTTAATTTTGGTATTGGCTGCCAACCACCCGTTGTCATTGCTGCCAACAATCACTATTCTATGTGTTGCCGCCTTTTTCGCACAAAGAGAACAGGAAAAATGAAAAGTTCAACAAGTTGATTTGCTACGCTTCGAGCAAGGCCTACACTAAGTCATGACCATGAATCAAAAGTGGTATGTGAAGTGGACAAAGATAAAGTCAAAGGTTGAAGATGGGATTTTTGGCTCTGACACAGCTGTGGCGATGGCTTTTTTGGCAGACTCTTACTACGGCGTCATCCCAACGGTGATGGATGAATCTTCCAGTATCTCAATTGAGCAATTCGTCACTGAAGAAGATTGCAGCGACCTTATTTTTTTCTCTTTAGCTAGGGACAATGGTGGACATGGCTGCAACAAGATGTAGAATGGTTGGGACTTCTACACTTATAATTTCTAAATCGTAGCAATGTTAGATGTTTTTGCATGGTTTTAATTCTGGTTTTTGTGTTGTTTTTTGTTTTTTCTTTTTCTAAAGAAGTCATCTTTGAAGATCATTGGGTTCTAATAATGCGTTCCGAATCGAAGCAATGTTAGATATTTAGTAAATTGCACCCGCTACCCCTAACCTTTAATTATTGTTTTACTTCTAACCTTAACCTTCACTTTACTCGTACCGTATCCCTAATCTCAATAAAACGTTTCATTTTAGCCCCCTTTTGAACGAAAATAATTATCTCAGACAGAAAAAGCCACGTCAACAGACTACTATAAGGGAAAATGCTTGTTTTGAACCATGTAAAAATCCTATTTGCCAAAAAAATCTTAAAACTTTTAAATCTAACAAAAAACTTTAAAACTTTCCCTAGCCAACTCTTTCCTCCTTCTCTTCCACCTCTGGCATCCTAATCTTGGTTGCCTCCCTCTCCAGCAGACCCTTTCCTATCTCTCATCCCTCTCCAGCCTCGTCTCCATGGTGAGGGTGACTAATTGGGTTTCCGTTTCGCCAATCGAGCCTATCTTTCATGATGGAATCGAGCTTGGTCATGATTCGCAACTCCTAGCTGTCGTCCACTCCCTACCGAATGCCATTGCCAACTCTTGGTTGAATCGTCCTCGCCATTAGAGCCAAATGCCATTGCTAATTGCGTATGAATTTCAACGAATTGTAATGGATCAGACGAAAATCGTTGGTAAAGAAGTGATGGATTGAATGGAATCGCAGGCAGAGTCATGACGGTGAATGACGGCTAGGATTGGTGAGGGAGTCGGGATAGTGAATGGTAGCGAGGATTGGTGAAGGAGTCGAGCCGGTGAGTTGTAGCCGGGATGGGTGAGGGAGTCAGGATGGTGAGTGGTAATCGGGATAGGTGAAGAAGGTGCTTGTTGGCGGGGATGGGTGAATGGAGGCCGGAGATGAGAGGAGACAGAGGAGGGGGGAGGCTGGAAATGAAAAGAAAGGAAGGTCGGAGATAGGGCTGCCGGAGAGGGAAGTTGGAGATGGGCCTGCCGGAGATGAAGGAGAGCTATAATAGGTGGCCTATATTTTTGTTCGATTTAAAAGTTTTAAGGCTTTTTGGCAAAGAGTATTTTTATATGGGTTAAAACAAGAGTTTTTCCCTACAGTTGATGTGGTATTTTCCTTCTGAGATAACTATTTCTGTCCAAAATGGGGCCAAAATAAAACGTTTTGTTGAGGTTAGGGATACGATACAAGCAAAGTGAAGATTAGGGTTAGAAGTGAAACAATAATTAAAGGTTAGGGGTAGCGGGTATCATTTACCCGTTAGATATTAGATGTTTTTTGGTGGGTTTTATTTATTCTTTAATTCTAGTTTTTGTTCTCTGTTTTTTTTTCTTCCTCTCTCATAAATCGGAGGAGGTGATTCATCACCGAAAGAGGCGATTTGTCACTTGAGCCACTAACAATCACTTCAGCCTCTCCCAAACACCAACTATCTATTACTATAGTACATGGACTGAACTGTTGACTTTCTCAAAGTTGATAGGCTAATTTTCACTGAATGCTGAGTTTTGGACCAACTTGCTTGAGTTGGTCAAGTTTATGAGCCATTTTTACAGTTAGGCCTATAAACGATCCAATGTTAGCATCAGACAAATATGAGACGATTTGGTGGTGTTTGAATATGAAAATTTTCTCAATTCTCAAAATATATAGTGTTTATCTATTATGGGCAAACAAAATGGTTTATTTCTTTCCTTTCTGCTGCTTACGTGAAAATTAAAAGGTTATTTCTTTAATTGATATTATAGTTATTCTTGAGGTTTGAAAACACAAAAATATCCCATGATTTTTTGTAATATTCGAGAAAACTTCTGAAATATAAATTTAGACCATACATAAGTCATCTCAAGTAATTTTAATTTGTATGATATTTTTATAGTTATTTAACATTTAAAAAAATATTATTTTGCATTTATATAGAAAAAAATTAATAATTTAAAATATGGGATGATTATAATTTACCCCTGAGGTTTATGTGAAATTACACTTTGCCCCATTCTGTTTAAAAAGTATAACTTTGTCTGCTATCTTTTTAATACAGTCCGACTGTAGTTTCTGAAATCTTAATTTAGACATTACAGTAGTCATTTTCCAACAATTTTAATCTGTATAGTATTTTTTTACAGTTAATAGATATTTTAAATTATTAATTTTTTCTTTTTATATTTTTTTTAATTTTTAAAATAATATTTTTTTAAATGTCAATTAATTATGAAAAAAATACTATACAGCTTAAAATTGCTTGAAGATGACAACCATAAAGTCTAAATTAAGATTTCAAAAATTACTATTAGATTGTATTAAAAAATTAGGGGTAAAGTGTATATTTTTTAAACAGGAGAGAGAAAGTGTAATTTCACCTATACTTTAGGGGACAAATTGTAGTTATCCCTTTAAATATTTATTAACTGAAAAAATAATCAAATGGACTGAAGTTAAGTGAGAATGATGTGAAAAAAAAATAGAGAAAGTGCATGTTTTCAGATAACGAAAGTAGATAGCTAACTGTCAATTACCAAATTAAAACATGTTGGGGGGCCCCGCAAGAACAGTAGTATTGTTTCTTCTTTAACCGATAACCAGAATTCAGATAAAAGTAACAATAGAGGAAATGGGACCAAGAAATCAAATCAACTTCCGGGTCACACGACAGAATCCAACTTGAATTCAGATCTAGACACCCGACTTGAATCTTCAAATGCTCCGGAAAAGCTATCGTTCACACGGGGCAATGTCTCCAAACAAACAGATCAGATTCAACAGGAAGATGCATTGAATATCAAAACGAACAACTATAAGAAAATTCATGCAAGAAAATTCGACCTACAGAATCTACAGTTTCTTCTTGATACGTCAACATTTGTAGGGAAATTTTTTGAAAAAGAAACATCGCAAGAAGAGCAAATCATCTTGTAGTTGACTAGCAGATTGGCCACTTGAGTTTACAAACTAACGTTACATATATTAAAAATTTATATTAAGGTATTACTAAAATCATATATAATATAGTTTAATTGACAGTTAAAAAATTTTAGCACTTAAAATTTTAGATAAAAGTTTGTACAAATATTTACAAATAAGGGATAATTACAATTTGCCCATTGAGGTTTGTGTGAAATTATACTTTGTCTATCTTGTTTAAAAAATATACACTTTGCCTCTATCTTTTTAATACAGCCTGACAGTAATTTTTGAAATATTGATTTAGACTGTATGTTACTCATCTTTAAGTAATTTTAATATATATGCTACTCCCTCTGTTTCATAAAAAGCTGTCATCTTTAATATTCACAGCAATTAATCTATGATTTTATTTCTCTTAAAATTTATCGTAAAAATATGAAATTTTTATATGAAAATGAAACTTAAAGATTCTAGTTTCTAAATATCATTTTTTAGAATTTTTTTCAATTCATATTAATATAAATATATTCAAGTCAAACTTTAGTCAAAAAAGGTAAAAGGAACAGCTAATATGAAACGGAGGGAGAGTATTTTTTTATAATTAATTGATATTTAAAAAATGCAATTTTCTATTTAAAAAAAAAATTGATAATTTAAAATATCTATTAACTGTAAAAAAATCATATAAATTGAAATTATTATAAAATAATTTTTGTAATATTTAAATTAAGATTTTAAAAATTGCTATCGAACTGTATTAAAAATATAAGGAGTAAAGTATATATTTTTAAAACAGTAGAGAATAAAGTGTAATTTTAACTAAATATCTGGAGGTAAATTGTAATTAAGCCTGCGAATTAAGGCAATGCACAAACAATCGGAGGAGAGGAGGTCCCAGGCCTAGGCGGTAGGCATTAAGATAGGTCACATCTTGATATAGGAGGAAGAACACTGAAAAGGTTGAGCCTCTGAGGAATACGTTGCAACATCAAATCATGGGGACCCATCTAAATTCCTTTTCCTTTTTCACTTCAATTATTTCTTGAAATAGACTTTTCACCAGCTTTCTTCCGCTAATCCTTCCAAGTTTCATACGTTTGCATGTTCTGTAGATTTGTAATCAATCTATTCTTAAGAAGAGAAAGAAGAATCTAAGTACTAAGTACGGAAGAAAGAGAATTTTTAGCGCTATAATTTTTAAAATTTTGTTAAATGAGTCCTAAAACTACTCAATTTGTCGGATGAGTTCTATAACATTAAAACTATCAACTTTGTCAGCCCTATAAATTGTTTATGGAACAATTGATATGACACTTAACACCGTTTATTTTGATGACTAAACTGACACTCTTCAGACTTCATTTATATATTTGAAACTTTTTTCAAAATTTAAGGGTCAAAGTTAGCTATTAACTTTCTTACTCATTTAGATAACGCATTCAATGACTACTAACAATACTTGTGGACCGCTTCACACACCACACCCACCCCATTCATGTCTTCATCCCCCTTCCCACTATGAGCAGCAGTAACACCATCTCCATTGCCATCGACTGCTCAGCCACAACCTCATCTTGCTCCTTCGCCACCCATTTGGCAAATCAACAGAAATAAAAATTTATCTCTGTCATGTTATCCTTAGACTTCAAAAATATCTTCCCCAGATTTCTCAAATTAATTACACTTGTGAGACTAGAAGGAAATTGAAGACCCATTCACTAAATTTCATCCATTTGCCCAAATTTGTTGAACTCAAGTTCGGCCGCTGGAGAAAGAAGGTTTTGAATTCTTGGCAAATGCATTTCATAACAAGGATCCAAAGTAGGCTTCCTGTAAACTGAAGTTGGAAAACTTCTATGACTGAGGGGGAACATTTTTCTTGCAAGTGTACTCGAATTAAGAAATTAATTTCCCATGGATTTGGATCAAGATGTCTTCAAATAATTGATTGAAGCAAGTCATATATCAGGTTATAACTTATAAGTGGTTTGTTTAATTTGGGAAGACTAAAATTAATTGATGTTACTGGCAAGCTTTTATGTGTAAGAGGAGGTGGAGCAAGCAACATAACGTCATTGTCGATGGCACTGGCTGATGACTAAGGAACAAGAAGTTAGTGATTAAGAACTAAATTGTGAGCAGCAAGTGGAAGGAAACAAATGTAGCAAAATAGGGAGATGTGGAGGTGGTGGAGAAGTGAAATCCAAGACAAGGATAACCGGCGACAGCGGATGAGAGAACCCAAGGGAAATGACATTTTTTGTGAGGTGGGAGTTGGGTTTATTCTTGAAAAAAAAACTAAAATGACCCATAAATTTTGAAAAAAAAAAGTCCAATAAGTAATCAAGGTTTCCAAAGTATCAGCTTAGTAATTGAAATAAACAGTGTTAAGTGTCAGGTCAACAGTTCCGTCAGCCAAACAAGTTGTAGAACTAACAAAGTTGATAGTTTTAATGTTAAAGGACTTGTTTGACAACTCAAGTAATTTAAGGACTCACTTGGTAAAATTAAGAAAATTACAGGGCTAAAAATGTTCTTGTGTCTTTTCTCCTACTAAGCAGTAACTCCTTTTATTAATGAAATATTGTCCTGTAGTTTTTGTTCAAAATTATCAAATTAGGGTTCTATTTATTTTTTCATTATAATAATTTGAATTATTTTCATTTTATTGATTTTTTTGTCTAGAACTGATGTTATTTGAAATTAAATATTTTATTTATTAAAAATAATGTAATGATTTTTTTTAAATGAACTAAACTTTTATGCAATTTTTTTCGACATTCATGAAAGAAAACACACAACTAAAAAAATGCAGATTTTCAACGGGATCTGCATTGAAAAATTTGGTTCTTCAACGTAAGACCGTTAAAAACTGTCATGTTGGTAAATAAGATGTTGGAAAAAAATTTCAAACGGCTAAAAGAATTGCCCATTGGAATTTCTAATGGTCTGGCTATTGGAATATAAGCCATTAAAATTTTCAACAGCCTAACCTTGTAGAATAATTTTCAACGGTTGATGGGTTTTTCAAAGGCCTAGTTGTTGGGAATATTTTTTTTAAAAGATATAAATAACTCCACAAAATATATTTTATATATTACTGAAATTATATGTTTGCTAAAAACATGTTTTGTATTTTATATTTAAAAAAATTAAATTTTTACTTAAATTCACAAAATTTTGAAATATTCACAAATTCATAAAAAATTCATCAAATTCACAAATATTCACAAAAAATTCACATTAGAAATTCAAAAATCATAAATATTTATAAATTCAAAAATTCAAATTAGATGTACCAATTTTGCCACATAACAATAATCATCAGATTTACACAAAGCAAAAATTTGAAAAATTAGATCTACACCGAAGAGATGAAAGATGTCGATAGGCGATAGAACGAGAAGGCGATGAAGCGAGGGCGAATGATGAGGGACAGTAGAGGGATGGTGAGAGAGGCGAGAGAGATGAACAAGTTTGGTTGGGAGATGAGATAGGCAAGGGAGGTGACTGGCAGAGAGGGCTAGGTTATGATGCATATATGTATATATATAGCCTAGGTTATCATATGTATTTATGAGCTAGGGTTAGTTGTTATTGAGTTCAAATTCAAAATAAATAAATAAATAAATAAAGGTATGCCCTAACTCTAATAAAACAAGGAAGCTAACCCAAATATGTGTGTGTGTGTGTGTGTGTGTGTGTGTGTGTGTGTGTGTGTGTGTGTGTGACATGTATGTGTATGATGTAATTTTTAAATATCAATATAAAATATAAATATACTATATTATTATTAGTATTATTATTATATATATATAATATATATAATATATAATAATTAAAAATATATTCCAAAATACTACTTTGCTTTATAAAATTGTAAAATTTATTAGTTCAATAGTACATTTTTTATTGTTCTAATATACTATTTTTTACTTTGTTTCCAATTTATTATTTAAATTTCAATATAGACTACCCTTTTTTGATTTAAATCCAATTAATAGAAACTTGGTATGAAAATATGATATATATAAATATGTTCATGTATATGTAATAATAATAATAATAATAATAATAAATAATAATAATAATAATAATAATAATAATAATAATAATAATGATTATATATTATTATGTCCAAAATTTATTTAGACACACACACACACACAATTACTTATATAGATATATCATATATATTATTTTTATATATTTATTAGGTAAAATATTTTATAAATATGTGTAAAATATATTTTCAATAGCCAACGCATTGGAAGCTAAAATTTTAAAATTTCCAACAGTTAGGCCGTTGAAAATAATGTTTATGAAAATTTCCAACCTGTCGGCTGTTGGAAAATATTCCCCCCATTTTCCAACTATTTTCCCATGGCTTTTTTCATTGAAAATTTTCAACGATCTGTTTGTTAGACATTTGGTCATTGGAAATTGCTTGTTGTTTAGTAGTGAAAGAAAAAATAATAATTTTTTATAAAATGTTGAAGAAAATAATTTTTAAATTTCTTTAAATATAAAATTTTAATTAATATATAAGTTAAGCAAATAAGCACCATATTAAAATAGTCACTGGTAACTTTATTTTAAAAATTATCGACAAATGTATATTCTTAACCAAATACTCCAACTGTCTAAAAAAGGATGTAACATATTTTATTTTGGGTCATTTCAAATTGCTGCAATATTTCATACTTAGTAAACTACTTTACCGTATTACCCTTCAAACTATTATTTTAATATCCACTTTTCCCACATTTCATGATTTACGTATGAAAATGTAGTGTCAAAGTTAAAACAAAATATACATTTTTTTCTTTTTTAATATTTGTGTCAAAGCCCAGACATTACGTCCAAAATGCATCAAAGAAAGTATTTGAAATTCAATTAAGTTTCCACTTGTAGATTTTCATCATCATGGAGTCTACCAGGGAGTACAGTATTGTTTGATTAATAGTAGTAGGTATATGAACTCTACAGCTTCAGCATTTTCCAGTTAACAAGTCAAGGTTTAGCACTGAAAAAGCTGTGATGTGACTCTCACAGCGGACAGTATCATTGTTGAGGACTCAAGGACACGTGTTTCAGTCTTACTTTTACTCAACCCCCCACTCCTGGTAACTCCGTATATTATCAGCTCCGCAAAAGATAATTAGATTGTGAGAGATTCAGTTAAGACTTTTAAAAAATATTGTTGCAGTTTATTCTTACGTACTATGTGTTACAACGACAAACAAACATATAGTAACAACTTAAACGTCAAATTATACGGTAATTTTTTTTTTATATTTGATGCTAGATTGATTATTGTTGCAACATTCTACATACATGAAATCAAATTTTCTAGATTTACAAGTCTCTTAAGAATCTCATGATGATCCATCTATCAAACTTTTGAAGAATATGCCCGTCCTCTTATTCAACTCAACTTTTTAAATTTGTCTCCATGAAGTCATTGAATACCTTAAGTGAAGGGTTTATAAAATTATAAATCGAAATGTAATTTCCCAAAACTTTCCAACTTCATAGGATGAGTAGTACAAATTTGTAACAAAACATTTACTAAGACTAAAAAATGATAAATATTGATTTTTTACCACTTCTCAATTTTTTTTTTGAATTTTTAGATTCTAAAAAGTTACAATTCTTTGATCCACAATTTTACTAATGTTTTAGTTAATGTGCTAGGTGACCTAAAAGACATAATTATTAAAGTTTGATAGACAGATAGATGAGCATAAGAAATAGTTCGTGGGCTATTAGGTACATTTGTAAAAGCTGAATGTCCATTTTCGAACTAAGCCATTAATATTACAAATCAATCATTTTGGAAGTGACGAAGCCTTGGTGCAGCAGAAAGCAATGTCCCGACTCCCGAGCTCCCAAGCCATTCACATGATACGACAATTAGACTATTCATATTTGAAAATTTATATTTTTTTATTTCTGCATTGTTTGGTAATAAATTTAAATTTTAAAATTTAAATTATTTGATAATTTTTTATCAATCGTTTCATTATTTTTATGGTTAATAAATATTTTAAATCATTAAATTTTTATTAAAATTTTAAAATAATATATATTTAAATAACAATTAGCTGTAAAATAATATTAAATAACTTTAAATTATTATAGCTAGATGTGAGTATGAGTTGGTTTTTTTCATGAACTAAACCAAAATGAAATAACAATTGTTTTAGAAACATCCAATCTAACCCAAAAATCAAAAATTGAAAGGAACCAGAACCACAGCCTAGTTTTGTTAGTTCTGATTCTCAATTCCTTCCAGATTGCATAATATATTTGTGATGATTGCAAATCTAGAAAAATTTTATCCAAAATAACAATTAAATAGTAGAAAATAACAAGATTAATCAATATTCACCAAGTTAAGAAATATTTAGCTTAATTCACCACTACATCAAAGTCTAAATACACATGTAATTAGTACTACAAATTTAGAAGAGTAGCTTATTAAGTTACAAAATTAATTAAGAAGACAGTTATCATATGCTTTAAATTATAAAATAACTATCATAATATAGTTTTAAATAAATAAATGTATGAGTACATATGTAATATTATAAATCATATAATATATTTAAATACATACTTTCGAATCTGTTCAACCTTGAGAATTGACGAGTTTTTCACTCACCCAGACCAACCCAGTAGAGATGGTTAGGATTAGGTTTCAGTTCTACATAATCCATGCTCACCCCTAACTAGAAGATTTAGTTAATTACTAAACTGTTTAAATTAAGATTTAAGAAGTTATTGAATAATGTAAAAAATAGATATTTTTAAATCTAAAAATATGACTATAATATTAATTGAAGTTTTGAAATAACACAAAAAAAATGATAAAATCACAGCCAAGGGCTTTACAATACTAGTCTTGGGCTTGGATCAGTTATCTTTTATTCAACACTAGATACATACTGTGATAGTAATACCTCACATTAACAATAGCCTATTTGACGCATTATGTCAGGTAACTTTTTCCTTTTCCACCTGTTCACTTTCATCTTATTATATGTTCCAAAATTTTTGGCTTGGAAGGGAACCAATCACAAAGCACAACCTTTGTTCCAACAAAATTTGTATCACTCATAGGTAAGAAGCTTGAGTTGAGGTCCGAGTAGAGTGAGTGAGTGTGACTGTGGCCTAGCATAATGGATATGTGTAACTAATCGCGTTTAATATGAATACAATTAAAATTTAGATAATCTTGGATATCACATATGTAAAACTCAACTTGATAAAAAATATTAAACATAAATGGACAAATTTTGTAAACTTTATTGACAAGGCTCAAGAGAAGTTTAGTTGTTGGTTATCAACTCGACTAAAATTCATGCCTAACGAGGACAATTGTCGAATATAGGTTTTAAGAAACGACTTTTAACAACTTCAATGCCATGAACTACCCTTAAGGTTGATGGTACTTATATGTATATGGTATACATGTGTTTGAAATGCAAAAAAGAACTTAATTTTGTAAAATTACGATGGGGGATTAAAAACAAAGAATATAACTTTGCCAGTTGGAACGTAAACAATTTGGGGCGTTCCGAGAATCGAACTCGGGACCTCTCGCACCCGAAGCGAGAATCATACCACTAGACCAAACGCCCTGCTTGCGGACTTCATCACAAATTTTTTTATAACATAAATACTGTTGACAACCCTACTAAGAAATTTCGTCTCTTCCAGTCCTCCTCGCCTCCGGTTCTCGAATCGGAATTAGGACAAAGTTGGCGATTCAATTTCGATATCGATTCAAGCTGTTTCTTCTTCTCTGCTGGTATACACCATCGAAAGTTAAGATCAAGTTTACCCGTCTTCATCAATGGCAGCTAGCAACAACGTAAGCTCCCATCGCCTGCCACACTATTGTCCTTCACAATTGTGATTTTATTTTTTCCGTACAAATTGCGCGATTTTTATGTATTTCCGCAGGCACTTGGAGTCGATAATACTTTCAGGAAAAAATTCGACCGAGAAGAGTATCTGCAGCGCGCTCGTGAGCGTGAAAAACAGGTTTGATTCAGTAAGACAATTGCTTGAGAAATTTCTTTCGAATTAAGTGACTATATTGTCCTATGATTCTGATTATGGATTATACTTTTGAAATTTAGGAAGCGGAGGGGCGGTTTAAGTCCAAATGTAAGCATCTGATATGATCAATGAAACACTGGAAATTGAATCCACTCAGTGAAACTGAGGGTTTTGTGTTTTTCTTTTCCCTGTGTGGCAGCTAAAGGCCCTCCGGTGCAAAGAAAACCATTGAAGCACAGGGATTACGAGGTTGACCTCGAATCTCGTTTAGGTAAAACTCAGGTTAGTTATCTTCGGAACTAGGTTTTTGAATTCGTGTTTAACTTCAACAATTTCGTTTCTGATTTGTGTCTGAATTTCTTGTGGTGATGTTTTGCAGGTTGTTACTCCAGTCGCGCCATTAAGCCAACAGGTTTGCCCTCTCCCTTCTTCTGTTGTAGTCTTGTCTTCAAATGTTTCTGTTTATTAGTTTGGTGTGATCATAGCATTCCTTGATTGGTGAAGGGAGGCTATGGAACATGGCTTTATACTGGAGAATAAGTATGATGGCTCAATTTAACATGGCTTCTCCTGGAGGCCTCTGGGGGGTGGGGGGGATGAATACTGGCCCTTTATTGTATCACTTAGAAGTAACATAGTGTGATTGCCTGGAATAACCTTTGCTCGCTTTTTACACGGGAAACCCTGTGAATGTGTTCATGGTTTCTTTTTGTTCTTTGTTTGCTCAGAAAACATTGTCCCTTTTAGTCTGTTTCTACATGACATATCAACCTAGCACCAGGAGACCAGCTTATACCATGTTTTTTAATACTAACTATGAAGTTTAGAAAGCTAGCAGCAGAAGATCACATTGCTTAGTTACAGATTTCACTTTTATTGAATAATTTGTTGTGAACTTTCCAACCATCAAACTTTCAAATTATAAAAGATATTAGTAAAGTTCCAGAACTTCAATATGCTTGAACTAGCTCTTTTCTAAGTTTCACCAGAGTTGAGACAGTACTCATGTTAGGTCAATGCTAAAACCAATTCTGGTCATTTTTTTTTCAGCATATACAGGTTCTACAGCAGCTTCAACTCCTTTGATGGCAAGTAGTTAGTTACTTAAGACTTTAGTAAGGTAGTATAACGTTGCTCAATTAGAAAAATCAAGTTTAAATTATTTTCAGCAGAAAAATCAAATGTGCAGTTTTAGGACTACTGCTACTGTTCATTTCAGACATGTCAAACATTTTACTCACTAATCTACATTCAGTTTTCCCACTTCCTATAAGTTTCTTTGATCCAATACTAGGTTCCTACCAAATCTCAGGCCACTTCAAGTTAATTTGTATAAAAACCAACTCTAAATTGCTAGACCAGTTAACTGCAGATTTTCTGCAGTTTTACCTGCAGATTTGCAGTTCCTTTCCTTTAACCATTTCTAACTCCTTGTTGCCACTAAATTATATGCATACAAGTTTCATTTACTACTCTGAACCGTATAGTACAACTTTATTCCTCATTTTATACTCTTTTTATAAAGTCAAACTCAAGGTCAACTTCATCATCCTGTCATAAGGCATAATTAGCATTAACCTTGAATGACATCGATACAGTCTAGCCACCATAGATCACATAGTTCCTTAAGTATCTAAGCCACATGGTTAAGCGTCCATAGGAGTCTCACATAGCACACTTACACCTAGTTTAATTTCAGGATCCAAGATGCATCAAAATTTACATTTTTAGGGTGTAAATGGATGGGATCAGTATTTACATATCCGGTAAAACATTTAGCTACAATATGTTTGTCAACATATATCTTCTTGTGGGTTTGGTACTAGCACCACTTGATCCCACTGAGTTTCTTGGCAAGTCTTGAACAAAACCCTTTCCTATGCATTATACATAACTTATTTATAAGCCAGTTTTATTCACTTGTTAATGAATCTCCTGGAAATCACATAAAATAATGTAATGTTCATTACTTGAAGCAATTTATAATCTACTGCACTGCACAAGTCCCCACATTAAAATTACTACTCCTAATAAGTCTCATTTGCACATTCCAGAGATTCAAGGGTGAGATTTTGATGAAAGCTCATGACGGTTAACAGAACATTTAACAATACCAATCATCTTTTGGTTCTACCATATCATCAATTCGGAATTCAGTATTCCAGTGATGACAATAATAAATGATGACCAAGGATCAGCTTCCTCATAACCCTAAGCTACATTCAGTTATGATCATGAACTTTTTTGGGCAGTTTTTAGCTTATACAACTCCCCAAATATGATTTCTGATCCATTCATTATCAATATACAGTACCTTCTTAGGAACCTTTCTTTTCTCCCAAGACATGTAGAACTGGCAATATTCATGTTACATTCACATGCACAACTACCGGAAATCTCTAGACATGTAGTTAACATTTTTATCAACTTGTTATTCATAAGTAAGCATAATTTAAACCCCTATCTACGGAGTAATCCAAAAATTAGGAAAGCCCTAATTTGCATGTTGACTTGCTCAACCCTTTTCCATGTCTTTCTGCCAATTCTTCAAGAATTTTAGGTTTTGCAAACCAATCTTGATTCCAATCACCCTTTGTCCTCGTTCTCTATCTACTTTCAGTATAGGATTTGCATAACACTGGCTTCCAACTAGAAATAGGCCTTCTTTCTCGTAGTTTCTAGGCTAGCATCGGCTTAGTGGAGGAAACAATAGCTCTACTTAGCTTAGTTTTACCAAATCTGTACCTAACAATCTGAAGTCTATTAATTTTACACTTAAGCCAACTTCATTATTTGATCACCCTTACTATTATCGTCTCTCTTAATTACCAATATTTGTTACTTCCACACTTTACACCTACAATCAAAATACAAGCTTGGCTAATATCATTATACAGTATTAAAATCTAGGCATTACTATGCTTATTTCCTAGCTTAGTATAGTTACTTCATGCATAAGTAATACTGAGGTCCATTCTTACAATCATACCACAGTTGAACATCATTCACAATCATTATGTAATTACAACACAACACTTGATAATTTCTATTAATCACTAATCTTACTGACCTAGCACCAGGGTGTGTGACACACATTCTTTGCACTGTTTATACTTGTCCCCTTTTGCTAATTTAGGCATTACTCTGCTTAATTCCTACCTTAGTATAGTTACTTCATGCATAAGTAATTCTACACTACCTTACCTGAGGGCCATTCATACAATCATACCGTAGTTGAACATAATTCACAATCAGTATGTAATTACAATACAACATTTGATAATTTCTATTAATCACTAATCTTACTAAACTAGCACCAGGGTGTGTGACACACATTCTTTGCTCTGTTTATACTCGTCTCCTTTTACTGAAGATTGTGTGCGCGCTATGGCAGTCATGATTAAATCTATTCTTAACAGGCTGGTTATTACTGTTCGGTTTGCGAATGTGTCGTGAAGGATTCAGCAAACTACTTGGATCATATAAATGGGAAAAAACGTAAGCTCTTTATCAGAGATTTCTATTTTGTGTGATCAATCTACTTGTGTTCCTGCACATGTAATCTCTTTTGCAATTCTTATTGACAAATCTCTACTATAATATAATTTTGTAGATCAAAGAGCTTTGGGTATGTCTATGCGAGTAGAAAGAGCAACATTAAAACAGGTATATAATCTGTCTTGTGGAAGTCTACAAGCTTGGTTCAGGTCACATAAGTTCCTAAAGGATGGGGCCGCTGTTATTGGATATAAGTTCTTGGAGTCTACTGGCAAACACTGAGGATTTTTCTAAACTTTTTATCCTGTGCAGGTCCAAGAGCGATTTGAAGTGTTAAAGAAGAGGAAAGCTCCTGGTAGCTTCTCAGAGCAAGGTTAGTAGTTATGCTCACTTGGTTGGAATCCTGAAACAGCACAGCCACTTTTTTTTTCCTATTTTATTAAGAAAAGCAAAGGTTTAGCTTTATATTTCTCACATCATTAGCATTGCCATGGTCATCTTTTTTTTTTTTTTTTTTCCCTCAGATCTTGATGATCGGATTATGAAACAGCAACCCCCCCCCCCCCCCCTAGCCTTTTTTTGTTAAGTACCAAATATTTTCCTTTTTTTGAAACTCTGTCTTGATTGTTGCGTTTCCCACAGAAAGACAAGGTGGCTGAAGAGGAACCTGAGATGGATCCAGATGTTGCAGCTATGATGGGATTTGGAGGTTTTCGTTCATCAAAAAAATGATCAATACTCTAATATTTTTTGATATTTGAGCTTAACCCATATTCTGTCAAGTTTACGTTTATTGCCTCAGGTGGGTGGATAGCTTTTGTACTGTTGTAATGTTCTAATCCAACGTCATTAGTAGTGGTAGAGAAAAAGAAACAGTGTCTTCACATTTAATGTGCTCTTGGAGAGTGCGCCTTTGAACGGTACTGGTGATTAACGTTAGGACTTGGAAAGAAAAAAGAAAAAGAAAATTATCTCAACTGTATCTTTTAATTTTGGTGTTTATAGTAAGTTAAAACTATCCTTATCAGTAATGTTTAACTAGAGAAAACAAACTAGCTATTGGAAATGCTTTCTTCAGGCAGTTAAATCTGCAGGAGTTAGAAGAGGAAGGATTGCAGGAGTTAGAGAAGAGCAAAGGGCAAGAGTGTTTCTAGAATTATCGTCTGTTACCTGCCATTATCTAGTGTGAAAATTAACATTTGAACAAACAGACTAACCAAAGAGATTTGCAATTCTTTTATCCAGTAGACACTTTTGGTAGATAATGACTGGAGCTGCGTGTAGTACTTGAGTTTAAACAAGTTGTAAAACTATTTAACACATCATTTAGAAAGAACAAGTAATGTAGAACTTTCCCGATGTGTAGTCCATCTTGAATTTCCAATATGTATAGCCAAGCTACTGGATGTAGACGTAGTGAGAGACCCACCTGACACCATCCCCATAGCCCATGTTCTGGACAATGCTGCACATGAATTTGAACCCCTCTGGCTCTAAGCTGTCCTTACCCTGGCCACATCCTCTGAGGCCGCATATGGTATGTCAAATCTTGTTCACCAAGTCCGCTAAGGCCTCATCATACAGCGGAGCAACCAGTTCTGTATTTGACTCCGCAGGCCTCTCTCTCGTACGCATCAACCAGGTAAACAACTGCGTCAACCTAGTGGCTGATATTGCGAATCTTCACCAATTAATCCCAGTACTGAAATCATAAGGTCATAGATTAGATGCCAAACAGCCATTTAAACATGGTACATGAGTATAAGAAAGAATGGTGACCTCGGCATAATAATCTTTTCCAGACTCTACGGGCAATCTGATGACCACCCAAATCAAAAGCTTTGAACTCGATGTTCCTGATGCTCAAGTCCTCTGATGTTGGGTACTGAGTGGGCTGGTGCTGAGCTAATCTCTGTCAAATTTCATCAACAAACGCCCAAATGGCAAAAGAAAATCAGTGACTGCTTGTCCTAACCAGAAAATCAGTAAATTATAAAAACTTAAACCAAACCCAGACAAACATCGAGCGACAAGTTCAGTGACTAAAAATTGAAGGAAAAAAGAGCATAAAGAAAGAAGAAAACCCCGTCCTTGAGCATATGAAGCAGGGTGGTTTTGCTTGCATTATCGAGTCCAAGAAACAGAATCTTGGCCTCTTGCTGCCAAAAAACCAGAGAGGCGAGGACGTGGTAGAACATCCACCAAAAACATGTATTGAAATCAAGAAAAGGGAAAACAAAAGAATGGTGAACTAAATCGTCATAGAATTTCCTAAGATGCAGGAGTGAGGGGCAAGGGAAAGTGGTGAAGTTGAGGACTACAGCGTAGTTTACAGGGCAAGGCGTCTTGTACATGTGCGTGTGAGATATGCCTAACGGCACTGGTGGAGTTACAATTTTTCAATTTATGTTCGGGATTGTGATACTCGGCAGACGTGGGCCAATCCCGTCCTTGGATTGTTGTTGGATGTTGGATCGAGACTGGCCGTCAGGATGCAGAAAAAAATTACACAAACCCCTCTAGATTTTCTGATAACTGCACCGTTCCTCTTTAGATTTTCAAACTTACTCGTCTCCCGGAGGTTGGGAAAGTAAGGAGTAAGGACTAAGGAGAAGTGTCTGTCAGAATACCGAAGGGATTTATATGCAAAAGCTATGTGGAGTTTCTATCATTTTTCCTATTTTCTATGTGGGAGATAGAAAATAGGATAAAATTGGAAGGGAAACAAAATTAGTTCTCTTCTCATATTAAAGGTATAAATCTCAAATTTATCACTAATATTTTTTGTTGGGCCTGAATTTGCCACTATAATTTTTTTGGCCTAATCTCCCACTAATGTTTAAAAAATGACTCAGATATGCCACTGTCTATTAAAAAATAATAGATTTTGAAATATTAGGGTTATTATGCATTTTTAAAAAAATATTAAGACATTTCAAAATTTTGCCAAAAAAATGTCTGATCGCCGTTGTTAGCCCGCCAGCCTCATTGCCGTTTTCGTCACTAGTGCCCTAGCCTTGTTGATATTCCCGTCACCATTGCCTCAGCCTCATTACTATTTTTTTCACCAATGCCATAGCCTCTCGTCAACCTCCCTCCATCTTCGTGTCCAACTCCATATTGAATTGACAGTCGAATGAGACCAAAAATTTTCAGTCCGATAGGGATGAAATCAAAAATAAAAATGACGGGTTAGAAAAGATGAGGAAAATTCAATGCGGAATTAGGCTAAAATGGAAGAATCAAACAAGTTTGATGGTGAATAAAGAAGTGAATTTTATCATCAATTGCCGCCCTCCTTTCAATCTCTATTATCCTATTTCCCTTCCGGCATTCAAGAGAGAAAGTTTAATTATACAAGATTTTTAAAATTTATTAAAACTTGCATTATCAGCCTAAAATTTTAAAATTTATTACTTTCAACATTTTTCATTAGTTTTTTAATAGAAAGTGACATATTTATTCTCAATTTGAAACTTCAGTGGCATATCTGACTTATTTTAAAACATCGTGAGAGATTAGGCAAAAACAAAATACGGTGGCATATCTGCGCTCAACCAAAAACATTAGTGGCAAATTTGATATTTCTGCCCATATTAAAGACGAAGAATGCTGACTATTTTTGTGCTCTTCATATAATTACACTTCTACCCTCATTAAAAGGCGAAATTTCAACTATGTCTTGTTGCTTCTTCCTACACAGCCACAGCGTTATGCACGCGCTGCCGCTAATGTCCCTGCCACCGCCAATCTCGCCCTGTCAGCTACCCTCCAATGTCCCCAGCCACCGACGATATCAAAATCGGTGGAAGATCGACGATCCTTCATCCCTTCGCTGTAATCGAGTCATGCCCACGCTGTCCCGTTGGTTGTTAGCCACGGTCCAAGCCATCCCAGGTCGCTGCTCACCTGATTTGCTTTTGATTGTTTGGGTCAAAGAGATTTGTTGAGGAATACCACCCCATTGCCGCCGCAAAGATCGATTAGTTCGTCCAAACAATTTTTCTCAACTTTAGAAGAACGCCAAACTTGATTCTTTAATTTTTTTGTGTTTTTATTATGGCCATTAATTATTTTTGAATTTTTAGTTTAATCACTCTAATAGGTTTTATTTATTTTATTACATTACTTTCACGTAATAACATGTTTTTATCTTATTTGTATATATATCATATATCATTTGTATAAATTGCTCACTTTAATTGTGCATTAAATTTGTACATATTTATCATGTCATTTGCACATATCTTCAATTTTGGTGTGAAGTGAAATTTAATGCATTTATATTTATTTTTTAATGAGAGATTGAATTTGTTCATATCATTACTTTATTAAATATAGCACTAACACATATGTAATCTCATTTGTACATATATTACAGATTATTTATATAAATCTCTACATTTTTTTGTACATTGAATTTATATGTATCTAGTATTTGATTTGTATATACATTTAGTTTTAACCAGAAACGAGATTTGGTGTGTTCACATTTATTTTATACTATAAGGGGTAGTGTGTGCGTATATATAAAGAGTAGGGTGCATTAGACTCACTCTTAATTTAAATTTAAGGCAAAACAATTAATTACACATTTTCTCACAAATTTCAAAATATTTTTATTTTTGAATCTAGGTCCTAAATGTGCGAACGACATCTTCCCCTCCGGCCTCGATTTGCGTTGCTCTCTCCCTTTTAGCCTCAATTCGCCTCGCGCTCCATTCTCATCTTGTCACTAATTGCCTCTGTCCCGCCGCTCCTTGCCTTCACCCGCTGCTCCTTGGTTCTACCAATCAAGATGAGAAGCAATGTCAAAAAGGTTGACGTGTTTGTCCAATTTGATTTTGGGGAGATGGAAATAATGGCATAATTGTCTTTTGAATGAATAGAACTTACTAAAAAGGGAATAGCACACGGTTTTAGAACTACCCAAAAAGAAAAATGATGCAAAACATATAAGACAGAATAAGTATTCAGTAAACAAATTTTATGGGCTCAATTACACTTTTCCTTCAAAATTTGGTTAAATTATCCTTGTTTCCTACGGTTTCAAATATTAAACTTTCTGCCTTACTTACTCACTCTAGCAGTCAACTAAGGACAGATCTAAGAATTTGTTTTTCTATGAGGTTCATATACAATTTGTTGTTTATATACAACATATTTATAAAAGAAAATATGAAAATTTAATTTAGTTTCAATTCATTTATAGAAAACATAGCTTTAATTATTTAGTTTTTATTTTTTGCTCATTTTCTTAAAGTAATGGAATCATTTGATAAATTTTAGTGAGGCCTATTTAAAAATTACTTAGAATTTAAAAAAAAAAAATTTGTGTGGTATCCATGGATCCCACGGTAGTGTACATGGATGCATCCATATAGTCAACATCATCAACATGAGGTGATGCAAGTTAATCCCTTAACTCTAAATCCGTACATTGAAGTCCTCAAACTTTGAGAAATTGTGCAAGTTTGTCCAAGGTAGCTCATGGCGCTGGAGGAAAAATTCGCAATTGACCCTTAGCTTTTCTTTTGTCAATATAATTCATTTTAGATTGATTTAGTCCATGAAAATGGGAAATTTATTTTGATTACATGTTATTTCTTTCTTTATTAAATAACATACTTGTAAAAAATGATTATACAACTAGCTTATGGTATACTTCGTAAAGACTTCTAATAGATAATTAAAAGTATTTTTCTATACTAAATTTGTCCAAAATTTTAGATGAGAGCCTGAAAAGTACTTTTAGGATATGTTTTGATAAGTTACATTTTTTTATATCCTTTAATATTTTTTGATAGAATATTTTACTCAATTTTTTTTTTATATTTAGTGTTTAAGTTAAAAAAATAGATAAATGCGTCAAATTATATTTTTTTGCTCGTGTTCAAGGGCATTAACACTGACAAAGATAAGGAAGGAGGGGCATTGTTGCTATAAAATGTTATTTTAATCTTGCTTTTACAATGTTCAACAATTCAGGAGTAAATATGTAAAATGAGATATATTTTAAAAGCAAATCATGCAGTTTACCCTTAAAAAATTATAGTATAGTTTGAATTTATTGAAAGATAATTACCAAATAATTTAATTTAAAATTTAAAAATTTAATATTTAACTCTCAGTAAGATGTAGTGAATTTTGGAAGGCTAGGAACTAATAGTACAATAGACTTTAAAGATTTGAGACTAGTATACAATGAAGGGACCTATTTGCAACAATAAACCCAATTAATAACTTATGGGTAAATGACAACCATCATCCCTAAACTATCCTCAATGTTGCTTAATAGTCTCAAAACTATAATTTGTTGTATCAATTATCCTCAAACTATCCAATTATTGCATCCAACATCTTACCGTTATATTAGACATTAAAAGTGACTGAAATTGAAAACAAAATTGCATAATCAATCCTATATGTATGAGACTTTTCTATTTAAGTCCTAAAACTTTACGATTTTATAATTCATGCCTTAAACTATAAAAAATATATACCGTTAGTTCTATTTTTTTTTTCCTATTCTAGATTACAGTTCCTTTAATTTTTTACATAACTTTCATCACTTTGATTTTTAAGTCTTTTTGTTTTTCAAGGCTTCTTTGTCTTTTTTTTTCTTGCTTATTGGGAATTTTTTTATTTGATTTATCAAGTTAATGTAGGCAAAAAGGGTAATGTTAACCATGAAAATTGATGTGGGACATGAGCATCAACAATGACTTCATTCCTCGTCTGAGGATTGTTGGCAAGTACCATGCCTGTTGCACCAATCAGAGTTGTCTACTGGCCCTTGTCACCCTTGCATTAATTCCCTTATAACAAATCAATATCTTTCCCTTTGCCTTCTCAGGATCAAGTGCTCCACATTGGCACAACAATCTACATCATTTTTTTTTTTTATAATAACAACATCTATACATTTTTTAATTTGAATTTCTTGAGGCTCAACAATCAGATACAATAACATAGGATCTTAAACATTCAATAGTAACAATCAGATATAATAACATAGGAGCCCAAACATAGGATCCCCACAATCCCATGCTTCATGGTGTGAAATGATCCACCACATTATTGTTGAAGAATGCAGTGGCATTCCCTCCAAGGAACATAGGTAAGACATTGACATTGTCGGAGATCGCGGTTGCATCGAAGCACTTGTTTCTAGAAATCGACGGCCAACACACTTTGTAGGTGATGAAGCGAGCTCGTGCCAATCCGCCTTTGGTGGTGCTAGCTTTGAAGCCAAAGACACTGGTGTTGTTGATGAAGATTCTAGTGGTTGTGGAAAAGAGTGTGGGGTTTGGTCCAGCAACCTAATCTTATTCCTCTAGGGTTAGAAAAGTGGATTATTCCTAGGGTTTTAGTAGCCAAAAGTTTGCTCTTAAAAGGCCTCGTTAAGAAATTTTCATTTTATTCATTTTGGATTTTAGAAAAAGTTATTTCTTGAAAGGACTAGGTTTTAAAGATTTCTTGAGGGAGATAAGATTTTGTTTGGATTCTTGACGAGGTATGGTGGCCAATAGGGGACAAGATTTGTTATGAGTTTTGTTGTAGATCAAAGGGGAGTTGGATAGAGCATATATAATTGATCAGGTATAGCAAAGTAGGTGGCCCGATCGAAGCATATTATGGATAATAGAAAAGTTTTAGAAAATTGTAAAGTATAAGAACTCAAATAGAAAAATTTACTAAGTTTTAGGACTAACTGAACACTTTTCCCGTACTTCCTTCACTTCTTAATGGTCCAACCTAACAGTAGGATGTTATTGCAATACTTTCATAGTTAGGGATGACCAATGTAACAATTGGTAGTTATAGGACGATTAAGTAAAATGGGTATAGTTTAGGGACAATGGCTGTCATTTACCCAAAACTTATCTTAGTTGAATGATTGTGGCGTCCCCCGAAGGGCCAAAACCAGCAACAACCAACAGCAAGTCCACCAAGTAAACCCACGGATTTCAGTCGCGATCGGCACGACAGCGCATCCGTTTCTGTTATTAAACTCCATCCTTTCCTCATTCAGAGCAAACTCAAATCAAGCTTGTTTTCTTGTTTATTCCGCGACCGGTCGACCGTTGATGGCGGCGAGAGAGCGGAAGATTCTGGTGGCGGTTGATCAAAGCGAGGAGAGCATGCACGCGCTCTCCTGGTGCCTCCAGAACTTGGTTTTTCAGGATTCCAAAGATACCCTCATCTTCCTCTACGCCAAATCGGCTCCTGGGGCGGTCTATTCTTCTCCTATCGACGGCACAGGTTCAGGTAGGTCTTTGTACAGCTGAGCTAGCTGTAAATTATTGGGAAAAAGAGAAAAGGTATAGCTAGAAATTCTTGAAGAAGAAAAGGTTGAGTGCTTGTACTTAATTATTGGGTGGGGGTGCTTGAATTCCCCAGGGTATATGTTCTCCGCCGATACTTTGGGTGCCATGGAGAAGTACTGCAACGAGGTGGCTGATTCCATCATCAAGAGCGCCAAGAAGATGTGCGCTGATCATGCCCATGAGGTGACTTACGTAACCTTATTCTGCTATGTCTGCTTCTAGTAAGCTCAGTTCAATTTGCTGCAATAGTAATAGCATTCTAGATAGGATTAGTATTACTATTTAGCACCAAAAGTTGGAAAGAAACGGATTCTGGGTTTGTTTGGTTCTTGGAACAGGTTAAGATGGAGGCGATCGTAGCAGAGGGTGATGCGAGGGACGTGATCTGTGAGATGGCGGAGAAGCTGAAGCCTGACCTGTTGGTGATGGGCAGCCATGGCTACGGTGTCATCAAAAGGTGCTGGCCCAGCCGCCTGTTACATTGCATCTTGATACTTGGCTTCATTTTGGTTTGATGTGGTGGTTGTGTTTGGGCTTACTTGCATTGCAGGGCTTTCCTGGGGAGTGTCAGCAATCACTGTGCGCAAAACGTCAAGTGCCCTGTCTTGATCGTTAAGAAACCTAAATCTCCGGCTGTCACAAACTGATTTCTGCTTTTTAAGCTTCCATCTCCACTGCTGTACACTCCACAGCCCACAATTCGCTTCTCATCCTTGGTCTGCTACTTGTTCTACTAGAGTTTCCTTTGCTCTTGCATGGATTGTACATAATCTTTACTTGACCTCTCTTCATATCGCTGAACCAATTTCTCATCATATAATTAAATGAAGCAATGGTCTTTCCTTAATATTTTTTATGTGGCATTACAATAAAGATACAGATAGAGACACATTGATAGAAAGCCAGTTAGCAACATGATCTCTGGGAACTCTATCTGCGGAGTTGGATCTGGGTTACCAGCCTGGAAGAGTGAATGATGATCTCAAATAGAACCACCTCAAATGAGTACACAGTCTATGACGTCTGAGATTGTCTGGATCCAAGTACCCAAATGTTCCCTTAACCAGTACTTGGGCGGTGGCTGACTGAACCCCCTGAATGTCGGAGCTGCATGATATTCCTTAGAGGAGCTGAGCTGCAACCTCTGCCTCTGCCTCTGCCTCTGTCTCGACTTGCTTGCCAAGTTGCCAGCGTGATAGCCTAACAAAACACCTCGCGTGCTGCCCCTGGGCTCTCTATTCCGACTGCTTGGAGATCTCATCGAGCGTTTGGCTGACGCAAGCCAGCCCCTCTGGCTGCTTCCACCTCCCGTTTCATCTTTCCCTTGCATCCTGAGCTTCTCCCACTCTTCTTTCAGACCCCTTATTGTGTCCTACTCAAGCATCCGGACCATTTCCTGTCCGAGCCAAACCGCCAATGACCCTATTCCTATCTTCGACTTCAAGGAATCCACCATTCTTTTTACCTGGGGGCGTTGGTATTGTAGTGGATGGAAAACAGTGGTTAGCTTACAATGATGATTGGCCCTGTTTGATCAGCGTCTTTTGAAGGTACAGAACACAAGCCAACCTCGCACTGAATTTGGGCTCTTGAGAGGAAACTGATGAAAAGAGTATTGGGATGAAAAGATATGGCTAGAGTTGGACTGACTTGAGTCTGTTCCATTCAGACTAACTAGCGCTGCTCAAAACAGTTAGTGGACGATTAAACATAAAATCGCCCGAATTGCAGAGCACTATTCAATTCATGCTCGTTCCCTTTACTTGGCCGAGCTAATTAATTACTATTCGATGAATCTCCTTTGCCAACTTCCGTCATCGGCCAAAATCCATAACAAGCTCTCAAACTCAACCAAAACGGACAGATAACCATTCGTACGTTGACTCAGCACCCATTAGCGTTTGAACTCGCTAAATTAGGGCACTTAAGCCCTTCCATGATTCCATCAGTCTCCATTATTGACATGCGTTTTTTTGTAAATGTTTCACAATGTTTTGGACCAAAATGCCAATAAATTGTAACTTGGATTGACTCCTCCACATTTAACAATTTTAATCCAAGGTTCCTCCTCACCAATTACCCCACCATCTTCCTTCTGGTCGGCAGAGCCACATGGCTGACAATGGTGGCATCACCAATGACACCACCAAGAATAAGCTCGCCAGGAACGGGATAGTCCTGCTTCATGTGAGCCCAACCCATCATCCTACAGCTCATCGTAGGCCCCGCTAGATCCAAGCCCACTACACACTGACATCAACTACAACCAACGATGTTAGCATAGGCACATTGCGCACCGTTTTGGAATTCCATTCTGACTTGAGACCCAAGCTTCAAGCCGGTTGGGTTGGTACAGTGCACCATGGGGGGTACAAGTATAAGTGGTGGGCAAGGGAGAGTTTTTTGTAATTCTAGCAATTAGTGACGTTTTGGTCCAAAACGTTGTGAAACATTCATAAATAGAGGTGTAAGCGAGCTGGGCTTTTATCAAGCAGCTCGAACTCGAGCTAGAATTGAGCCTTTTCGGGCCGAGCTTATTGAGCTCGAACTCAAGCCTATAATTAAGCTTGGAAAATTGAGAAGCTGAGCTCAAGCTTGCTACTACCTGACCCTATAATAAATCGAGCCTAAGGGGCCTCGAATATGGTGGACTTGGGCCTGGGCCTCTGATTTCTTAATTCCTAAATCCCCTAAATGCCTAAATAACTATTGCTACTGCATTGCAAGTCCTCCTCCCCAATTCAGGAATCCCTCTTTTCCATAACATTCCCAATCACAAATCTCGCGTGCCTTGACCATCCATTGATCCACCTTGATTGATGACAATGCCGTGATAACGTGCCCCAATCTTGATTCTGACAACGAAAGACACTGAGGTCAAAGTTGGCAGTAACAATCGACGTAGCCGGTGCCCCAAGCTCGAATCTAACAACAACAACATGCCCCCAGCTCCATTGGTCCTGTGCCTTCAATTGCTACGTAACTTTTCCGCCAGACAATTAAACGAAGGAAGATAATACAATGTGTGACTCCTTCACTGGGCAATTGCTACCATCGTTGCTAGTTTTCTGGGCATCTAATGGTCTGAATCCAGTAATCGAGCGCCGATGAACAGGCCTGAGATTGAACATTTGGAGACAAGGGTTTAATTGAGTGACAAAAAAGTTCAATGACTTCAAGCAGCAGTGATTAAATTCTAAAGGACTGCCTTTAAGGTTTGCTTTTTCCTTTTTCCTTCTGGGTGAACTTTAGTGATAATTATAAAGTTGGTCTTTGAGATTACGTTTCTATCATGTTAAGACTCAAGTGTTAACTTCATACATTTTAAGTCATAATTGTAAATCCAAATCTCACGGGTTGAGCTCAAGCATTCTGCGAGCTAAGCTCAATGTTTAAAATTAAGAGCTAATTCGTTTCAACTTAATCTAAAATGACATATTTTTATTTTTATATTTTTTTTACATGAAAATAATTTTATTTAAAAATAAATACTATATAACTGTAATAATCCATTAAAAATATAATTTTCATAATCTTACTAAATTTTTATAAATTTTTTTCTAGCTTTAGACATTAAAAAAAAAAATTCATGAAAAAAAATAAAAATATTATGAAAATTTACTTTTAAATTAATTATTATATCTATATAATATTAACTTTCAAATGAAATTGATTCAAAGTAAAAACATATAAAATAAAAAAAACCATTTTAAATTAAATTAATTTAAATTAAAATAAATAGACTCTAAAATTTGAATAATTCGAGTTGGAGTCCGAGGAGTGCCTATAAGATAAGGGCTCGAGCTTAGCCCGGCCCTTTACACCCTTAATTCAGCAAAACACGGAAAAAGGATTCCCATCCACAGGGTTTGAGGGCTCACGCGTGCTGAGTCAGCGTTCAAGAATCGTTGATATCTATTGATTACCGAAGACATCAGCTGGCTGTCAAGGTTAATGGGAAGTCAGCAGAATCACTGCTGTCGCGTCATTTGTCTCTTTCTCCCTATCTTGAAATTTCATCGGAATTTGGAGAAAAAAAGGTGTTTCACATTTGTCATAAAAAGCTCACATAGTTTAAATCAGAATAAAGCAATTTGGCACTGTTTCTTTCACAGGACGCCCCCAGGTGGCCCAAAGTCTCTTTCTTCCTATCTAAACACTCACTAGGGCTAGAGAATCTAAACAAGATGGAAAATTCCCTTCCCTCCAGGAAAACAATTCGTCAGCAGTGCTTTGTCCCTCACATGTCACGCTACAGCTCATCCTGCAGATATGAAAGTAGACAAGAGTTAACGCTACCAGAAATGCAGATAGCTCGAAATTGGCAACTGTTAGAAAAGAAAGACAAACATACATGTGCATCACTCTTGGCTTCGGTGTCTTCGCTTCCATCAGATTTTGTTTCATCCTCTGCATCTTCTTCAGCATCATCCTCATCCTCATCCTCAGCCTGGAAGACAAAACATAGCATTAGAAAGCAAAAGACACATATATCCCCTTAACCGTTAAGGGTTATAGCTTGTGGACTTACATCTGAATCAACTGGATCATCCTTGGATTCCTGTTATGAAGAATCATATTTCATGATCAGAACAATCACTAGCCAAACCAGACAAGAAATACTTTATATGATCGCCAAAGAAAGTAGAACATGCCTTTTTCCCCTTATGTTTATGTAATACTTTCCATCTCATTTTCAGAATAAATACAACAAGGCAACCCACCCAAAAATAAAACAAACATACCTCTGCTTCCCTCTTCTTCTCTGCCTCATCAAATGCAGCTTTCTCAGCCTGCAAAAGCCAGTTAGACATGTCATGACAGAGGATATAACTAACTGGTCGATAACAAAAGAGTAGCAGTTCATACATCCTTATGCTTCCCCCATGTTTCTTCAGCAAGCTTCTTGGCATACTCTGGATCATCACATACTAAGACATTGTTGAACATTGTCCCAGATTTTACCTAACAGAATATGCACCCCGTGTTAAAAAAAATATGAACAGCATGAGGAAGAAGGCGTCGAATAAAATCAAGAAAATCCCCGCTATCTCATACCTGCCACAATTCAATCCCCACATACTTCAAATTGGGGTATACATAAAGATCTGGGTCATCCTTGAAGTCTGTAAAAGTTTTAATAACACGCGTAAGTATACAACATAAAAGAGACTCAAGTGACAGAATACATATTTATAAAAAGAAAACAAGACCTGGGTTGTCAATCATTGGTGCCTTCCATTTTCCCTTGTAGTTAGGGTTCTTAATTTTCTGCACAAGAAAGAAACATCACAGGATATTCAAAATGAAATGGGGAAATGTTGCGATTTGAGCAAATTTCTTATATACCTTTGCCTTCCATGGACCCTTGTAATCAGGGTTGGGAATAGTTGGTGCGGTCCACTCACCATCTTCCTCATCATCCCAATCCTCGGGCTGAAGCAGAAGGCCGTATTAATAAGCTCCTCCATCCAGGCACGACATTTAAAGAAAAAGGTTGAAATATTTATAGATATTAAAGAACAGAGATGCTACCTTCTTAGCATCAGGATCAGGGATTTCTTTTGGAATGTCATCATAACCCTATCAAAAATTAAATGACAATATTCAGATTCTACGCTCATGTCGAGTACAAACAATAGTTTCAATTGGGGAAGAGAGGGATGCTTTAGTATTCCAATACTACCTCTGGCTTTACGTCTGTAGGGTCAGGGATGTACTCTTTGTCATCCCAATCTTCAGGCTGTAAAAGTCAATGATAAATAATCAAATGGTCAATTCAAGGGTAAAACATTAAAACCTACCAAAAAAAAGGACGGCAGTCCTTACCTTCTGGGCTTCCGGGTCCTTAATCGTCTTGGATGGGAGTAGATCCCAATCACTGTACAAACTACCAGATTGTTTCTCCACATTGTCAATGAGGATACTGTAAGTAGCATCAGGACGAAGGATGAATGCATAAACATGGGTGAGTTGGTCAGTCTCACAAGGAACTTCCTTCTTGATCAAGTGGTTTGTTTCGTTGTAGTTGAGAATGGCGTGGACTTTCTTGGTACTGTAGCCACAAATATCCGGCCCAAACATAATACTGCAGACAACCAGATGATTATTCTCAGAGTCCCGCTCCAGCATAAAGCAAGATTCTGGTCGAGATAATATTTGGTAGCAAGGCATATTACCTGTAAGGGGTGTCTCCACCGAATTTCTTCTGGTCAAAATCACCACTGAGCAACTTCATGTAGCCACCACCACAATCAAGCTTCTGTTCGTGCTTCACAGAAAATTGAAAGACTAGTGTCTTGTCCTTGTTGCTAAACTCTGGAAACTGAGCAGAAATAGCATAAAATCTGTAATCTTCACTGGTCTGGATACCTGTCGAGAAATGAACACTCTTCAATTACAAAATAGAATCAATACACAAGGTTGGTGCGCCAAATTCAACACTAACGCATACTAAAACATAATGCTATGCACAGTCAAGAAGAAAACCTTTGTCATTGGGGTCCCCATGCCACTTGCCAGCTGTATAGTTCCACTCCCCAGCCATGTTCTCATCTTTCTTCCACTCAGATTTTACCCATCGGTTTTCCCATCCATCTTCAACCACAGTATCATTGAAACAGAATCAGCAACATGAAATTAGCTACATTTGCATCAAGGAAAGATAGAGGTAATCTCAGATGCAAATAGAGCTCAAGCTCCTTTCAACTTTTCACCACTAACAAAAAGGTCGCACTGAACATTCTTCAAATCGCCAATGACAAAATGAATTTGAATGGAATTGTTTCAAATTACTTAACGGATTGAACGTTTGCATCACCCAACACCACCACGTTATATGAACAAGATAGAATCAGGAAACAAGATTCAAACACATCATCCATCTCCAGTCTCCATATTCATTTTCTCTGACCACGCGCCGGAATGACCGTCAAATTACACGATCACACTACAGACTTGACAACTGAATACCCAAGAGACCAGACAAACCAGCGAAACAGATAGATCAGATTAGATCTCTTCAAAACTACTCAAATTTCATATGATTTTTTCCGAACCACACACAGTAACGAGGCATGAAACGGGATGCTTCCAACTAGCTGAACAACCACCGATCTCCGCTAATTCAATCACAATGCTACGAAAAACAGATTCAAAGCCAAAAACTAATGCAGATCCAAATTTCTGCATACACAACAACATAAATGGATAGACAAAGCAGAGTAGACAGCGAGGCGTTAGAGAAAGAGTTACCATCAAAACGCTCCTCGAAGAAGACCTCGGCGGAGGCTACGGCGAGCAGAGAGAGGAGGAGAAGATAGAGAAAGTTAGGTTTTGGCCTGAGATTCGCCATGGCTAGAGCGCAGAAGAGTGGAGCTGTAGAGCGGAAAAGAGATGCGGAGCTGTGTGTTTATATAGGAGTCCACTCCGTTGAGTTTTGTTCTCAGGTGGAAATGTGACGTGGTTCATATTGATTACATGTACCAATACTAGACCACCATGTCACGTATCAGTGTCATCGGTGTGACGTGGAGAAAAGTGGTTGGCGAACTACACGAATTGACTCGTCCGGGAAAGCAAGTGCCACGTAGGTTTATTTTTGTTTTCCGTTTGGTGCATAGTTTGACTGGTTATCGTATCAACGGCTTCCTTGCGTTCATCTAGGACGGTTGACACGTGGTGGAATCATACCGGCTGATAAAGCAATGGTGGACCATTTGGCAGTTTCAATTTTTACTAATTGGGATGCAAATTTGATTTGTGGATTACAATAGATAAATGCTATTTATTGCTTGTTATTGCGAGTAAACTGCATCATTTGTCCCAAACCTATAATTATTATTACAAATTGGTCATCAATCTCTATTTCATTATATATTGTTCCGTGATCTTTATAATTTACTGCATATTGGTTACCTAGCACTACTAGAATATTGAGTAGTACATAAATAGGATTTATAGAGTGAACAAATTGCTAATTTTAATACTCTATTAACTGTCAAAAGTTTATAACACAATTTAAATTTAATGGAAAATGACTACAGTATAGTTTTAAATTAGAATTTGAAATTTTAGGCTAAATTGCATGACTTACCCTTAAAATATACCCTATTTCACATATTTATCCTCAATTATCGAACATTGCAAAACTATGATCGAAATAACGTTTTGTAGGAAAAATGTCATCCGTTCGTTATCTTTGTCAGTGCTAATAGAAACTTGAGGGAAAAATCTAAAATTAACCCTTGAATGTGATCATGATGAACACAAAACCCCCTGAACATAAATTTGAGACACATAACTCATTAAATAGCAAAAAAATCCATAAAATAGAATGAAAAATTAAAAAATATTACAAATTTAACATGCCCAATGAAAATTAAAGTAGCAAATCCATTCAAATAATTATGAAGAATATTTTAGATGCCAAAAAAAATATGATATGACACTCATCTATTTGTTTCAACTTAAACCTTTAAAAGCAAAAAAAAAAAGTAGAATGAAAAACAATCAGTTTGACATGCCCATCCCAAATTAAAGTATCAAATTCCTTAAAATAATTATGGAGACTATTCTATATGATAAATAATTATAATTTTATACAATTATCTATTTTTTTCAACATAAACCATAAAATAGCAAAAAAATCAAACAATACAATGAAAAATAAAACAAATTACCAATTCAACATGCCCATCCAAAATTAAAGCATCAAATCTCTTCAAATAATTATGGAGACTATTTTATACATAAAATAAATAGAATTTGACACACTTATCTTTTTTTTTTCAATTTAAAAAATAAAATAGTAAAAAAATTAAAAAAAAAAGAAAGGAAAATTAAGCAACACAACAAATTAAACATGCCCATAAAAAATTAAGGTATCAAATCGATTAAAATAATTATTTAGAATATTTTAGATTCCAAAGAAATATAATTTGACACACTTATCTATTTTTCTTCAACTTAAACACTAAATGCCCAAAAACACAAAAAGTAGTATGAAAAACTACAAATTCGACATGTCCATCCTAAATTAAAGCATCCAATCCATTAAAATAATTATTTAAAATATTTTCAATTCCAAAAAAATATAATTTTAGACAATGATCTAGTTTTTTTTCAAGTCAAACCATAAAATAGCAAAAAAATGAAAAATAGAATGGAAATGAAAAAAAAAAAACCAAATCCTCACGCCCAACCCAAGTTAAAACATAAAATTTCTTGAAATAATTCTGAAGACTATTATATATGAAAAATAAATAGAATTTGACATGCTTACCTATTTTCTTCAACTTAAACCATAAAGTAGCAAAAAACCAAAAAATATAATGGAAAATAAAGAATTACCAATCATATATGCCATCCCAAATTAAGGAATAAAATATTTTAAAATAATAATATATGAATTAATTTAATGGGAATGTTAAATTGGTAGGTTTTTTTTTATTTTTCATTCAGTTTCTTAATTTTGTTTTTGCTATTTAGGGTTTAAGTTGAAATAAATAGATACGCGTGTCAGATTATATTTTTTTATATATAGAATCGTATAAATAATTATTTGAAGGTTGGATACTTTAATTTGGTATGGGCATGCTAAATTGGCACTTTTTTATTTTTCATTATATATTTTTTTTCTATTCTATGATTTAAGTTAAAAATAAATAAATAAGTGCACTAAATTCTATCTCTTTGGCATCTAGAATAGTCGCAAAATGATATAAAGTGATTGGCTCTTTTAATTTTGGATGGTCATGTTGAATTGATAGTTTTTTTTTTCATTTTTCATTCTATTAATGTTTTTTTTGCTATTTTATGGTTTAAGTTGAAAAAAATAGATAAATGTATCAAATTATATTTGTTTGTCAACTAGAATAGTTTTCATAATTATTTTAAGGGATTAGATGCTTTAATTGTGGATGGGCATGTCTAATTGGTAACTTTTCATTTTTCATTCTACTTTCATCTTATTTTTGCTATTTTATGGTTTAAGTTGAAAAAATAGATAAGTGTGTCAAATTTTATTTCTTTGGTATCTAGAATAGTTTCCATAATTATTTGAAGGGATTGTATACTTTAATTTGGTATGGACATGTTGAATTGGTATTTTTTTTATTTTTCATTCTATTGTTTTATTTTTGGTTTTTTTTCTATTTTATAGTTTAAGTGGAAAAAATAGATAATTGTATCAAATTCTATTTATTTATCATCTATAATAGTCTACATAATTATTTGAATGGATTGGATACTTTAATTTGGGATGGGCATGTCAAATTGGTTGTTTTTCATTCTACTTTTTTATTTTTTATTTTTTTGCTATTTAAGGTTTAATTTGAAAAAATAGATCAGTATGTTAAATTATATTTTTCTGGTATCTACAATATTTGATGGGATTGGGGACTTTAATTTTTGATGGGCATGTTAAATTTGTATTATTTTTTAATTTTTCAAGGTATTTTTACTATTTGAGGGGTTATGTGTCTCAAATTTATGTTTGGGGGCCATTGTGTCAATTTTGCTCTCATTCAGGAGCTAATTTTAGATTTTTCCTCAAATTTTTGTCAGCACTGATGGATATAACAGAGGTAGGGGATTTTTGCTACAAAATATTATTTAATCCCACTTTTGAAACATTTGATAATTCATGGGTAAATATGCAAAATAGGGCATATTTTAAGGGTAAATTGTGCAATTTAGCCTAAAATTTATTATTCTACAGTTTTATCAAAATTAATGAATTTTGCATGGCTAGACTACATACAATGCACTTCAACAGTTTTAGTTTGTGTACCAAAAAAAAAAATTTAGTTTGGAATCAATATTCAATGAAAAGGATAATATGGACCAATTTGTATTTATAATTATAAGTTTGGGACTAATGGTAAATTTTACCTTATTTATTGCTTTTGTCAAAGAAAAAGAACAAAAGAATCTAGAATCATCTATGCATTTCCTCTTGTTTTCCTTCGAGTTCCATAGGTCAGCTTTCAGAGAGAAGAAAAAAGGTCAACTGCAAAACAAAAAGTAGCCTTGCATAAGCTAGATTAGTTTTATTTAAAAAATGGTTAATCAAAATTACAGAATGGTGAAGTAAATTGAATAAAAATTTAACGGAATATATGTTATTAGAATATCTAAAATTTAGTCTTAAGCCCTTTTAGTTTACATCCTCTTGTACCAAAAAAAGAAAGTAAGCAAAAAGTAAATGGACGATTCTTTGGGATATGCTTTGTTTGTAGTTTTGATCCGATAAGAGCTAAAGTCCAGCAGAGCAGATAATTTTGGTAGGATTCCGACTCTTATCTTGTTCAAACTCTTCAACCTGGACTGCATTTCTTAATCATTTTCAGAATTTTGTTGTGCATGCAAAAAAAAAAAAATCTAAAATCATGAGTGGTCATTATTACAAGTTTTTTTTTTCTGCAATCAGAGAAAATTATTAAGACAAGATAACAAAGGGCAACAAGTACTTTTTTATACTTAATTTACGTTGGTTTTGTCGCTCATAGGTTTTTTATTTGATAAAGTAGTATTTTATCTGAGCTTTTAGCTATTTGGAGTCCAAACTTTGGACGCTTGGATTGAAAGGCACGCCAAGCTTATTGCAGAATGTAACTTGTGGGTGGGGGTTTCATCTCGTGAGCCCTAAAATGTGTGCATTATTTCAGACAAACATGTAAGCTGATTTCCAGAGGCTTTAATATATTATAGTAAAATAAACGTAGACAATTTTCAAGATTGATTTAAGGTCATGAACAATACCTCAACTTGATGGCAGAAACTAAAACTTCTATCAGTAGCATATACATACATACATACATACATGCATGGTGGTATGAAAAGCAGCAAAGCCATCATGATTTCCTTTTACATTTCTTTGCACTGCCAAACAGTTGCAAGAAGCTCTCATATGGATCTCGCAGCTCTGCATAACTGAACTAAGCATATACAGTGTTACTGATTCGGCAAGGAAAATGATCTGATTTAGAACAGCTTGAGCAACAAGCCTCCATGAGCAGCAAAGAAGGGAGCAAACACAAGTGATTCGACTGCCATGAGCTTGATCAAGATGTTTAGTGAAGGACCAGATGTGTCTTTGAGAGGATCTCCTATTGTGTCACCAATTACCGCTGCCTTGTGAGCGTCTGATCCTTTCGGTCCCAGAGACTTGGCATGCTCACTAGCACCAGCCTGAAGATGAACACACAAGGTGACTATAATTCCATAACTTGGTGAACAAGAAAACTTCCAACTCATTTCCGAAGGATTATCTCATACCTCGATGTACTTCTTGGCATTGTCCCACGCTCCTCCTGTGTTGGAAGCAGATATTGCAACCTACGAAGTAGAGAAAAGAAAAATAACAACAACAGTTTGGCACTGTTAACAAAAAAAAAACTCTAAAAAATGGGTCAGATGACACAAAAATGTTACCTGCACACCAGAAACAAGTGAGCCAGCAAGAACACCAGCGAGAGTTTCAACACCAAAGAAGGTTCCTGCAATGAGTGGTGTGAGCATAACCAGAGCCCCTGGAGGGATCATCTCCCTAAGAGAAGCATCAGTTGAGATCTTGACACAATTTGCGTAGTCTGGCTTTGTCCTGCCTTCCATGAGGCCTGGAATGGAGTCAAATTGGCGGCGAACCTCTTCAACCATTTTGAGGGCCGCACTCCCCACACTTTTCATTGTCATGGCTGAGAACCAGTAAGGCAGCATTGCACCCACAATAAGTCCAATGAAGACCTTTGGTGTCAACACATCAACTGACTTGATGCCAGCTCTACTCACATAAGCACCAAACAATGCAAGCGAAACAAGGGCTGCTGATCCAATTGCAAACCCCTGATAGGGAAGGTGGACAACTTTTGAGACCCTTCTTCTTCTTAGTTGTGGATTTGTACATACAATAGAATATGAAGGAATCATACCTTTCCGATAGCTGCAGTGGTGTTTCCTGCAGCATCTAATGCATCTGTTCTTTCACGTATCTGGTGGCTCATTCCAGCCATCTCAGCAATGCCACCAGCATTGTCACTAATTGGACCATACGCATCAATAGCAAGGCCTGTGGCAATTGTACTAAGCATTCCCAACGCAGCCATAGCAATTCCATACATTGCAGCCAAGCTAAAGCTCACATAAATGGCAATGGCAATGGCAAATATCGGAATGATGACAGATTTATATCCCAAAGCCAGACCGAAAATGACATTTGTTGCAGCTCCTGTTCTGCAAGAATCAGCTACATCCTGCACTGGACTGCAAGAAATCATAGTGGACGGTGAAAACCAACCAATAAGTGTTCAAAGCTCTTTCATATGCCATTTATGCCAATGCGACAGAGCAGTGCAAGATTTGGTTTGCTGCTGATTGATGATCGAATCAATGACACAGCAAAAAGAAGGGCAATTAAAATCTACCTGTAAGCATTGCTTGTATAGTATTCTGTAGTATATCCGATAACAAGTCCCGCCCACAAACCAATAGAAACACAGAAGAAGAGGTGCCTGCAAATAGAAATATATAATTCAAAATGGGCAAACATTTGATGAGGTTTCCAAGGGGTTAACACTGAAGAGAAGAGAGTTTGGCGTTGTATACCAGTTCTTTACTGTCTTATCAGCCCCGAAGTTAAAGAGGGTAAACTCTGATGGCAAAGTAAAGAAAGTGACCATTGCAATTCCAGCAGTCATCAGAACAGTGGAGATAAGTAGTTGCCTTTTCAAGGATGGCTCAATTTCACTCACATTTCTTATCTCGGACAAGTCAGTTGCAAAAAGTGTGGTTATCAAGCAAACTACTATTCCCACTGAGCTTACAATCAAGGGATAAGACATGGCTGTGTAGTCATGAGTGACACCAAAGGATGAGATAGACGCGATGAAGAGTGCTGCGCATGTTGATTCAGCATAAGATCCAAATAGATCAGAGCCCATCCCAGCAATATCTCCTACATTATCACCCACATTATCAGCAATTACCTGCATTAGTATCCAAGCTTAGGAACATAGATAAACTGGATGGTCATGGACCAGAATATCCTAAACTATGTATCTCATTGGTATAGTTAGCGACAAAGTAACATCTTTACAGCTGGGTTTCGTGGATCATCCTCGGGAATGTTCTTCTCAACTTTCCCGACAAGGTCTGCGCCAACATCGGCTGCTTTTGTGTATATGCCCCCTCCAACTCTGCCAAAAAGTGCCATTGAAGAACCTCCAAGACCATATCCTGTGATGGATTCGAACAGTCCCTCCCAGTCATCCCCATAATACAGCTTGAACAAGTTGATTGATGCATAGAGCACCAAAAGGCCATTGGCAGCAAGCAAGAAACCCATTACCGAACCAGAGCGAAAAGCTGTGATAAATGCCTTCCCAACACCTTTTCTTGCTTCAAGAGTTGTTCTAGCATTTGCATATGTTGCAATTTTCATCCCCAGGAAACCAGAGAGGACAGAAGTGAGAGCTCCGAGCAAGAAGGCCAGTGTGCTAAATAAGGCATTTGCTAGAGCTGGTTTGCACATGTTTCCCTCGTTATAGGTGCATGGTTCACTCTTGGTGCTGAAACCCTTAACTGAACCAAGGAAGAGGAACATGACCGTAGCAAACACAGACATGAATATACCGAGATACTTGTACTCGGTAAATAGGAAAGAGGTTGCCCCTGGTAACATTACAAAGTTTTTATGCTTGATTAATATTCAGAACTGGCTTAAAGAATCTCCACCATCACAAGGATTTAAATGATAACATCTTAAGGCATACAAGTATATATATAGCAAACTGATCATCTGTGCTATCCAAATACAATCACCATATGATAAATAGAGAAATTCCAGATACTGCAGAATATCCAAATTCATGTCTTCAAATATCTAAACTAAATCATTTGAAGATTCAGCAGAAGTTGACTACTTTCAATTTCTTTTAACATATAGAAGTATATGGAAAAGATACTAACTTGAAAGCCTTATTCGTGCATGCAGCAAATCAAATGGTGGCAGCATCCTAAGAGGTTAAGGTTTGGATTGTTTATGGTGTAAAGAATGACTTGAGAAGTATGAAGAATATAGAAGTATATGGAAAAGATACTGACTAAAAGTAACAAATTTCTCTACGTCAAGTTTAAGTTGTCTGCTGGGGAAACAGATTAAAAGATCATAAGAAAATGAAGCACAAGAGTCACACTAAGGAAAGGACGAAGAGAACCCACCAACAGAAATGGCATTCTGAATCTCAGCACACTTGATGGAGGCCTCAAGATTGTTAACTCCTTCTTCTTCATTAGTCTCGATCAGCCTATCCTTGTAGCCATCGCCAGAACCAGTAGAGACCCTAACCTTAGACACCAAATACCATTGAAGCAGAGCAAACCCGATTCCCAACAGAGCAGCTGCAGGAATCACAACTTGTGTGAGCCCTTCACTCAGAGCAGTCATCTCCTCAAACAAAAGGTGAATTTGGTTTTTCTTTCCGGGGCTGGGCTTACGAATTTAGAAGCTGCTTTTTGGAAGTACACAAAGTGCAGTGTACTCTACAGGAATGCCATCTCTACAAGTAAATTGTCCGACTTGCATGGGTATTGGGAGGGAGATATCTGTGGAATTTGGTAGTTTTGAATGGCAGGTGAGTCAAGGCCATTTTCCTCCTCAGAAACCTTCGTTTACCGGTAGGTTTGATAGCAAGTTATCTGTTTTGTCAGTGTCTATCCAATAAATAGGCGTTAGTCACATTTATCATCAGTGGCACAATTCTTCGGAATAAGAAAGGATGATGAGATAAAGTTTGGTGAACCAAGTGTTATTTAGTGGATGTAGATAATTAGGATCAGAACAAAATCCTGGCAATAAAATTTGCTTGAACGTGGATATAAAAGATAACAATAACAACTTGGCTTGATCTGGTGAACTGAGGTAGTAGAACTAGAACTTGTAATCTGGACCTGGCTGGAAGATAATGTTTTTATAATCAGTTTTGGATAATTTATCTAACGGTTTTTATAATCAGCGTTAGAGTTTTGGATAATTTATCTAACGGTTATGATGAAAAAGCTGAAAGTAGAAATTAAAAACTACCCTTAAATAGCTTCTTTAAAACTCTAACGCTAATCGCTGACGTTAATGTCAAACGGAGCCTATGACAGTCTCAATGAGTAGGCGCATCAAGTTGGACAAAGTTTTCTTAATTTTTATAAATTTTGTTTTCCTTGATTCAAAAGCCTGTTATTCCATTCAATGCAATATGTATCAACGTACGTAATTCAGCAAAACCACGTGATCGTTTGCCCAATATTTTTTATTCCTTGTGTTTTCTTAGGGGTGAAGCTTTGCGGAAAGTCGAGGTTTTCAACCCTGGATCTAGTCGTTTGAATTTTACAAATAATAATATAAATTACTTAACTTCATGTTGAAGTTCCCTTTTAATTTGATAGGACATATTGATTGAAGTATCCATCTGTCTATTATAATTATTATTATTTAAGAAAATGTAAACTTGCCAGTTAAAACAGGCAAGTTCATGAAGAGGGGAACCACTCGGATGAATATATCAGTTGCTGGTTGCCTTGCCACGCAATTCTCTCTTTCACACGGCATGCATGAATAATATATTGGGCGCGCCGTGAAATTTAACAACCTACCTACTTGTTTTACAGGTTAAATAGAATCCTGTAACAGAGCACCACTACTAAAAAAAGTAGTTTTTTCAATAGATAAATTATCAACAGCTTGCATGTTGATAATTTTCAAAGCATCAAACCGTTGGTAAAAAAAATTGAAATTTACCAATGCGTTGACGTTAGTAATTATAAATATATATTATTATATTTTTAATAATAAAAATTATAATTTAAAATAATAATAATAATAATAATAATAATAATGTATCATATATAAGAATATATATATTTTACTTATATCATATATATATATATGATATATACATACATTAAATAATGTATCATATGTATCATTTTTATGCTCCCTCTGTTCCCATTTAGATGAAATGTATTTTTTTTTTTGATATTTCAAAAATGTTGAAACGTTTCCTCTTTTGAAAAATTTTTAACAATCAATTTACCATCTTACCCCTATTTAAACTCTCACTACACAAAACCAAATAAAGAATCTTTTTTTAATCTTCATTCAATCGCTCACTGTACAAAACCAATTTTTTTTATTTTTTAATCATTATTTAAACTCTCACTACGCAAAATCAAAAAAAAATTAATTTTAGTTTCATGGGTAAAATTGGAAAAAAATAACATAAATTACAGACACCTTAATCTCCATACCCAGAGAAATGTTTCATCTATTTTGGGACGGATGGAGTATATTTTTTATTAGAATAATAATATGTGTAGTTTTAAATATAATGCTTACTATTATTTTTATTATTAAAAATATAATAATATATATTTAAAATATGTCATATAATAATCATATATGAAATTATATATTTTACAAAGTATAGTCTTAAAATTTTAGAAAGTAAATTAATATTTTTTAAAACATTTTTTACAAATAATAATAATAATAATAATAATAATAATAATAATAATAATAATCATAATAATAATAATAATAATAATAATCATCATCAGATGATGACGACGATGATATAATGTATTATATATAAGAATATGTACTTAAAATATATCAAATATATCATATATACATACATTAAATAATGTATCATATATATATATATATATATATATATATAATACATTAATATAATATGATACGGGTAAAATCCACTAGGGGTACCTTAGCTTTAATTGTTATCCCAAATGGGTACCTTTCCTTTACTTTTGTCCCAATGAGGTACCTAAGCTCTTAAGCGTGTCCCACAGAGATACTTTTCGTCCATTCAGTCGTTAACCCAGACAGATTTCACTGACGTGACCATTGTTTGACACCTGTTGGTGCCCAGTCCACCATGTTGGACCACTTAACTCATGGAATACGTTGACGTGACCCCTAGACTCCATGTCACCTCAGGGAAGTGAAAAAACCAGCTGGAAAATTGGTGGAAGGTTTAGGTGGATCTAGTGAAGAGAGGGAAAATAAAAGGCAGAAGGGGAAGGGGGAGACAGATGCAAGAACCACTTACTTGGAATGGCTACCTCATGGAGTTCGGGTAGCTCAAGGAGTTCCTCATTCGGTATTGAAGCAGATCGAGGTTGAGTGTCGTTGTGCAGGTGTGGTGAAGTTGCACAATTGAAGACATCATAGACAGAGCTAAACCTTGGCATGAGATTTTTTAGGTGTAGGAATTATGGGGTATGTGTGTATATGGTGGTGTTGATGATCATGTGTTTGGGTGAAAATGTATAATATTGTAATTTTTTGGTGCAGAGTCCAAAGTATTGTCAATTTCATATTTGGCATGATGAGTGAATGCCAGATCGGTTTAAGGTTGTGATATTTGGTCTGTTGAGGAGGTTAGACGAGTCAGAAAAATAAGTGAGGAGGTAGCAGGCAAAGGCAAATGAAGCAGAAAAAAAAGTTAAGAGGCTGATTGAAAGAGTGGAAGAAACAAAAGCAGAGGTGAACAGAATGACTCCAAATGTGGGAGAAGTTGAAAGAAAGAAGAGGAAGATGAAACTTGCACTGTTTATGTCATGGGTGCTATTGTGCTGGTTTGTATATTTCAAGGATACCTGGTAAGGAAGATGGGGAAGGGGAGTAAGTTAGGAGATTAGGGGTAATGAGGTATAAGTAGAGGTAGAAAGGGGTAGTAATGGTGTTGCAAGGGGTAGGTGTCCGTGTGGTTTATGAGGTTGTTGTTGTACTAGTACTTTTGCCCATCAAGTAAATGTATATTTGTAATTACTTGGTAATGCAGATTGAGTATAGTTTAAACCAATTTAAAATCCACTGAATTTTAATGAAATATACGCAAAGGTCAATCTATATATATGTAATCGTTTTAACTAGTATCTAATTATACAATCAGAGCCTATGTTCCTGAGACACCAAAAATGATTTCTAAATAGCCAATATGAAAGGTCACAGACCCTAAACAAAGTGTAAAAGTCACTTAAGTCTACATGACTAAAAGAAGTTTGAATAAACCCCTACAGTGGGTTTCTTTGGCTGCCCTATGCTTCCTTTGGGATGCCCCATTCCTCTCCTAACTCCTGAGTCTCCTGGATTTGCAGAATTTTGAGATAATCCACTCTTAACAAAAACACTGCCGTCTGGGGGTTGTTTTTAAGAACCAGTCACTTTTGCATCCTACTATTGATGAAGGAACTTTGTTTTGGATCATTGCTTTGGCTGGTCCCAATGTTGCCACCAGCTGCAGGCATTCCATTTTTTGATCTTCCAATCTAAACATTACAGGCAAATTCAATTCATAAAATCAACCATTTTTCACAATTTATAAATAATACTCAAAATCCATCTTATAGTATTCTTCTGTTATGTAGGCTAGGTTGTTCTGCCTCTTCTTGCTCCAACTTCCGTTTGACCAGTTGAGCCATAAATAGAAGCCGTATCCTTGTTCTTACAAGTTTTCTTATTGTGGCCCAATTGTTTGCAAATGGAGCGGTGCACAAGTAAACCATTTTTTTTCAGTTTCTTACTGCTCTATTCCTCACCATGTTTTCTTTTCCTCTTCTTCTTAGGCCAACCCTTCTTTGCAACCACAACGTTTGGAGGTTTTATGATGTCATGAAAAGTTGCTTCCCATTGATCTATACTTCTAATGGGATTAATTACATGGCCATATATTAACTTATGGGTATTCACAAAATAGCATTTATCTACAAACTCCTCATGGTTGCTTTTGTTTAGGGCCAGGGCTGCACATGCTTGATAACATGGGATTCCAATAAGATCCCATTTTTTACAAGAGCACTTTCTCTCATCAATGCCAACTACAGGTTGCGTAGAATGTGTTGTTACTTGGTACTTAGTTCCATAGGCCAGCACCACCTTGAGTCCTCAATATTTTTATTCAATTTCTTCATAATTTTAGGACAAATCCGACTTAACCAATTTTGCTATATATCCTTTTTCTTTGTAACCCTAACCATAAGTTTGCATCTAACAATCTCTAACATAGTAAAAATGGGTTTGTCTCTACAGTCAAGAATGAATCTTTTGAAACACTCACACATGTTATTTAGCAAAATATCACACTTGAAAAACTCTCTAAAGTAAACCCTTAACCAATATGCAGGGTCTACAGCATTCATCCGAGCCCAAGCATTTGAATCAAATGCCTTAAGAAATTCCATCTTTTGCTTAAACTCACTTGGGTATGTGCTCCTTGCTACAGCCTAGACAGTACTCCTCAAAGCTAACCCAGGGTAGCTACCTTTGAAGTTAGTGTACAAATGTCTTACATAAAAACTTTTCTCTGCACTTGGACATTGCTCTTCAACAGCTGGTATTAATCCCTACATACATGAGATACAAACATTAGTTACATGATTTGATATATGACATAAAAAATAAAACTTGAATGGAAACCTAACCTTTTGTCTGCCTGACATTATAGTCTAATGTTGACTATCTTCAATACCCAAGCCTTGGGCTAGCTGATAGAGGAACCATCCCCAATTGTCCCTACTCTTAACCTCAACAATTGCATAGGCAATAGGCCATATACAGTCATTTAAGTCAATTCTAATAGCAGAAAGTAACTAGCCCCTAAATCTTCCTTTCAGAAAACATCCATCAATGCTTATTATAGGTCAACACCCAGCTAAGAAACCATTTCTTGCCCCACTTATGCAAATGAAAATCCTATGGAAGAATAAATTTTCAAGTGCAAACCACAAATTTTCAAGTAGCCCCCATGATGGAGTTTTATGGTGAACAACAGCTCGTGTTTCCTTGTAATGTTAAACAAAAAATAATTAAATACCCAGTATAGTCAACACACATACAAATTAAGCCACTAGTTCCCCCACATTACACCAACCCATCCCCTGTTCAAATAATAACCAACCTACCACCAATGCCCATTCCCCCACCCCAACATCTCGACTAAATAGAATTAAATCACTTATTGTATATCGCATCCCTTTTATACACCTTTCTCCTCCTCCATGCTTTTAGTCTATACTCTTTTGTCGATGTTTTACCTTTTCTTAATTGCTTCATCTTTGTCAATTGCACATTACCAACAACGTAACCCGCATCTAACACTTTCAATCCTTTCACATTCAAAGTTTAGGGGACATAATCAAAAGTTGCAAAGAATCAGAGGTTCAGAAATATTGGGTGGTTGGCTATATTAAATGACACTCTGTTCTTCTTCCCGCTCATAAACTATCCATGTAGGATCTTAGAAATGGCCACGTTAATGTATTCCATGAGTTAAGTGGTCCAACATCGTGGACTGGGCACCAACAGGTGTTAAAAAATGGCCACATTAGCGAAATCCACTTGGGTTAACGACTGAATCGACGGAAAGTATCTCCGTGGGATGAGCTTAAGAGCTTAGGTACCCTATTGGGACAAAAGTAAAAGAAGGATACTTATTTGGGACAACAATTAAAGTTAAGATACCCCCGGTAAATTTTACCCAATATGATACATACATAAATACATTAAAAGCCCAAAAAGCCTAAAAGCCCAAAAAAACTCTAACATACCCTATATAAAGCCCTAGCCTATTTCTTTCATGTACACCATTATTGCCTCTCCCTTCCATCTCCCTCGCCCAGCCGTCTCTCACCCCTCTACCTCCCTAGGCCCTCTGCCTCTCGTAGCCCTCTTCCATCCTTTGTCTCTCATCCCTTTCCTTCTCCTCCTCCTTCTCCGTCTATCCTCCTTCTCCTTCTCCATGTCTCCTCCCTTTCCTTCTCCTTCTTCGTCCATCCCCTCTCCTCCGTCCTTCGTCCTTCACTTTTTCTCCCTCTCCTTCTCTTTCTCCATCTCTCCTCTCTCTCCTTCTCCTTTTTCCCTCCGTCCTCCTTATCCTTCTCCTTCTCCTCTCTCCACCAATCAACTTCCGTGCCACACCCGACGTCGGATTGCTGACGTGTCCAAGCCTCCCGACACCTTGCCTCTTTACTGATTTCAATTTTCATTTTCTTTTAACTTTGTAAATCTAGGAGTTTGATTTTGTAGATCTATTGTTTGAATTTATAGATTTGGGTATTTGATTATTGATTTTGTTTTCATTTTTTGTTAATTTTGTGTTTGATTTGTGAATTTATTGTAACTTTTGAAAATTTGGTGAATTTTTAATTTCTTAGTAATTTCATGGAAATTTTTATGACTTCCATTAATTTTTTAAATTTTGTCAATTTTAAGTTAATTTTATGGTATTTTTAATTTTTTCAATATTCAAATTTATTATAAATTTTTGAATTTTTTTGTTAATTTAAATTTCGGTGGCTATTAAATTTTTGAACTTTTTTTGTTAATTTTGAATTTATTTTTAATTTTTGTAAGTTTTTATGAATTCCAGAAATTTTTTTCCCAATTTTTTGAATTTTTAGTTAACTTTTTTGTGAAATTATATATTTTTTTAATTCTTACTGTATTTTTTTAATTTTTATGTAATAATAAAATCTTTAGTTATATAATTTTACTAAATATATTTTTTTAGTGAATATAATGTATAATTTAAATATTAAGTATTTTATTTTTTTTCTTTTAAAAAAAGTAGTATCCAACAGATCATTGTTGGAAACTGTCTTACTGTTTTGAGAAAAAAAAAATTGAACATGATTACCAATGTGTGTGCACGTGTGCTGTGCACGTTGGTATTTACCAGCACACGTGCACATTGGTAATTTATTTGCTCGTTGGAAAACAAGTCAAGTGTTTAACTATTGATAATTACCAATGTGCTCATTACGAACGCATACACGTTGGAAATTACTAACGACTTAAATTTTGCGTATTGGTAACTGATTTTCCAACGTGTGATTTATCAACATGTATTTACCAATGGCTATACGTTAAAAATTCAAAATTACCAACGCGTAGCCGTTGGAAATGCATGTTGGTAAACTCCAAAATTTTAGTAGTGCAACCAATAAGAATTTACCGACTAACAAATTAAAGACTTTAGAGCCACTACTAGGAGTACTAAAGTTTATACAAGTTGGGAGGGATGACAATTAGGTGGTTATGTCTGGTTTGAGTCAGATCATTCAGGTTCAAATTTAATTGGGTTAACATCAATTCGGGTTCAAGTTGGATTATTTGGGTTCAAATAGATTTTGGTTTTAGGTTGGGCTTGGGCTTGGGTTTAATTCATGTTGGGTCAATTTCAGTGTCTGGTAACTTCGGATTGGGTTTTTTGGGTTTCGGGTCTAATCGGGTTATTAGTGCATAAGCTAGAATTACTTGATTAATTTAATTTTTTATGCAAATATTTGAAAATTTTAGAGACCCATGTTGCAATTTTTATGAGTTACTAAAATAAAAATTTCAAAATTTAGATACCTCATAACTAAAAAATTACTAGGCGTAAAAAATCATCTAAAAAGTTTAATTTAACTAGATATAAATATATTAATATATAATTATTTTAATAAAAATACCTCATTCAAAATTTTGCAAATTCGATTCATGAAACTATAAACTTGGTTATTTTAGAACTTAAAAAGTTGGTAGGATAAAATACATTTAAATTATGTTATTATTTTGAGTTATAGTTTTTTAGGAATTTAGAATCATTATTTAGGGTCAAAATAGAAATTAATTTAGTTTAGGTATTAATTTGAAGCGCTAGAGATCGTTTGAGGTTAGTGTAGGTGAAATGTAAGAGTTTAGATGTGAATTAAAGGTTTTTAGAAAGTTCTATGCAACATTGAAAATTTTAGGATAAATCTATTAACTCTGAAGAGTTTGAGGTAAATCTGGCAATTTTCTGAGACAAAATCTGATGATCTCATTAAGTCATGAGCTAATTCAACAAATCCTAGAAATATTGCGTTAAATTGAAAAATCACATAAAACTTGGGGCCAGAACACTAGGCTAAGAGTTTGATTTAGTAGCTTTATAAGATTATGTTGAAATAAGTTCTTTCAGATTAAAATTGTTAAATTAAGCTAATCACAATTGGTGAGATTACAAAATTTGCGAATACTGACAATTATTAAGTCATCTCAACCAATAAATCCTAAAAGACCCCTAAATAAACCAAGACAAATTATTTTTATTAATTTACTCTTTAAATTCCATAAGATACCTAAACAAAAAATATTTTTGAAGTACTTTTTGAATATATTAAATTGCATGGTCATAATTAATGTACAATTTAGATAAATAATCAATATATAAAAAATCATGAATTTTTAAATATTTACCAACCATATATTTTATATTGATTTGGGTTAAAATCATATCTTGTCGAGTTTAGACTCTAATCTTTTCAGATTTGGGTCAAGTCAGTCTCGGGTTTGGGTCATTTCGAGTTTGAGCCAATTTGGGGTTAGCCCAATTTGTGTTTTGGTATTTCAAGTTTTAGGCTTTTTCGGGTTTCACTTTAATTGGATTCGGGTTCTGATCAGGTTAAGTCCTATTGGGTCAGGTTATTGACTTTTCTAAACATGTCGAGTAGGTCGGTTCAGATTTTCGGATTTGGTCAAATTTTACCACCCCTACAAGTTGGTTTGCTTAGAGTTGCTATAAAAAATATAAAATATATTCAATTTTATAGTAGTTATTACATAGCCATTAATTTTAAGTTGGAATTTTTGTTCTGTCATCGACATTCATATGATGCAAATAAATGAATAAATATCATTTTTTTCCCCTGAAGCGGGGCTAACCATGCGGCCTGGCTAGTGTTCAGTTCAGTATGGATCAACACACAGGTGGACAGCAAACTTAGCCGATGGCACTAGAAAGCAATACACATCCGTGTGAGCCCTAACTTACTAATTTGACTCCCTGACCAAAATCAACAAACTTTCAAAGAAGGGAAAGGGGCTCAAACTCAATCTCATGGCATAGGCCTTTTATTTGAACCCCTTTCCTTTTTTTTTTGAAATGACGTATTGCTCCATGAGTCATTACATTACATTACATACAATCTATGCCCAAGGAAGTGACATATAAATCCAGACAATACATGAAAAACTAGAACCGTAGCCATCCGATCTGCACATTCCTATCTAGGTCTTTTTGGAATCAATTCACCTCATGATTTATGCCTTCACAAGTCAAAACCTACGTATGTATTGCATTCAAGAGCCTTCTCCTTACTACTACATCAGCAACCATTTTCTCGAAAAAAGATGATGCAAGGATAGCCTGTATGAAATTCTCCCCAAGCAACCATTATTGGGTAAATTGCATGTACTGCCTCCAACCTTTAATTATTGGTTTTGTTCTAACCCTAACATTCATTTTGCTCGTACAATACCTTAACCCCATTAAAATATTTCATCTTGGCTTCTTTTTGAAAGGAAACTATTATGTTGGATGGAAAAGACCACATCAACATACGATTATAAGGGAAAAAACTAGCTTTAACTCCCTAAAAACTTTCTCTTTGCTAAAGATACCTAAAAACTCAAGAACCTAATGATGCGACTAGCCCTGTCATCACTTAAAAAAAAAATTTACAATTTTAATCAAGCTTTACGATTTGATATCTTTTTTCATCATCTTTAACTTTCTCTTATATCATTTCTTTCAAAGCTCATCCGATTTTTATAAATCAAGCTTCAAAGATTCACGTTTCACAATTTCAAATACAAATATATGAAAATCCGATGAGATTTAGAAGAAATGATAGAAGAGAAAGTTAAAGATGATAAAAAAAAATGCTGCCAAATTACGGAAGCCGATCAAAATTATTGAAAAAAAAAATTTTGGCATAGTGGCGCCGCCAGCCATGAGTTTTCCGGCAGTGGTGCCACTATGCCGGAAAAAAAAATTCAGAATTTTGATTAGCCTATATGGTTTGATACCTCTTTTCATTGTCCTTAACTTTCTCTTTTATCATTTCTTTCAAATCACAGTGAATTTTCATAAATCCAGATTTGAAATTTGAACCTTTGAAGCTTAATTTACAAAAATCCGCTACGATTTGGAAGAAATAATAGAAGAGAAAGTTAAAGAAAATAAAACATTCTATCAAACTATACAGGCGTATCAATATTTTGGAAAATTTTTTTCCTGGCATGGTGCACGTTACAAGGAAACTTATCAGCGCGGTGGCACCACTATACTAGAAAAAAAAAAATCAAAATTTTGATTGGCCTATATGATTTGTTAGAATTTTTTTATCCTATTTTAACTTTCTCTTCTATCATTTCTTCCAAATCTCATTGGATTTTTATATATTTACATCTAAATTTATGAAACCCTAATTTTGAAGCTCAATTTATAAAAATTGGTCGAGCTTTGAAAAAAATGATAAAAGAGAAAGTTAAAGAGGATGAAAAAATGTATCAAACCGTGAAGACTAATTAAAATTCTTAATTTTTTTTTTTTAGGTGGTGTTGAGGGTGATTGTTAGGTTACAAAGCTTTTAGGTCTCTTTAACAAAGAGAAAGTTTTTAGAGAGTTTTATTTTAAGTCAGTTTTTGCCCTTTTTGTAAGCCCTAAATTAATATGTAAGTTAATAAAATCTACACCCACCATGATCTTTACAAAACTGAAAAAAACTAATTTTGTTTCTCTTATAATCCTAACGTGACATGATCTTTTCCATTCAACATAATGTTTTCTATCCAAAATGAGGGCAAAATAAAATATTTTAGTTAAGTTAAGATATTGTACGTGCAAAATAAAAATTAGGATTAGAACAGAAACAATAATTAAATGTTAGAGACAGTGCATGTAATTTACCCAACAATTATTATCTCAAGCATTCACTATCCCATTACAAGCCGATCAACATGAGCAGAAGAAACGTCTATCTATCAACGTCATCAACTATGAGACGGAAAAAATAAACACCTGATTCAATTTTGTATGGACCCCAAACTCAATCTCTGACCTCAAGCAAAGGCCCTCCAGACAGCAACGGCTGCTTTTTCTTTTTTTTTTTTTGTTTTCGTTTTTTTTTTTTTTTTTTTTACTCCTAATATTGGTTACTATAAATTACAAACTATCAAGACCCTGCTTTCTTGTATCATTTCTTGTCACCATGTCATTCAAAAGCCAACTTGAATATCTGCTCGTAGTTGTCCACAAAGTGCACCTCAAGGCCTTCTTTGACGTTTGGAGCAAGCTCATCGAAGTCCCTACGGTTAGCTGAAGGGAACACTATTGTCTTCACGTCACTCCTCCTTGCTGCTATTGTTTTCTCCTTAACCTGAGTTTTCCAAGATGCAAGCATTCATCAGCTAAAACACCTCCAATGTCTCCACATATTGTGCAAGTAGAAATAGAACACTCTAAAGGATGTGAGTGCCTGACAAGGATATAGCATTTACATGCAGGACAGCATGGAAGCTCGAAAACCCAGAGAATCCCAAATGAACTTAACTTACCCCACCAATAGGAAGTATCCTTCCAGTTAGAGTTATTTCCCCGGTCATGGCTATATCTCTCCGGACAGGATTATGCAGGGCAAGAGAGAGCAAGGAAGTAACCATTGTGCAGCCAGCACTCGGACCATCCTTAGGTGTGGCTCCTGCAGGAACATGGAGATGAAGCTTTGAATTGGCAAAGAAAGGGTTTTCTGGAACCTTTTCCAGCAAAATTGCCCTAGCAACCGTATGCGCAATCTGTGCACTCTCTTTCATAACATCTCCAAGTTGACCTGTGAGATGAAGGGCCCCCTTTCCCTCCACCTGCTCAACCAGTGTTGTCTCTACATATAAAGTAGAACCTCCCATGGCAGTCCAAGCAAGCCCCATGACAACTCCCACTGGAGTCTGATCATAGATACGTTCTGCATGGAAGACAGGTTTTCCCACAAAGTCGGTCAGGTTTCCTGTATCCACAACCACCTTCACAATTGTGTTCGTTGTTTCTCTTTCTTGGACTTTCTCTTTCGTAGCATCCTGTTGAGGAGGCTGCAAGTAGACATATGAATGCATTAAAAGAGAAGGTTGATGAGCAATAACTCAATAATATGAATAAGGTTCATGTGGTGTGCTGAAAATGTCAAAAACCTGAGTGTACAACCATCCAAATTTATGAGACAATAAATTCAAGAGAGCAGTGGAAGCAACTGCTAGCTAAAATTAAAAAAGAGAGTTGCATAAATTACTGTAAAATCTTCATGCTTCTCTTCCATTTGAACTGTCTCAGTCTGAACAGATGCCTCCTTAGTTTCTTCATCTATTTTCCCAACTAACTCGGCCTCAGGTGTTGAAGCAGATATATCAGCAGCTTCCGCTGGGGCTATGGGAGATCTCTCCTCTACAACTGCAGACTCGTTCAACTCTCCTTGTCGTACTAATTGGAGAGCAATCTGTTACACCATAAGTGACTTCTAATCAATATGCCTATTTGCAGTACATGTCCAAGAAAGTAAATTCCTCATCCTCTTGACACTAAAATGAAAACTTATCAATCATCTTAAAAAAGATCTAGGCCAAACCTTTCGATATATCTTCTCAATTTGCTTCTGAAGATTCCTAACCCCCGCTTCTCTGCAATAATTCTCTATTAGAGAAAGTAAAGCAGCATCTGTCACTTCAACCTGAAACGTTAGTGCCAACACTAGTTCAACTTTGTGAAGAAATCATGATCCAGATGGAAAGCCACATGGTGTCAGTTAGAACATCAAGCACAGCCATGTCATAAAAACAGCTGATGAGATAACTGATCAGGGAAGTTGTTCTGAAATATACTAGACCCTACCTAGAAGACTGTGAGATGCTGAAATTGCATTAGGATCTTTAAGATTACATTAAATGCATTTTGAACATCCTCAAAAACACAGCTGTTAGCAGAATAAGTCAGTCATCTTATATTGACGCAAATAAACCAAGGATGTGGAGCCATGTGTGTCAGAGGGAGCAACAAACCTGTTCAGGCTTGATGCCACATGCCTCGCGTGTTGACTTCTCTAAATAGTCTCTGGCAATGTGCATCTTCTCATCAGTGATATATCCAGCAATTGTAATAACCTCCATCCTATCTAAAAGAGGATTTGGTATATTGTCAACAACATTTGCTGTACAAACAAACAGAACCTGCACGGAAGTGTCACAGTCAACACATTTAGAACCCAATTAGTGTAGGCACTACCGTTTAACCAGATAGGAGACCTTTATATTTTAGCATCTGTCAAGTAAAAAATAGACACTTGAAATCCTCAACTAAACTAAAAGCTAACATGCCTATAAAGAGCTTCAATTTCAGAAATAAATAGACGACTAGAAAAGACCAATGAAGGTAAATCCTTGGTTCTTCAAAGTTAAAATGAAATTCAAATGAACTGATTAAAAATTTAATATGAACTTATGCCTTTGATAAGTCGATTGGAACATCAAGATAATGGTCCAAAAAATTAGCATTCTGCTCTGGATCAAGGAGCTCCAACAAAGCACTTGCCGGATCACCAGCATGTCCTCTGCCCAACTGCCATTACAAAGAAATCACAATATTCATAGTTTAGAAACAGCCACAAAACAGCAAAAAGATTATGACTCCACTTATCCAAAACCATGCTCATTGAATCTGAAATCAAAAGACAGGAAAACAATACCTTGTCTATCTCATCAATTAAAACAAGAGGATTGGCAGTCTCCACATTTTTCAGGCACTGGACCATCTTTCCTGGCATAGCACCAATATAGGTTCTACGATGCCCCTATAAAAACCAAGACAAGGAATCAATATAATGATACTTGTGACTGTTTGCCGTTTGTTGGGGAAACTACAATAGGAAAACAAAAAATGTAATTACCTTGATTTCTGCAACATCAGCTAATCCTCCAACAGAGAAGCGGAAGAAGTTGCGGTTCAATGCACGTGCGATGGAACGACCAATGCTAGTTTTTCCCACTCCAGGAGGCCCAGAGAGACAGATAATTTTTCCTGTGATAAATTACCAAGAGATCAGGGATTATCACTTGCTCCCCTAATAAACTAACCATTCAACTATATCAAGAATTCAATATTAATGCAAACTATCATACAAGTCTAGAAGTTCTTGTAGAGAATGTTTGGTAGCTTCAGTTTGAAATGCAGGAAAAAGAAAAGAAAAGAAAATTAAACTGCCATGTGCATTACAACAAGATATGCGAATAAAGCTTCCCCAACCTTGAGAGGTCCCTCTGAGCTTTCCAACGGCAATAAATTCCAATATTCTTTCCTTAACATCAGTCAATCCATAATGGTCTTCATCAAGAATTTTTTGTGCTCGAATAACATCAAAATTCTCATCACTGCATAACAGGTTGCAAAAGTATCAAAAGAAATTAGTCAACTTTTCAATTATCATGTTCTAAAATAAAATTTATCTAAACATTTAAAAAAACAGTGAATTATAAACAAATGAAGGAGAAGTAAAGACATGCAGAAAACACTACCTTAATGCACAAAGCATCCACAAACTTGTGTATGTCATCATACATAAAATACAGAATCAAGCAATCTGAGTAACACATGCTGGACTTGCTTTAGATTATAATTGGTATGAGCATGGTTTAGACTTTAGGGTTGCAGTCTCCAGTCTTTTTTAAGAGAAAGAAGCAATTGGTCAGAAGTTTGATGCACAATGATGACCTGCTTGTCTTTCTGATTCTTCCCAATGTGGGACAACTAACTCAAGTGCCAGAGCATTCCCTCGTTTGAGAACATAATATTTCTCATTTGGCTCATACCTGTTGACAGGCTAGATATGTGTTCGCTGTATTTTGCCACTCTCAACATCCGATAACAAATGTGCCCGAAAATAGGTGTCACTTTTCCATATTTAGACATCTTCCAAATGTACCATTTTGATCGTGCAAAGCTCATGAATGCTCCTAGTTGTACATATGCTATTTAGCGAACCGCAACTTTTTAGAAACATATCTAACATTCTTATCTGAGGCAACATCCACAAGTTTTACAAGAAAGGCAAAAGGGACATATATTATGGGACAGAGGGAGTAACATTATCAGGAGATAGAATAAAGTCCCATTATTTCTTGATCAACAATTTGACGCCTTATCTTCTGGTTAAACATAGATATCATCCAGGCCGTAGATTATTTAGTAGCTAATTTTTTGGCACCATATTCTTGAATGCCCAGCAATCTCTTTGCCAGAAAAAAAATGAACAACGCATTAACTTACTACACCATTGAAGAATCCGCTTATTGTCAGCTTAAATGTACCTGTAATTTCCCCAAGGAAGGGCAGTCAACCAATCCAAATAGTTACGAGTCACATTAAATTCACTGGAGCTGGCCTCCAAGAGCTGTAGTTTGGTGAGCTCCTCTTCAATGACTTGCAAGACATGGGGCGGGCATTTTTCTCTTTTTGGTTCAAGTCTTTCCCTAAACTTCGCTGCAGTAAAACAACAGCACATAAAGTATTGGTCCCAGAAAAGAAAAGTTCACAAAAATTAATAATCACTAAATTAGAAGGTGGCAACAGCAACAGAATAGGAAAAAGCACAAAATAGGCACCATTGTTGCAGGAATGCTGCAAAACCAGTAATAATAGTTCAAATAACACCAAAATCCATATTTTTCGCCTAAGTGCATTTTTACGGGACTAACCAGTGACGGCAGTCTTGTCGTCAGTTTCCAAACCAAGTTCCTGTATCAAGGCAAATGTAATCCACATTTCATTTACAGAAAATTTAAGATATTAGAACAACTTTACAATTTGATACAAGATTGGAGAGCAAATTTTGATACATATGGCACAAATCTTTGTAAGGATAAGTAGTCAAACACCTTCTTTATTGCCTTCAACTGCTCATTCAACAAGTAACGCCGTTGTTCACCACTAATTTTCTCCTCAATTGCTTTAGCAATTGATTCCTGCATGTAAATCCAAGCCAAAGATTAACTACAATTCAAATGCCAATGATCAGACAAAAGGCCAATAAACAAGGATCAAATGAGGTACCTGAATCTTGGTAATTTCCATTTCTTTTTTGACTAATTCCAATGTAAGTTGCAGACGTTTATGCACCTGAGGTCAAAGAACCTAGCATTAGATGTTGTAGCCATCTAATTAGTTTAGAAAACGAAGTGGCCATGCAACTCTAAATTATAGCCAGCTGCATCAGATGTTTCCAAGTATAATTGCCTCTGTTTCTAGTATCGCTTCCATTAATTTTACGAAAACACAGGAGCTAGCAACTTACATCCAGCTCTTCAAGGACTCTCTGGCACTGCGACTTATTTCCACCTGATATTGCAGCTCCAAAATCTGCTAACCTAGGAAAAGTAAACTCACCTACATGCTGGAATTTTGGAGAAAGAATAACCAACATAGTCAACAATTTCTTTCATTTGGGGTTAAGGTAAGAGAGAATCAAACAACTAAAAGAATTAAATTCCAATAAACCAAAATATGGAGTTTCTCTGGTAAGACAACTTCAAATTTTTTCTTTACTCCTATATATGGAAGACAAAATAAAGTTCTGAAAAGCAATAATATCTAAATTCTAATTTAAGCACCTTCCCACCCTACAAACAGCTACATTGACTCGAGCATGTAATTCAAAGGTAAACAGTAAAATCTAAGGGTCACTTATAATATTGATTATTTTTCCTGAGAATGAAGACAATAACATCCTTGTTAACTGGACAAGGATTCCATACAACTATAAGCAAAGAATCATAAGCATTTAAAAGAAAACCTAAATGAAGGAAAGAAGGTTCTCAGTGGCTTCTGTAAAAATTCTAACAAAGAAAAAAAAAAGCTAGTAACCAAGAAAACAAACTTTGCGCTAAGAATAAACCTGGCTATACGTGTGAACATGATCCCTCCAAAGGGAGCTTGTCTTTAAAACATCCCTTAGGGTTGATATAACTTCAAAGGATGTTGCCTTTATAACATCATCATCTTTGTCATAAGGTTTTTCCTGCATTAAGATGCAAAAAGTGAAAAAGAAAGCCAACATATGCATATTACATCAAGTCAGTTCAAAAATTAAACTGAAAGAAAAAGTCACAGAATTAACATGCCTTGAGGTGATCAACTTTCACAGTAAGAGGTTCTTCATTGACCTGGATGAAAACAATAATCGTTTAGTAAAAACAAAAAAAAAAAAAGGACTGACACTAAATATGTAGGGGAGATCAACAGATCCAGTAAGCTCAACAGTTTAGCCATGTCCAAGATCCATCCAACTTACCATCTCTGTTATACGGAGTCTCCTATGACCAATAAGGATGACCTGGTCTCCCTGGATGCTTGATATCTGAAACGTCATTAAGATTTGCTAAGCATTTTGTATTGAAGCCTAATTCTACATTTCTTTTTTCCCTAACCAAGATTATTGCCAATGGCATTAAAATTCTTTAGTTGTTCCCCAGTGCATATAGCCGTCACTAAAAATAGATGCGTACACCTGGGTGCCACCTTCCTTATGGTGATTTGACAGTTTCTTGTGATCACTTTACAGGGTTGAGACTTCTCTATTTATTTCCAAGGAGCATTAAGCTACTCTTTGATACCTTATGCTAACAACTACCAACAAGATAGATACCTGGGCAAGGGTGCCAACTTCATGAAGACGGTTAAATAATTCCTTTCCTTTTATCTCATACACGTTTTTCTCTATTTCAGAACCAGGGTTTGAATCAGAACCTGGCTCATCTTTAAGAAGGAAAGCACCAGCATATGGAGCTTGTCGCTTTCTACTTTCCTGTAAAGCTGCTAGCAACTTGGGATCCTGCATCAGAAACAGCATTTTGGTCAAGGAGTTCATAGAGTAGATTTCAGGTATCGCTATAACACCTCAGACCCATTTACAACACCAGCAAGATTTGATAATAGTTAACATGAATTTTCTCCTTTAGAATATATAACCTGCGGTTTGCTTCATGAATCTTATGTATCCACTGAGATACGTGGGACCAGACTATATACAGCTGAGACTAGTGTAGTTCAGTTAAGATCTGAAACTAAAATGAATATCAGAAGCAAAAGAAACTTACAGGCGCCCCAACAAATGAATAATCAAAATATCAATAATATATCATTTTACACCTTCCTAACAGCCCCAACAATTTATTACACATGCCAATTTAAATGGGAGTTAGGCAGTCGAAGAAAATAAAATAAAATAAAACAAAACAGTTACTTAGAATACATGTACTACCTTCACAAAGATTGGCATGTAGAAGCCTGGAAAAAGAGGTCTGTGGGGCAATGGTAAAGCCAAAACCTGTTATTAGAAGTAAAAGGACTCATCAGAACAATGTCGGATAGCAAACATACAATAGCCATCCAACCAATTTGAAGAAAGGGGCAACAAAGAGTTTATTGGAGTCGGATAGAGAGACAATGTGCAACATTAGGCATGATTTATTCAGCTCGGCCGTCAGCCCTCCGCATTTCTCATATATAACAAAAATATACACCAGAAAAGCTAGTTTCCGACTCCAATTTATCGCTTTCTGAGCTTACAACTAGAGGTACATGACAGGGCCAGCAAAAAAAAAACAGAGGTACATGGAAAAGCCAATAAATTTAAACTTGAAAAAAGCACCGTTAAATAATCCTCCGGCCTAGGGCTGGTGGGCATGATCGCGGAGGAAGATTTTGCGTCGGATGCGTCGGGCTCAGACTCTGCTGCCTTGGCCTCAACATCAACGACAGAATCACTGGCTGAGCCATCGCCGGAACCGGAGCAGAAGAATACTCGGAATCCCAAACTCCTAGAATCCGTCCTGGCCAATCCGGTAAGCCGACTCAGGGTCCGAAGAACCGAGTTGGACGAGTGGTCATTGGCTCGGAGGCGCGGTACGGCGGCAGTGGCGCAGTGGACGCGGGAGGCGGAGGAAGAAAAGAGTCTCAGCATGGGTGGGGAATAGGCGGACTTACAGGGGCAAAAAAGGAATCTTGGAGAAAAGAATGTGCCTATCGCCGGAAAGGAAGGGTGGCCATAGGAGAGGTGGATTGGAGCTTCGGGTCGGGGGAGGGTGATGGCGGAGCCTAAGCCCTTCATAAACCCTCGTTTTGACGGAGGCAGTTGACGGTTTTACCCTCGTCCCTTTTTCCCCGTATGAACTCTGTGTGGGTTCCGTTGAATGAATCGTCATTAATGGCGGTATTAATTTGTGGTATGTTAGTATCACACCCGTAGTCTCAACAAGAAAAGTATAATTATGTTGAGAGCAAAGTATCGTTGAAACTCGAAAATACCGACGAATTTTATTTTCATTTTAGTATTTTCGCTCCAATTTTTCAGATGACTTTAAAAAGGAGGAACTTGTCGTGTTTCTTTTAAAATGTACTAACAAAGGACAAATTTTGGGGACATGAATTTTTAGTTAATATTCTGTTTTACTTACTGTTTTATTTTAAATCTCTTAAAATTATTGAGGCCAAAATGAAATGTTTTTACAGATTTATGACCCGAACCAAATATTTTTTATTGATTTAAGACCACAATAGTCAAATTGATAAGGACTAAAATAGAATTATATTTAAAGGTTACGAACTAACTATGCAATTTAACCTACTAATACATAAAAGGAATAAAAGTCCGTTGCTTGAATAATTCATTAAGGGGAGGGGAAAGAGTCAACGTGGAAATAGAGGAAAGTTTATCATTCTATCAATTTAAAGAGATTATAAAAACTAAACTAATAAGACATATGGAGGGATAAAAGTGGTTCATCTTTGGGGGTGAAAATGGGCCAAATTGAGTTCACACATCTCAGGTTTAAAGCTCGGTTCATTAAGGATTGGCTCGGCTTGAGCTAAAAAAATGAGGCTTAAAGCTCGATTCTAAAAAATTTGGGCTCAGCTCGATGGCTTGATAGGCTAAAAGCTCAATTCAAGGTTTAAGTTCAATTTAAACTCATTTTGATGTTCAAGCTTGATCTAATGAAAAATAAAATAAAATTTTAAGGTTTAGGTATATTAAAAATAAAATTAATTAAATTTTTATATTAAAAAATATTAGGCTTGTCATGCTTGATAAGAATTTGAGGCGAATAATATCAGGCTCAAAGCTAGACTTATTAAGAGTTCAAACTTAAAATATAACTTAAAGTTCGGCTCAATAACAAAAAAATCACGTTCGAACTCAAACTGTTCGATAAGAAACATGACTCATTTTCTCCCCTAGTTCATCTTTTTCATTGCTTTCAATTTTTTACCCAACTAGACAATGAACATAAAGTTATTGCCTTTTCCCTTTTCCTTTTTCCCCATTTCCTTCAAACCAAATAGAAGCATGTTAACTCTTGGTCTAAGGATAAGGTACCAAAATAATAAAAAAATTATCATTGTTTGTCCTTTAGCTCATTTGTCTTTAAATATTTATTGGCCAAATTGATCATTGACATTAAGATGGATTGATTATGTCATTGTGGTAATTTTGCAATAAATGCTGCCAATTATGCAACTATTGGGTGTTTAAGTCATAAATAAAAAAATTCAATGACAAATGCTAGCATTAAGTTGCCCTCCAACTTCTCCTCCTCACTCTACCTTCCACCTCCGCCTCCAGTATTGTGGAACATGGATAGAGGCCATAAAAAGATAGGTTGGTTCGGAACCGACTTTGTGCATAAGGTGCAAACATTCTTCGATGAGTTATTGATGATGTCCTTTCGAAACAACATCATGTCAAAAGTATACTTAAAGATGATCAAGTCTATTCACTTTCATGTTAGGTCAAACTGAAAGTTGAATCACAATTCTCAATCAAATTATTGTATGTGTGAACAAACTCAGCTCGATCATGGAACTTAGTGCCATTGGCAAGTCTTCATCTTAGATAAAGGTTAACGACGAAGCGTTAACACTGAATAAGAACATGAAAACTACTTCTTGGCTTCACTTTGATGGAAAAAGATAATCATAGTGTTGAGGTCAAGATGAAAGTTAACGTTATTGGTTGATACTATTAGACAAGTAAAAAGTCATGTAAATTGTTGTCATATACTAAATTTATAGTTAGTTTGATGTTGTGATTCAAGCCTCAATAGAAAAAAAAAAACCTAACCCACATTCTCCTATTATCCCAAACAAGGGTAAAGACTGTTGTAATTTCACTTTTTTTCACTAAAAAAAAAAACAAAGAAGAAACTAAATAAAAGTCCAATGCGAATGAGGCGGGTAGTAAAAAGTTGAAACTAGAGAGTAAAAGGGTGCCGTGCTACTTCACAAGCAGGTTCTAGATGGGTTGCACTTTGTGGCCATTCTGGAATGGCTGCCTGTAGACCCAAATTTTCTTGATGGTAAAAGTCCCTTTTTGACCCTTAACTTTCATTTGTCTTCCCATCTTAGCCTTGAACTGTTTTATGTGCCCAACTAGCCTTTAACTTTTCCTACTATCCCAGCAAGATCCTAAATGATTCAACTGAGAATTAAGTTAAAAATTGAGTGAATAAAATGGAAATTAACTGAAAACTCATAAAAGGACGAATGCATATAAATTATAGTCCCTTATTTACCTGAATTTTTAATTGAAAACTCATGCCAAGAATAATAAATAATTGATTTGATACTTTTTTCAATTTTAACAATTTCTATTAGAAAAATTATCAGCAATTTCAACATGACATGAAAATAAAACATATTGGTAAATGCACTTTTTATCACTAGAGTTAATTTAAGTTTCAACTAAATACTTAAAAGGCTATTTGGGCACAACAAAAAAGTGTAACAGCTAGTTGGCCAAGAAATAATATTAGGGGCCAGGTGGGTATCAGTGTTAGACTTCAGGGCCCAAAGGGGGACTTCTGTTTTATTGATTGACAAGTTACACTTATTATATTCTCCGTTAATTATTTTTGGGATAAATATACCACAAGTCCTAAATAGTCTAGCCTTAAATTTCTTTCTAGTTTAAAACCCATTTTAAAATGAGTCAATTCAAAAATTCTCAAATGTTTGTTTTGTAATTTTAATTTTCTTTGAATTAATTCATGTTAAAACTCATTTTAAACTCATTTGAACAAAATCTTTACCATCTAATATCTAAGACCTCACTATATAAAAGTGTTCGATAAAATAGTCTAATACACAATAGTAATTCAATTGTCAGAGAAAAGTTTAACATTTGACATATACACCTCCATCCAACTATCCAAGTTCTTTACACTATTTAGTTTTTTACTTAAATTTGATATAACATATTTATATTAATTTTTATTAAAATCTTTTTAGAAATCTATGTTTAAAATTATGTGTCTTGTACATTCTAAATGTAATTTTTTTGAAAGGTTAATTTTAATATAGATAAATTTAAGTCAATCTTAAATAAAAAAACTAAAATGGTGTAAAAAATTTAAGACGAATGTAGGATAAAATATTTTTCTTTAAACAACATTATATGCAAAACTTATAGCAAAAAATTAATTCACATTATATGTACTAAACTATAAGGCTGATGAGAAGTTCTCAACAGTATCAATACTGCTATAGTGTTTTTTTTTCTAACTTGAAACCTACTTGCGATTCTAGCCCATGATAAGTCATAATGGGTAAATTAAATAATAGGTTTTCTTTTTTCTTTTTGTACATAGAAACATATAAACAAAGACTATGGAAAAAAAAAAAAGAATGCATGATAATGAGTTAGAGAAACATGCTACCAAGGAACTATAACCACAGAGTAGTGATCAAACTTCTTCATCTTAGCTTTTGCATAAGCGATCATACTTATTATATGGATGCTAAGGTTGAGATTAACCTGTAATGCAACCAGTAATTGTGAACAATTAGTGAGCGTTGTAATGCATCGTAATGAATTGGAAGAAACAGTGGAAATCGCCTCCATCAAAGCTACAAGTTCCGCTTAAAAATAAGATGAACAATTTGGCCAAATATTCCCTTGCTTATTTATAGGTTGAGCATTGGATCCCATCCAAACCCAAGATGTTGTACCAAGACTAGTGGATTTGTGTCAAACACCATCAACTACAAATATATCAGGGGTTCTGGATTAGACAATCAAACTTTCAAGTGCCCCAAGTATGACAACAGATTTAGAGGTTTAGTAGTAAGGAGTGATGTAACTTTGAGGTAGTCTCTAGTGATATTAAGTTGGTGAAGCAAGTTATCTCTTCTGGCTATAAGAGACTGAACATCGAATGAGACATTCCAAAAAACACACTTATTTCTGCTCAGCCATATAATCCAAAAAGTAAAGACTCAATAAGATATCCAATTTAAATGTCATTTATCCTGGTTCACCAGGAATGATGATAACCAAACTTCAAATGATTAATGATTTGAGTGCAATGGGTTGACACAAAAAGAACCCCAAATGTCAGTCGAACTTGGTCATTCCCAGAATAGGTGAAGTGCTGATTCTTCTTCCCCATGGCAAAGGGGGCAAGTTGAATTCGTGAATCCTCCATAGGTAGATAGGTTGGCTGCCGAAAGGGCATTTGTAATACATTCCCAAAGAATTGTCTTGAATTTCTACAGAATATTTAGGCCCCATATCTTTTTCACAATCCTAGATGACTCCAAGTTCATAGAAAGCCCAAACAATACACCATTTTATTGAATAATATGACTGGATTTCCTAATAATTTCATGCAAATACCCCTACTTAATAGTATAATTCCCACTTAGATGTCCATGCCATTGGACTAAGTCAAAACCCTTGGACTTGATAGGGGGAGGGAAAGATAAAATTCATTGAGCTATAGGTTTAAGGAACACATTTCGGATGAATGGAATATTCCATACAATGGTATTACGATCCGATAAATCGGTAACCTTTAGAGATTAATATTGAGTATAACTAGGAACCAAGTCTATAAGCTGATTAACAGATAATCCAAGAATCCAATTATCATCCCAAACCTAAATTGATGATCCATTATCAATAGTCTAGTCGTGATTTTGACCGATAAAGTCCCTCCCATGTAGTAAATTGTGCCATATAGAAGATGCATTTCCAGAGGCCTTTACTCCCCCAAACAAAATGGCTTGAACCATATTTTGCGATGAGTACTTGATAGGCAAGTTTACTAGGATCCTCTGTGAAAAATTGCCATAATGTTTTAGCCAATAGGGCTTGATTGAAGAGGTGCATGTTTTTAATTCCTACACCTTCAATACCTTTTGGGAGCATAAGACAACTTTTCTGCTTAAGGTGAAGCTCTTTCCTAGAATAGGAATTAGACCATCAAAATTGAATAAAGTTTTTGGCCATAGGATATGATAAGGTAATTGGGACCTGGGACCTTGAATAAGGGCATGATATAAACAAGGAAAAACATCAAGGTTGAACGAATAAGAGTCGATCTCCCTGTATTATTGAGCATTCTCCATTTTCACCTTTCCAATTTATCCTTAATTTTATTGACTAGAAATTGGAAAAAAAGATATTCGAGATATATCCTAATAGAAAATAGCTCCAAGATAGTTTAAGATACCATCATTAACTCATAAAGGAAGTAACTAGTAGAAATCTTGGATGAGATCATTTGGAACATTACAACTAAACATCTATTCTGACTTACTGAAATTGACTTCCTAACCTACGGCCACTGAAAATAGATTTAATGTATTCTGAAGAACCTAAATTGATTGTTTGGTTGGTTAAAAAAAGATTAGGCAGTCATCTATGAAGAATAAATTATTTATCATAGGCCAACTACGATTAGTCTTTAGCCCTGTCAGGGAACCAGACACCTATAGATGCAACAAGTGACTAAAGAGTGCTTCAGCATAAAGAATGATAGATAAGGAGATAGTAGATCACCATGCCAAATATTAAAATTTGAAGGTGCACCCATTTCACTAAAACTGAATATGATACAGTGGAAACACACTGCATGATCATATTTATCTATAACTTACGAAAGTGCATGACACGAAGAAGTTTCTCAATGAAGGACCACTGAGGTTTATCTCAAGCTTTCTTGATATCCAACTTTAACACTATTTTGTATCCAACTTTCTCAGGGTTTTTTTTGTGTGTATGATAATATCGATCTTTGAAATCTGTATAATGCATTAAAGAGGAAGGGGTAAAGGGGTTTGTGGCACATGGCTTTGTGTTTGGAGGCAAATGATAAATGTGGCCTTCGGGTAGGGGGTTGGTTGCAGATTGCCTGGTGTTTAGGATAACGTTTTAGTTAGGTCTTCATTGGGAAAGAGACATATATCCACATGTTGTTGGGCTATTTTGCCAATGCGTCTTGAAGCTTTACATTTTCCATCCTTAATTACTTAAAGTTAGCAGTAAAAGTCCCATGATTAATTGTTATTCTTGGAAATTGTTTTAGGCACTCTCACTCCCTAATGTCTTGCTCGGTGGTTATTTTATAGAATGGCACGTTTTGTTCTTTGTTGGTTCATTATTATTACATCATTTTGTATTATTTGATATGGTTGTATTTTTAACAAGGATAACTAAGGGGAATGCTTTGATTTTAGAAGTATCTTTGTTAGGATAATTAAAATTGAGGCATTTATAAGTTTATATTTTCACAGTTTAGGCTCCCAATTGCAAAAATTGTGTAGTTTAGCACACTTGAGCTTCTGGGTCATGCGTCACCGGTGAAAAGGTGATTAGTAATTCACGAGGCTTTGATGATCCGCATATTGTTTCAGGGACCTAATTCAATAAAATTAGTATTAAAATAAATTTTTATTATAAGTAATTAAAAATTTTTCACCCATTAATTCACATTAATAAACTAAAATTTTTCTTTATTTTAATTTTGAGTTGGGTTCTCTTTACATTATATTCTAACCATTAAAATGATTCGTTATGATCAAAATATAATACCATGAAACAAAAAAATTGTATGAGCTTTGAATCTATACACATTTTCTTTGTTATTAAAAGAACAATTTACTAAAATTTGTCATCTCTTATTAATTCAAACTCCAATTTTTAATATTAATGAAAAATTTACTTTAAATTTTAACAATTACGGACTAAATTATTTTAGTTAACTATAGACCTTAAAGTAAATAATTGATGCTGCAAAATTCAATCATCAATAATGAAAAAAAAAACTGAAACATAAAACTGTATTTAACTTATATCAATCAATTAATGGTTTAAATATTAGCTTAATAAAAATAAAAAGAAAAGAAAAGAAATTGACTTAAGCCAAATCAATCAAAACCATAGTCAAAAGTAGGTAAATTATAATGATTAAAGTTTCATTTCAAAAAGCAATAATAAAGAAAGATGACAAAAAAAGCTTTGGCCAAGATAAAGATTGAAAAATTTTTATGTATTAAAGGTTTAATAATTGATTTAATAAAGTCAAAAAAATGATTTAATTAAAAAATAAATAAATTATAGTCACTAATGTCTTAATTTAAAAGATAGTATATAAAAAACATCAAAAAAAGTTTGGGGACCAAGAGAGCAAATAGAAAAATGCTAGTTCAATACTTATTAAATTTGAGCACCAAAATGGAACACAGACAAAACTTGGAGACTAACTTCAGAAAGAGTAAAAATTCAGTGATTGAAATCGAGTTTTAACCAAAACAAAAATTGAAATAGACTAAAAAGATGAAATTGCAACATATGCTCTCAAAAAGGTGATTGCATTGTGAAAAAGGGGATTAAACTTAAAAAAGAGTTAATGACATCCAAGAAAAGGGGAAGAAAAAAAAAAGGATCAAATACTAATCTATTTTAGAAGTAAGTGAAGTATGTGGAGACCCGTGTAATAATACAAGTCATTGATGAAACAATATAAAAAGATAAGACATACATTGACATTAAATAAGATCTGAGTATCGATAATTGTAAACACATAGCATAGCTAAATGAAGATGTATTTGCATATTGTCAAAAAAGTATTAAAGATAATAGATGAAAAATTGTCAAAGCAATTTTATTAACCAATTCAAATGAAACCATAAAGAGAATGAAAATTTTTTTGGTGTTTATAATATAGGATAACATTAGACAATATATATGCATAAGTTTTTCCAGATTTGTACTTACTAATGAATCAGTGATAAAATGAAACTTTTTAATAATCAATCACTTATACATAATGTAAATTGTGCACTGTTTTAACTAATCAAAACTCTGAATCAAATCCCATGTAAAACACTTATGCATTATATAAATTATGCATCTGTTTCAATTAATTAAAACTTTGATTCTGACCTATCTAATTAAACTTCTAAATAAAATCATGTAAAAGAAAATATTTTTGGTATTTAATATGGTTAATAAAAGTATGTCTTCCATTTCCATATAAGGCTCTATCATTTTAAATTTAAATAAATCATCCAATTTTTTTTAAGTTTCCAACAGATTGCAAGGGGAGCACTATGGTAAAATTGTTATATTGAGGGACTAAAAGGGGGATTTGAACATTCCCCTGGGAATAAAAAAAAAAAAACAAAAATGAAACAGCCAGAGGGGCGACTTGCCATAAAATGGAAAAATATACCTTCAATCCCTGCAATATTAGTTTTTGCAAGTATGAGTCCCCACACTTTATTATCTGCTGATCTTACCATCATCAATAGACAGCTTTCATCCTATCTCACAACAGAAGGAGAAAGTGGGGGATTAGTGTGGCAGACATGCAATATTCAAGGACCAAAAGAGAGGTTTTACCACAAAGCCGAAAAAAGCCAAAAAAAAAAAAAAAGAAAAATTACAAAAAACCCACATATGGTTTGGTTTAACTTACACTTTGCCCTCTCTATTTAAAAAAATCTACACTTGATCTCTTATTTGCTTTACAATATTTGACAACAACTTTTGAAATCATAATTTAAACTATCTAATAATAATGTTTCAGTAATTTTAAGATTTTTTATATTTTTTTCATGGTCAATTGACCTTTAAAAAATACTGATATGTATTTACAGAATAAAAATATATTTAAAAAAATTGATAATTTAAAATGTCTATTAACAGTAAAAAAAATTAAAGAAATTAAAATTACTGAAAGATAACTATTGTATAGTTTAAAAACAGTTTTAAAAGTTATTATTAGATAGTATAAAAAATACAGGGTAAAATGTAGGTTTCTAAAAATAGAGCAGGCAAATTATAGGTTTAGGCATACCTCATGGGGTAATAGTAACTTTCCTAAAAAAAAAAAATAAAAGTAGCGGTAGAGGGGCTACTGTTAATCAACAATATAAACCCTCCTTATTTAGAATATAGTATAATATAATAATATTGAAAAACTTACAATTACCCCCAAAGTTATGTTTTAACTTACAGTTTGCTCATCTCTATTTTTATAAACCTATACTTTGCCCCATGTATTTTTTACACTGTCTGATAACAACTTGTAAAATTGTATTTAAACTATACAATAGTTATTTTCCAGTTATTTCAATTCTCCAATATATTTTTTGTAATTAATATGCATTTAAATTATTATTATTTTATTTCTGTAAATATATTTTTTCCTTGTAAATACATATTAATATTTTTTAAAGATCGGTTGGTTGTGAAAAAAAATATCAAAAATCTTAAATTTATTGGAACATTATTATCAGACAATTTAAATTAGGGTTTCAGAAGTTATTGTCAGATACTGTAAAACAAACAGGGGGTAAAGTGCATATTTTTAAAAATATAGGAGGTAAATTATAGGTTAGACCAAACCACTGGAGAGTTTTTGTAATTTTCCATAATAATATTACTTTGGGGCGTAATGTTCACGTTGTGTACATTATGTTTATCATAGACTCTTAAATTCTTTCTCCAAAAAATACATATAATACCCATCAAACTCTCTTTTGATTATATCCAATTAGGGGGAAACCCCGTAAAAATAGAGAATAAATATGGATTCAACAAAGTTTAAAAAATTTGTTAACATAATATCGAAGTTAATAGTTACCTCTAATTTTTTTTTCTGGCCACCTTTAAAGATATCCAGTCAATAATACTTTTTCTTTTTAACGAGATTTACTTGTTGTGGAATGGAAAAATCGAAAAGAAAAAAAAGGCAAATTCACCAAAACCAAAATCAACTCAACTGTCAGCCTCTTTGAGAACATCTTTGCTAATCATTTCATTCGTAATATATATTTCAAATGTTCCACTATTTAATTCCCTTTTTTGGCTTTTGACTACTACAAACAGGAACTCATAATCCACATCATCATAGGGTGTCTGTATATAAGTTAGTTTGTTATTCCTATTCAAGAGTTCATGTGAATAGAATACAACTGTTTACCATTATCAAGATTTTCTTATTCTTCCATTCATATGTGTGTGTATATATATAATATATACACGCATAAATACCCGATATGATTATATGCACTTATATATACATATATACATACATATAAATGGGCGAAACGAGAGAAGAGCTATCGAGGGTCTCGAGTCTCCTATTGAGTTAAAGAAATATGTATAATAGTAATCTTAGTATTTATATATATGTAACAGTAATTTATCTGTGAGTCATTCTAAGCAATTTTGTACATTTGGCTCAATTTATACGTTTCTCTCTTATGTGAAGTGCATGTTGTTGGGCAGAATTAGTTCTTTTTAACTTAAGTTACTATAATAAATGTTATTTAGAATAAACAATTCATAAAAAATGAATTTAGGTTTGTTCTTTATCTCATGAATCACAAAATTTACAACTCTAACCCTTTTTGCTTTTTTCACAGAAATCAGAAGTTGATTACTTAGTCCAATTTGAGTGGCTGCACTGCTGCAATTCTAATATTCAATGAAGAACTTCAAGTTAAAGTGAGCATTGAGATTTTCCATTTCTGCTAATAATATTCATGGATTTTTGCTTCAATCTAAATTTCATTTATAAATTCTTATATTGATTTTAAAATTTTTAGCTTTATTTGATTAGGTAAAATAGACCAAACTATATAATTTTAGCTTTCAAGCAATATTAGTTCCGGACAAAAAAATCTATAAAAATAAACACAATGCATTTTAAATTAATCAAATTTAAGTGTAAACAAACTGGACCTCTAAGAGAAAAAAATACCATGTAAATGTCTGTATACATTTGTTAACGTATAGTCTCAACCCGTATTAGAAGCAAAATTTTATGCAGCGGTTCATTATCTTCTTAATGTATAATTCAGTAAAAGAACTCCCTCCTTTTTGGTCTTTTGGAATTAAATATATTTTTATAAATGAAAAAGAAAATATATAAGTCTTCATGAAAAATATCAGATAAACTCTTGTAGTATATAAATATTAGTTTTTTAAAAATTAACAATAATTGATCTGAGAAATTTGGGTGAAACCCAACTTTAAAAAAAAAATGACAAAACTTTTATGAAACGGAACACTGAAAAGCTCCATTGTTGGGCCAATTTGAAAAAGCATTTGGGTTGCCATTTTGGACTGACCTCTTCGTGGGCCTTTTATCTACTGCCTCGGACGGGAAAAACTTTTGCTTGTCCAGTAATCAACAGCAAGGCACAAGAACCGGATCAGATCCTTCCCTCCGGCTTCCCAAATCACCGAAAAGGCAAAAGAAAGAAAACAACATGTAATCAAAGAAATGACCAAAGTTAAAGCTGAGGAGTTGGAGTTGGGGAATTTTGTTCAGTTGAATGGATTTTGGGAAGAGGCGGATCCAGTTTTTGCTCTTCATGGTTGGTATTTCCGTCCTTAGCATTACAGGTATCAGTTAAACCTTGGCCTCTTGTTCTGATTCTTTCTCTCTACACGAATACATGGGATTCTCAAGAAATATCTTGCAGTTGTGAATTTTAGCTGATTTTTTCATTCGTACGTTTCACTATTGTCATAAATATAAAATTAGGAGTGTCCTTTTGTTTGTAATTGTAGCTGAAAAATGCCGAAAACTTGTTGGGGAAAATGATTCATCCCAAAGTGGGAAATTCACGTTCTCGGACTGTTTTGATATGCGAACTGGAACCCTGGCATGTGCCCTGAAAGAGGGCATAAAGCTCTACTCTAACGACATTCAGGCAGGTCACATGGCAGAAGCAAGGAATCAAGCAACCGAACGGGCTTTACTTGAAGCTGCTTTGCAGGGAGTATCGGGTAAGGGTGCTGCGAAGCAAGCTAAAAAGCAGGGGACAAAAGCCGAAAAGGTGGCAGCAACACAGGCAAAGCGTGTTCTAGGCCCTATTATCTCTTGCGGATGGGACTTTTTCGAGGCCTTGTACTTGGGCGGCAGCATGGCGGAGGGGTTCCTGAGGGGTGCCGGGACATTGGTTGGTACATTTGGTGGGGGTTCTTTGGGAGAGCAGAGGATGGGGAGGTTTGGGTATCTTGTGGGAAGTCAGTTTGGCAGCTGGATTGGAGGTAGGATCGGTTTGATGACATATGATGTGGTTAATGGGGTGAATGTCCTGCTATGGAGATTCCGGCATGTTTAAGAACATTCTGCTCTGCTACGCTCTTTTTAATCCTGTGAAACACGGAGAGTGCTTTTCTTTTTATTACAGTTAATTACCTGTCCGAGCTATAGATTCATGTCCAACACATTTTGCAGATTTGACGTAAGGGATGAGATAAGTCCTGAATCTTTCTCTGTCCATGTTTACAATTTTGAATGCCTTGTGAGAGCCGGTACAACCTTTTATGTCATGCACAAACATTTTCATGCTTCAAAACTGCAGATATGACACAGGAACATTATATGCTTGTGGTGGGGTAGTGTTGTTGTTACATGTTCATGTTGTTGTGCACTTGCGATGTAATGAAACATGAAGTAAGTACATGAAAGCTAGCTAGCTAGCCAAATACCGACAGAAGACACTACTTACCTTACCAACAGATGGGGTTGCAAGAGGCTGCATCAGGAACCCTGAACCACACAAATGTGTGCCGTGGACTTGTAAGTTATGAATGGTTCGATTGACCAATACGAGATCCTGATTCAAAGAACACGTATAGATGCTTCAAAAAGACCAATGGCCTAATGGAACAAGTTGTGGAGAGATAAGGGAGAACAATCTCATTTAGTCAGAATCAACACACTAGCACTAGCACGTACAATAAAATTGATCGTTAATTCGATCGATCGAGTGCACTAATTAATATTCCTATTCCAAAAAGGGGTCTAATTTGAGGAGGAAAAAAATCAAGAGGGAAATAACTTTCGACTGACCATATGACCGACCAATCGAGCAATTGAAGGTGGCAGGGCAAAATGGTAAGCGATGAGATGAGATGAGATGATACCGTCACTGTTGGTGTCTGCATTCTGCAACTTTGCATGGACCAAAGTATACGAGAGGTCTATTCGACGATAGGGTGGGGAAAAGGGTGTGCTACGCTCTACGCCTCTACCACATGGATTTCGATTCCAATGTTCTTGAAAGAGGTCAAGTTTCAATAAGACCTGATGAGATAACCCATTTGATGCTCCAAAGGGTCAACTGTTCTACCAGTTACCCTATCTCATTTTTGCTGCTCTACTTTTCTTGTTAGGACGTCCCAAAACCATTGCTCCAATTCTTAAAATGTGAATATCTTCCACATTATACCCTTATCAGATTTTTTGGTCTTTGAAAATTTGTGTAAGAACTTTTGTGAAGGAAAATTTGCAAACAAAAAACACAAAGAAGACAAACAATTTTCTTAAATTTTGTGTAATCTAAAATGGTAAACTGAAAATGGGAGCCATGGAATAGTATTTTGTCTCTTCTTTTGAAATATGACTCTTTTCTTTGGAATTAAAAAACTAAAATCTAGTTAAATTGTTGTTTTGCCCTATATATTTGAAGTTGTTCTCTAATGGAACATATATATAGTAATTATATTTATTCATGATCTTCATAATCATCTTAAAATTTATAGTCATTTTCTTCACACAAAAACATCTTTACAAATCTAGACAAGGTAAGATATATTCTATGATATAAGGAATTAGAAATAATTGCTTTTTTGAAACTTGAAAGGTACTCAAATCAGCTTTGAATGACATTATATAGAAAAGTGAAGAGGGAAGGAGCCGAACACTTGACATTTTCTTTCCCTTAGTATTTATTACTTTTTCAAGACAACTGGGACAAAAATTCTTCTCCTTAACTCAATGTTCGTTAACAATACAGTTAAATAATGGATGATAATTAGCATGAAAGATAGACTGTTGAGTCCAATATAAATTTGTCCGCATGGTAATTATGAATTTCACATCACCGAAATTAATCTAGTGTCATTCATTTGATTAGATGTGAAAATAGACGAATACAATCTTGGTAAGATTCACAAAAACAAATTTTTGGTCATAAAGGGGAAAATAATGGATAAACCACTAATGTTTTTATGCTGACTTGAATAAGCCACTGATAATTTATGTTTGGCCAAACAAATCATTGACTTTACTGAGTTAGACCAAACCTGTCATCAGACGTTAAATCAAGCCCAGGTAGACGACAGTTGATGAAATGGCATACAAGGTGGCTTCAGCAGGGTCAAGGTGCTCTAGTTTTATGCGACGACCAGAAACGTTAACGTCGAGCCAAAATAAGAAGGGGAAAAGGGGAAGGGGAAGTAGTTTTCCTGGAGAAGGAAAGGGAGCTCCGCTGGCGGACTCCGATTCGGACCTCAGTCTCTGCCTCTCCTATCCTTTGGCAACACCACTAGCCTGGGGCTTCGCTGTCCTCCTCTGGGCTAAGACAATTGAAGACTCGTTTGACTCGACCGTAGCTTCTGCCCCCGGCCCCTTCGATTTACCGAAATAATGTTTTGACTATCAATAGCCTCCATCCATCCTTATTACCTTGTACAATATCTCTTCAATTTTGTCAACACCAAATTGAGAATAGGGAGGAATTATATGGCCAAGAAGGAGTTGCGGCGGATCATCGAGGCTTTCTTTGTCCAAGTTGTCGGTTAGTACGTCCTAGGGATGGGCAAGTCTTCTGGGTGTAGCCCACTCATGGAGATACAACATCCTTTACAGGAGACAGCCAACCGGCTAAATGGATCCACTACCTTGGCCCTGTAAGAGCGCTTCTTCTGCCAAGATAACAGCACGCGGGTTAGTCCGGCGGAAGGATTGCGGTGGCGACATGTGTTGAAACGGGGGACTTGATGATGGGGATGGCTGAATCGCGTGCAAGAAGAGGTGATTTCATTTTACTCTTCGCTGACGTTTAAGCTGATCAAACGGAATATCCTACATTTGACACCGAATATTCACCCGGTATAGTGGCCAATGGATTGGCTGCCTGTTTATTCGGCCAACAGAAGTCACTCACTAGGCAGTGGCTGATTCGGGAGAATTTGGAGATATTAGTGGTTTACCTACAATTTTTGCCTAACAGAGTGAGAAAGCTTAGTTTTTGACCAAACAAACAAACAAACAAAACAAACTAGCTTGCTGAAAGGTAAGGAAAAAAAAACAAAGGTCTGCTTCCTGTACTGGTCCCTCCCTTGGAATAAAAATGTCTTCCCAGTCCCACTTTCCACGACTTCGACGTCGAGTAGTCGCGTTACCACTCTTATTGGCATGCCCGATCCGATCGATCATTCCAAGTCCAACACTATTCGTATGCCTCAACGAGAACCTTATTTCATTTCCGCATCCTGGCAAACTCAAACTCAATTCCATCCCCATCACGTACGATTATATACATAACTGGGGCAGTTAAGCTGCAGCGCCCCGACCCAGATGCATCCGAGTCCAACAAATATCGTCAAAACACACCTGAAAGAGACTAATGATATATCGAGGAAACAGCTCTCATTAATTATTCTGCAATAAATATATATATTATATAATTAATCTATGTTGCTTAATTAATTACCTTCATAGCTATGGCCATGCATGCCTCGACCTGTCTGCGTACATCAATCGAATTGCTTAATTTGCATGATCATTCATATAGTCCTCCTCCTGACCTGACCCGCCTAGACAAAAAAAAAAAAGACAATGGCCTTTCATGCATTTGTGGGTCACAAGCTTGAAAGAAGACCGCCCCCAAAGGCAGAAAGGGTCCACCAGTGGATAGAAAAGGGAATTAATCTCCAATGATATGTTATTTAAACCCAAAAAAAAGGACCAAGTAAAATGTCCTACTTTGGCAGATATTGATTATTTTTAAATTGTAAAGATATGGTTGTCATCATTATATAAAATGTCAACATATACGTTGCGCTTTCAAAAGTGGCCATCCAATTTAATTTATGGCAAAGGGCATCTTTTCTTTTAGTTTTAGCCCCGTTCAATAAACATAAATATATTTATGACTACTCAAAACACATAAACTAATAAGTATTTATGTCTCAAGTTAATTACTAAGCTTTCATCCCCATCCCTTGACTAATATTCAGGTGTTAAATATCCTTATCGTTAGATATATGCATCCTAAATTTTTAAGGTATACCGTATAGTATACCACGTCGCATAACATTACCATTTAAAAAAAAATAAATGTTACAATATTATTTTAAGATAACATAAATTCAATAATTTTTTTTTACATATTTTATATGTATTCTAATTTTTCTCATTATAATTTGTCAAATATAAATAAAATATATATGATAGAAGATATTTTTTTAATACAAAAAAATAAAAAAATTTTATATATAGAGCAAAATAAATAATACTCAGAAAGAAACTAATTTATTGATATAACAGAAAAGAATAATACTTTAATAATAACAATACATTTTCTAATACCACATTGCCTTCCTAGGTGGCTCAAAGTAACCGCTAAATTTTTATATTAATTAAGAAAAGTAAGTAAAAGAATAAAAATAAATATTTATTTTATGATATGTGTATTAATTATATTTTAATGTTTTATATATTTATAATATTTTGATGTAAAATGAAAAAAAAATCTCACATACATCTGTGAAAAATAAAATATTGCGATACGTACTTTACAGTATTTATAGTATACTGCAGTTTTTTTTTTAAAAAAATGTATACAAAAAGTGAGTAGTATGCAAAATACCGCGGTATACCGTATAATAAAATAAAAAAGTGCAAAAACATTTGTACAGTGTACTACTTACTCATGGTAAACGGTATACTATAGTATACCACAGTATTTAATTCCATGGCTAATATGTACATGCATTCTATTACAATAAATAAATAAATAAAATGAATGCAATCAAGTAAATAAGCTCTTAGACGTTGACAAAAATCATATTCCAATTGAAATGAAAGTAAATTCATGTTTGATATTTGGCATAGTGGCCGAAAGCTTAAAGGAATCTAAGGTGATAGTTCGAACTCAAACTTTCACTTCCTACACATCATGCAACATAAAGTTAGTTTGGTTGTTATTTTAGGTACGGCTAAACTGGCTTCAAGTTTTTTAAATTATAATAGTATCTCCTTCTCTTGTAATTAACTCGTAATGATGTTTCTTTTAATATAAAAAAATAAAATGAATTCTAAATCCAAATCAACTAAACAAATCAATTGAAAATAAACAATGGAAGCGATGAGAGTGGAATTAAATTAGAACATTAAAACTTCCAATAACTACCAAAATTTTCATCAATAGACTAAGATTTGGTTGTTAATTAATTAACAATTTCTCACTTATTGCACATATCCTTAAATATTAGCTTAATTGAGATTATCATTTCCATTTTCTCGCTTTCTATATCTAGTCTATATATCAGGTAAATTTAATATACATCATACATCTTATGTTTATATATATTCATATTCCAATACTAACCTCCATAGCAAAGAATAAATATGAATATGTCAAATCTCGTATCTTTCTTAAGATTGGGGATATGTACAAATTAGATACTAGATATATATAAAAAAAGTGAAAGGCCTATACAAATAATGCATAACATATGACAAATGAGATAAAAAAAATATATTAATGATTTACTTAATAGTATGTACAAATTTAACCTCTAATAAAAAAAAATAAGTGTGAACATTTCAAATCCTGTTTCTTATCAAATTAGAAATAGGTACAAATTAGATGGGAGATATGCATAAAATTTGATGTATAAAATAAGTGACAATATGTATAAAATATATGACATATGTATAAATAATATCAAGATATGTTACAGATATATTATAGGTATGTTACATTTATTCATATATTAATAACAAAGGTAAGAAGTCTTAAACAAATATGAATTGAATATCCAATATGGGGGCTAAAAAATTGCTTTATAAATCTTAGGGCAATATTGCAAGTTTTGAACAAAATGAGGCGGTTTACATAGTTTGGCCAAAAAATGAAAAAAAAAATAATCATATCCTGCTTGTTCGTGTTGCGTTTAGCGACTTTCCCCCACCACCGCTTCATTGCCCCATTGCCATTGTTGTAGTAACAACATCATTCAATCACCATCGTTGTTGTAACCTTAGCATCCAGCCGCTATTGCCCTAACATTATCTCCTGATTTCATTGCATCTAGACAAAGACGAACCGGGTAGTTTTTTACATGATCCCACCGCCACCATTGCGAACTAACCCACAATCATTGTGTTGGTGGCTAGCGATACCTGAAAATGATGACGCTGGTTGACAATAGCGATGGTAGTGGAGAAGATGATGTGATGGTAACAACTGACGGTGGCAGTAAAAAGGAAGATGGGATAGTTGTCTAGTTGGAAGGAAAGGGATATGGTGGGAGTTAGTAAATATGATTAAGGGCAAAAGTGTAATTGGGTGGGCATAATGCACACAAGGTAATGTACACGTCAAACCTATCCCTATATGTCCTTTCATTGCTCTAAAACATTTAACATAATAACATGCATGTCATATAATAATTTCAAATACATTTTAGGTATGACACACATTCTCGTGTTATTGACACAACGAAATATGAAATTGATCATGCAACATACCTAATCAAGAAGGAAAAACAAGAATTCGTTCGTAGAGATAGCAAAAGCCACTAAAATACTTCAATATTTCTAGTAGAATGTCTAATAATAATGAAGGAAGGACTATTTATAAGCTTATAAAGAAACCCTAATCTAAAATAAATAAAGAAAGTGAAAATAACTAGGAAAGAAAATCATTGTAAACTTTGAGTTGCTGAACACCCCTTAAAACGATGGTTTTTTACTCTAAAAACGTGGTCACAAAGCCCTTATTAACACTTGTAAAGACCATAATTCCTTTTGAAATGACATTTTATAATAATCATTTTGACAACTATAACAAAAGTTATAGCCTTCAAAAGTTAAGTTTCACGTAAGGCCTATTTTTATGACTTCTTTTTTTGGTTTCTCATAATCAACCCGTACCTAGAACTCGTCCATTAGACGTTTCACATTATTTATATCTTACAACCTAAAGAAGATTGGTTACAACTTAATTAAGTACATGTCAGTTAAAACATACAACACGTATTAATTATAGAAATTCCTATAAAATATTAAACAAAATTAGGATATTAAAGAAAAAGTATATAACAAATTAACTACACTTTAATATTAAGTAAAACTAAGACTGGCACCGTAAAATTTAAATCCAAAACCTTTAAGTCTCTCTAAAGCTTAATCATAATCATTAGGTTACCTTTTTTTATAATAAAAAACACCTATAAAAGGTACAAAATTAGGTGGCACTATATATTTAGGAAAAAGAAGGAAATGTTTGTTTTTTTAGAATTAAAAAAAAAACCCAAACAGTATTTAGTGACATTTTTGAAGAAATGTGCCGGATTAGATTAGGGTCCCGTTACTAGTATTTCTTTGGAATTAGAAGGGAACATTGGATGGCATGTCTAATGCCTCTTTACGGATGCGAAAACATGATTCACCGTGCCTGCTTGCCTCAGAAAACATGCGTGAAAAAGAGATTTTCCTCTTGACCGTACCTTAATTAACGAGTACTCCAGCTCAGCTCTCATCATAAAGCCCTAATTCCAAAATAATCATTGGTGCTCAATTGGTCAATGCACCCTGTTCACAGTTAACGACGCACTATGCCATTATTTAATTACTTTTGGCATCAACATAATAAAATAAAGGGAAAATTACAATTTGTCATCTAAAATTTAGGTAAAATTACACTTTGACCCTTCTTGTTTTAGAAATATACACTTTGCCTTTAACATTTTAATACAGTCAAACAGTAACTTCTGAAATCTTAATTTAGATATTACGATAATTATCTTATAATAATTTCAATTTATATAGTATTTTTTTAACAGTTAATGAATATTTTAAATTATCATTTTTTATTATTTTTATTGTTTTAGTTTTTAAAACAATATTTTTTAAATGTTAATTTCTTATTAAAAAAATGCTATACATATTAAAATTACTTAAAGGTGACAAGCGTATAGTCTAAATTAAGATTTCAGAAGTTATTGTTAAACTGTATTAAAGAGGTAGGGGTTAAAGTATATATTTTTAAACATGAAGGGGCAAAGTGTAATTTTATCTAAATTTCATGGGAAAATCATAATTAACCCTAAAATAAAATCATGTTGGTAAGTATTTCCCTGAAATATGTATACCCCATTGCTATGCATGTTTTATATCCATGGATATAAATTTCGCAATAAACCGCGCTATAAGCCTATAAGCCTGTAACATGCATGTGCAGTAACAATGCATCTGTTTTAGTACGTTGTCAGTGTGACATACAGCAGCATACAGACAATTTTTTAACGTATTTCTTTTTTCTTTTTTTCAATTCACCGCTGCCGTATATAGGATTTGGAGGACATGTATGAGTTGGAAAAATATTTTTTTTTCTTATTTCATTTTAAATTATATACATAAGTGTAGCATAAGTACATATATAAATAACACGTAAATTGTATAAATAATTCATAACCTTTAGTCATTATTTTTTTTAGTCTCTAATATATTAAATGTTCTGTTTTAGTCCTGAACATATTAAAATTGTTTCATTTTAGTTCATCACCAGATAAAATTTATCGACTCAGAATAATTGTCGAACAAAAACTTTTAAAATTCTAATTTAAATATTCAGAAACTGTCTTCTAGTAAATTTAAGCAGTTTAATATTTTTTAATAATAAATAGACAATTTAAATTAATAGTTTTTTCTTTCTGAATGAAATAAGTTTACTTTACAGAGAGATGAAAAAAAAGTTATTTGAATTTTTCTTTAACTATAAAAAATTATTATACAGATTAAATTTACTGTAAGATAGTTACCAAATAATTTAAGTTATAATCTAAAAAGTTGTTATTAGATAAATTATTTGAGTTAACAATTTTAATATATTTAGGACTAAAATGAAACGTTTTAATAGGTTTAGAACTAAAACAAAATATTCAATAGGTTATGAACTAAAAGGAAACAAGGACTAAAGATTAGGGACCATTTATGAAATTTATTTAATAAATAACATATAATCAATGCACATATTTTAACATAAATATTGATATTATTTTTTTTTCATTTTAAAATAAAAATTCAATTTGTAGATGTTAACATGATTAGGATTTAGACATTTAATTTTTTTCTTTTACTTTTATCTTTTATTTGTACTTATATTCTAACTTGAATCTATGTTTTTTACTAAATAATATTTATTTTTTTCTATATATTTCATTTTTATATGTTTTTATGAAAAAAAAAGTCTTATCTTTCATATATATTTTATTTATATCAGGAAAGTTATAACGAAAAAAATTAGAATTCATATAAAAATTTGTGAAAAATATTTTTTATAATGAAATATAATTTTATTTGCAAATCGATAACTATATGCAGTACAGTATACCATACGAGTATAGCTATGATTTGCAGGGTGTATACTTAGTAGTAACTGTATTAAAAATTTTAGTATATATTTTATATTTAATCAGGCTTTTGATAGAAATTTCACATTACATATATAAGAAAAATTAAAAGTGAAACTGAATTGAAAAACTCAAACAGGCAATTAAAGGAGAGACCTTCTAGAATATATACATCCTATTTGAGCAAGCGGAGATTAGATTTTGAACCTTCTAATAATAATAATAACAACAACAAAGTCTTATCATTAAATCTAATTTGTAAAAGGAAAAAAAAACAGAGTTATAACTGGAACCAATAAAATTTATATAATTGCTTACGTCTTTCAATCAAATCTGAGCAGCGCAGTTAACAATGGATTTTCCAGTTTGATTCTAATTTGTTTTATTTTCACTTAAATTGAACAAATTTGGGATTAATTAAAGTGTAATAAAAATATTAACATCTTAGAATTATTTAAGCCTTAATTAGATATTCTTAATTAACAATTAGAGCGAGAAACGATGAGATATTTGCTACCCATGTATGATTGAACGAAACTCAATCATTTTTCTATAATGATCATGTTGGAGGTGTCCATATTAACATAGACTTTTAACAATGATGGCCTTTTTGCTTGACAGGAAAACATTGATGGCATATTTGTCTAAAAAATACAGCGGTGAGCAATTTGTCCCCTTTGCCTAAGATTGGTGACATATTAGTCCCTTTTGCCATATAATTATGTGCATTTATTTATATGTGTACGTAGATGTATGTATGTATGTACATGTGTATGTATGCATATGTGGAGGTGGCCACACTGCTTTTGTAGCATTTGATATGCTACAAGAGGATGGGCCAGTTTGTGGCTTATATATATATATGTTAGAAATATAAACAATATTGGCTAATAAACTGTGTGAAAACAGAATGATTCTCTAGCTGCCAGGAGAATTAATTATCCATTCAGTTTGACGCATTGTATATATATTGGTGACTGCGCAGGGCTTCTTCCAAGTCACCTCATCTTCATATACTATATACTACTCGTAAACTCTATTCGTCACAAAGTTACGTTGCAGGAAAATAGGAGCAATAGTGTGAAAGCACCAAGGATAATAGAATCTTGGGGTAAGTTAAAGTTTATTAAATTAATAACACTTCTTGTTTTTAATCCCCCCTGATCATCGGGCCTCACGAGTCACGGGTAGTATTTCGTTCCACTAATCCCTAATATTTTACCTGGTCGACCGATTTGTGAGGAAAATTAGCTAACAGTTATGCTTCAACTACTTTTATCTTTTGGGCCACACGCACCTATATATTAATTAATTTAACAAACAGATTAAATTAGCCTAATGAATCAACAAATAGCAAAGTACGTCTATTTAACACAACAAAAATTCAATTTGCCAAACCAGTACTCAAACGTAACGTAGGTTGAAGTTTTTACCTACAATAACATATTTATATATACTTTGCGTGACGTGTACAATATTTAGATATACTCAAAGTGCCGCCCAAAAAGGCCAGACATACAAAACCCTAATTGAGATAATTCTGATTGTACAAATTAAGCATATATATATATAATTAAAAGTGTCCAAAGGGGAGAATTATCTGAAGCAGGTATTCTTATGAAGTTCTCTTAATAATTTCATGAAGGCAGGTCAAAAACATGAAAGCATCACATATAACACTACTTCGTATGTTAAATCTTATTGCCTCTACAGCATGTAAATCTTGTAAGCCGTATGTGTTTATTGTAAGTAAAAAACATTATTAGAACATTCAATTTTTTTCTTTTACTTTTAAAAAAGTATAAGTCAGTTAGGAATGGCATCATCGTGTCGACATGTTAGCTTATATACCAAGCCATAAAAGTGCAAATTAATGAATTCTATTCGCCATATCATATAGTAATTGACGATTAGGAAAAGGTGTTACCTGTATTGTTTTGTTCTACTGTCGACCCTTGTGCTCTGAGATGTGGATACATCCATATTGGGATCATCAACATACTGTTTGGTACTTTTAACCAAGCCCCACAAACACGCAACATAGAAACTTTGTTCTGTAGCTGTGCGATTTCACTGGTCGATTCAAAATATTTCCTTCATTCTAAGTTTTTGTACTATTTCAGTTTTTTTTTATTTAAAATGTATTTATATTGATATTTATTAACTTTTTTAAAAAAATATATTTAAAAACTACACGATTCGTATTTTCTAAATATAATTTTTTTAAAATTTTTTTTAGCAAATATTGATATAAAACAAATTTAAGTTAAACTTAAACAAAAAGGCTAAAGTGCTATAAAGAACTTAAGATGGTGGTGGTGGTGGTAGTGGTAGTAATATATAATACTCCCTTTATCTAAAAAAGAATGAAATATATTATTTTTTTAGATGTCCCAAAAAGAATGAAACGTTTCTCATTTTAGAAAGTTTTCAACTTCTAATTTATCTTACTACCCTTATTTAAATTTCCACTACACAAAACCCAATAAATAATTTTTTTAATCTTTATTTAAACTTTAACTACACAAAATCTTAAAAAAAAAAAAAATTTATTTATTATTTAAACTTTTACTACACAAACACCTTAATTTTCGTACCAGAAAAACATTTTATCTATTATGAGACGAAGAGAGTAATAATAATAATAATAAAAATAACAAAAAATAAAAAAAATCAGCCAATAACTGATTATAATTAGATATATATATAATTGGTCTAGTAAGTGAAGCAAGTAATATGCATGGAATAATTAAATGGATAGAACAAGGCAATGAAAAGTCTTTCTTGGAAGGGGGTCCACATTCTACCCATAAATAACGACAGCATTAGATGGTTGGGCCGGCGTGAGAGTGTTGAGGAGCTTGGCAATATTGAATACAATATTTTGGTTGGAACTTGGCAGGGTATAGCTAGCTAGGCTGAGGCTCATCATAGTGTCGACATGGTTTGCCAGGAAAATCCATTGGTAAGGAAAATCTGTGAGTTGTATGAGGAAATCTCGAGCCTTGAGAGCCTGAAGCCATCCAAGGATGTCAACAGCCTCTTCACGCAGCTTGTTCTCACATGCATCCCACCAAACCCGATTGATGTTACCAAGTTGTGCCGAAGGGTTCAAGAGATCAGGTCCAAGTTAATCAAACTATGTGGAGAAGCTGAGGCCCTCTTGGAGAGTCACTACTCAGCTCTCCTGGGGTCCTATGACAACCCTCTTGACCATCTTCACATTTTCCCCTATTACTCCAACTATCTTAAGCTTGGCCAGCTCGAGTTCAACATTCTTACCAACCACTTCCCCACTAATTATGCCCCTACCAAGGTTGCTTTCGTTGGCTCAGGCCCTCTTCCTCTTACCTCTATTGTATTGGCCTCCTTTCACCTTCCAAACACTTGTTTCCACAACTATGACATTGATCCCTCCGCCAATTCCAAGGCCCTTAGGTTAGTTTCATCCCATCCGGACTTGTCCAAGCGCATGTTCTTCCAAACCACAGACATTATGAATGTTACTTCTGCCTTGAGGGACTATGAGTTTGTTTTCCTGGCAGCTCTGGTGGGGATGGATAAGGAGGCGAAGCTTCAAGTCATCGATCATTTGGCCAACTACATGGCTCCCGGCTCCCTTTTAATGCTTAGGAGCGCGCATGGAGCTAGAGCCTTTCTTTATCCGGTTGTTGATCCCTGCGATCTTCGAGGATTTGAGGTCTTATCTGTCTTCCATCCAACCGATGAAGTCATCAACTCTGTGGTCATTGCACGAAAACTTCCCATGGCTGCCCACATCCTTGATAGGCCACCTCTTTGTCATATTGTTTTTCCTCACAATTGTTCCAGGATTCAAGCTTTCAATCCCCTCAACCATGGCAACATGATCGAGGAACTCGCTATTGAAGACCCGCACGCATGAAATGGTGATGACGAGGTCTCTTTTAATTACTTAACTGATCTCTCAAATTAAATCTCAGAAATTGCTTTTCAATCAAGTCTTTTCGAATGCAGTCTAACCTCGTGTTATGAACTGTAATCTGTCCCTAAACTTATAGTTCTGTGTCTTTGAATTGTGTGACTTAATTACAATAAATCAGTGCATCAATATATTATATTGTGTATTGTGACCAAACCAGATCAAATATCGATGGTCCATGGTTTTAGGTTTCCATTTCAAGTGATCGCTATCTACATGTACGGATGTACCCATATATATACGTCCAATTAAGCAGGCATTTTTTCCTCCAGTGCTCAAGAAAAGATTGTAATGTATCTGTATATGCTTGCTTAATTTGTTGGTTGGAAATTAATTAAGAGGTATATTGAAGAAGAATATATGATTTCTGACTATTCTTGTTCAGCTGGCCTATACTATGTTCAGGATCAAATTAACCCCCCCTTTGATCAACTTCAACTTGGCTTCTATCGGGCCTCATGAATCAATCTGCTGATATCAGGCATTTTATCTTCTTCTTTCTTCTGTTTTTGGCTTCTTCGGATTGAGTTGTGAGCTAAAGCTTATCTAGTTATATAGAGGAATTGGGAAAAGCAAAAAGAGAAAACGTCCAAACAAAAGAGCTTTCTCCCCAATAATTAACACCTTCCTTTTTGTTGCATTCCCCCAACCGTGCATGTGCTATCATCAGGCCTTGCAATTTGCAAAAGGTAAATGTCGTGCTACGTACAAGTTGAGTTTATTTTCATTTTCCAGAAAAAAAAAAAACTAATGTGATGTGAGTTGTATTGCTAAACTTCCAATCCCAAAGGCTTCCAAGATGTTGGATGGTTTAACACGTTTCCTTTTGCGCCACAAACTGTATCCTCATGGTTTAGTTTATGGGTATCATATGTTTTTATAGAGAATATACATGTCTAAACTTCTTGACTAAGCGTTAGAAAATTTTAGACCTTGCTCTAGTTCTTCACCCTCTCTGCAGAGGTGGGAAGCAATCATAATACTCACGTTTCCCAAAGTGAACTACTAGAAGAAAGTGGGGCATTTTTTTTTCTTTTGAGCTTGTTGGTAATAATCCCTACTAAATAACATTGGGAAATACATGGAACACTAGGTTCCCTTCTTAAATTATTCCAAAATATATAAATGAAGTTTCTTCTACCAAACGACTGGGTAGCGTGACAATAAACCATGTTAACTGTTTAATGTTATTGTTAAGGTGTATGATATTTGATTTTGTCAAATAAAAACCCCCCACTTCTTTTGTTTTGGCTTTCCCTTACAGTTAATTTGGGGCAATCAACAGCAATTTGGTTTTACAAAGTAAGAGAGGATATTGAACCTTTTCATGGAATAGCTAGTAAGCCTAGTATATATATTATGTTGCTCTACTAGTTTCTTCCTTTTCATGAGGGACATGGATTGAATTATCATGTTTTAAAGACTTAAAATTACGAGCCAGTTCAACATTTTTACCAAAATAATTATGTATGGCTGCTTCAGTGCCAACATCCACCTTTAAGTTCAGGGAATGGGAATTACAAAATCACAAAACTACAATAGTATTACTATTACCTATATCCTACTGACTAGCTCTAGTTGACAAGTAATGCATTACACCATTGTTTTTTGATGAAGGTTTCAAGAAAAAAGAACTTGCAGATGGCTCTGGTTCTGGAGACTTGACTTGATAGGTGCAAGCAACTGCCGAGTTTACCCTGATCACATAGAAAACTGTGGTGGGAAATCAGTAAAATCCAATAGTGTTTCCTAAATAAACAGAGCCGAAAACAACCATGCATGTCACAGTCAACAAAAATGAAAACCCTAAGTTATGGAACAAGACAATCCAACTTTAGTTTTCTTCATCTAAAAAAAAAAGGAAATAGGTACTACAGTTCCACAAGTAACAAAAACTTGCAGGAAAGTACTAAAAAAATGTCACTTTCAATGGGTTGCTTAGGCACTGGTACGATTGATACCCAGATGGCTACGAGGCGCAAAATTTGTCACTCACAAGTGACAAGTGTGTATTATCTTCTCTTCTCACCACAACCGGAAGCATGTAGTTACTTGTGAGGCAATTCATCGAATACGTTGCAAGCATTGCGCGGATTTCGTTAGGAGACCTTTCGACTTCTAAACGCAGCGTGACCTGAGGCCTCTTTTCCCTCTGATGCAGGCGGACTCGATTGCTGAGCCCGTGGGATTAAATTGATTAAATGGAAAACCAAATATTTTGTGTCCGGAGCAAAGATGACACTGAACATTTGGAACTAATAAGTGTAAACTATTCGATTCGATTCAAACCAGCTTGGCTTTTGCTTGCATTTCAGGCATCCAAACGCGTCTGGAAGCATACGGTTCATGTTCTCCAACAAGGTGGCACACAGGCTTCCTCAAACTACTCTTCTTATTGGACATGATTGAGCAGCATTTGTGATCAGTCTTAACATTTTGAATAATTTATTAATGATGAAAGTCAAACAATTAAAGCTAAGGGTTAAAAATTACCTTTAAATAGCTTGTTCAAAACTCTAATATTAATGTCACCATTGCCCTAAGCATTTCGTGCTTTGGGTGGCCTGCTTCCCATCTCATATCTATGCTCTCATATTTTAGCCGAATGCTGCAATGTGAACCCGAACTCGTCCGATAGAATTACAAAGTTGTTCTCAAGAGGAATGAAAAAGTAGGCCCATCCTGGGTAGCAGGAGCAGTGGGCAGGACCTGGATTGGGCCTCAACGGGCTTGCTAGCACTAAGCTCTTGGATCAACTTGACCGACCCGTAAAGGAAGTGTTCGGACCGTTTCTAACCAGCTAGTCCATTTTCTGGCAAAACTTTGCTCAGAGCCCGCGGATCCGACCACGGTCCAAATACTTTTATCCACTAACCAACCACAAATGGCATGGCATGGGATGTAGGATAATAATATGGGAATAAGTGAACAAATTAAACATTACCAAGTGTTAGCTTTCTCAAATACATATATACCAGGACTTTGTTGATTTAATTCAAGATAGAATCTTGGGAAACATGGGCTTGTCCATTATCATGGTCACTGTCAACGGTTCTATTGGCACCGAGACCTTCCAGCAGGGCAGCCCTCAAATCCTGAGAAGGCTTCCAATGCCTCTTCCTCTGATTGATGAACCAATTGTTGATTTGCTTTTGGTCCAGCCCCGTTATCTCCGACAGCTTTGATTTATCCTCTTCCTGCACCACCACCCCACCGCCACGCATCAATACAAGTTACCAATTCCCAGGTGACAATTAATAAGCCGAAAGAGAAACAAAAAAAAAAACAATGGGGTGGATGTTAATCAATTTGTACCGTAGGGTATGGCCATCTATGGTGAAGATTCCACCAATCCACAAGTGCGGATATTGCATCCTTTGGCAGCTTACCCTTCTTCCTCTTGCTCATAAACTCCTTCCTTAAACTACCGAAGTAGCCTCCGTACTTGCGCATTAGCATCCCTCTAATATCATGCTCTCCCTCCTGAATGTCTTTGGGCCAACATTCCTGCCCTTCTGCTACGCCTATGATTTCTCCTTCCCCGCAACTGATCGCTTCCTCATCTGAACTCCCCACTGCTTCATCTATCCGTCGCAACAATGAAGGTAAAACATCGACTGTACGCTTAGAAATTTCAAGAAATGATCGACGGCTTGTCTAAGTCTATCAACTAATAATCCTACAAGCCCAAAGTTAGCAGCTCAATTTGGAGTGCATCTGCCAGAAAGTTAGCTGTCAAAGTTTTGGTTCCAGAGCTACCCATAAAACTTTTGCCGAGAGATGGATTTCACTTGTTGACGTGACTCTGGAGTTTAAATCCCTAGTCATCCGGTAAGTGGGCCTGCTGTTGCCTTTTTTTCTCTTTCCCCTAAAGAATGTCACATTATTTTGATATGTTTTAATCCATCCATCTTAAAATGGTCTATATCATTCTTATTTTTATGAAAATTACTGATAATATTACCATCCAATAAAATTGTGTAATTTTCTTTAATGATAAGAGATGCCATATGTGCTTTATTCATTTTAAAGGATAAAAAACTTTTAAAACGTGACAATCATTTCGAATGATAGAGTACCATTGTATCTTTTGCTTCTTAATAGACTAAATTGCATAAATGGTCCATAACCTTTAATTATTATTTTCTTTTATTTTATAATCTATTGAATATTCTGTTTTGGTCATAACCTTATTATAATTGTTTCATTTTAATCCTTTACCATATGAAATTCATTAACTCATAATAATTGTCTGACAAAAACTTTTGAAATTCTAATTTAAATATTCAATAACTGTCTTTTAGTAAAATTTAAACAGTTTAATATTTTTTTAGAGTAAATAGACAATTTAAATTAGTAGTTTTTTCTTTTTGAATGAAATAAATTCAATTTACAGAAAAAGAAAAGTGATTTAAATTTTTTATTAACTTTAAAAAAATTATTATATAGATTAAATTTATTGTAAGACAGTTATCGGATATTTTAAGTTATGATCTAAAAATTTATTATCAGAAAAATTTGGGTAAAATCCACTAGGGGTACCTTAGCTTATTTTTTTGTCCTAATTGGGTACCCTACCCTGAATTTGTTCTAATGAAGTACCTTATCTCTTATCACGTGTCCTATCTAAGCACTTTCCGTTAATTTCAAAGTTATGTCTGACGAAAAATATTGATGTGGTATAAAATACATTAAAATAAATAATAAAATAACGCTTGTGGTCTTTATATTTTTTGAAAAAATTACAAAAAAAAAAACCCCCAAAACTACAAAAATGCTTTTAAATCCTATTGCTCCCTTGTTGCCCCACTTTCCTGCATCGATCTCATCAAATCTGGCGGTGGCGCATCTCCCTTGTGCACAAGTCTGTCGAGCTCCTATGGCAAGGCTTCAAGGAGATGAGACCGAGGAAGGATCTGAGGAAGGAGAGGAAGATGGATTCGGAGAAGCGTTCAATTCGGGGGGGAGATGACTCGATTGATGTGGAAGAGGAGCGAGTTAGTCTTGGGGACAAGAGAGTTGAAAACTTGGAGAGGGAGCCGTCAGCCGATGAGAATCTTGACGTCAGAGATTCAATGAGATCGATACCGAAAAACATGGCGGCCGAGGGGGTGGGGGGGGAAGGGGGGATATGAGGCGGTGATCTCTTCCTCTGATATTTTGGGGGTTTTTTTATTTTTTTCAAAAATATAAGGACCATAAGTTTATTTTATTATTTATTTTAATATTTTTTTATGCCACATCACTATTTTTCGTCAAACATAACTTTAAAATTAACAAAAAGTACTTAGATAGGACACATGATAAGAGGTAAGGTACTTCGCTATGACAACTTGAAGGTAAGGTACCCACTTAGGACAAAAAAAAAACTAAGGTACTTCCGGTGGATTTTACCCAAAAAATTCTTTAAGTTAACAAATTTTATCAAATCAGAACCAAAATGAAACGTTTTCAATAGATTTGAGAGTAAAACAAAAGGTTTTAAATAGACTTAGGGCTAAAACAAAATATTCAATATGTTAATGACTAAAACAAGATAATAAATAAATGTTAGGAACCGTTCATAAAATTTAATCCTTTTTAATGCTTATGGCGTCATCAATTTTTTTTTCTCGCAATAGAAGTATACATATAAGATGACATATATATCTGACCATTGTCCCATTCTTTTGAAATCTGATGCTGCGGATTTTGGTCCAATCCCTTTCAAACTATTTGACATTTGGATGGAACATAAAGGTTTTGAAAATTTGGTTCGAGGATCATGGAATGGATGTTAGGTTACCGGAAGTGGCGGATATGTTATTACAAAAAAATAAAAATAAGTTCCTATAAATGAAGCTGAAGGAGTGGAAGAAGCATATTTATGTTGGTATTGAGTCTATTGACATCCGAATTAATCACTTAATTGAGGAACTTGAAAAATGGGATATTGAGGCGGAAGCAAGGGAGTTGTCTGTAGATGATGATGTGGCTAAAAGAAGTGAAACTCAAGATTAAATTTCTGATGGAGGAAAGGTTGAAAGGCAGCATGCTAAAACAGAAAGCTCGTCTGAAATGGGCTTGTGAAGGCGACGAAAACTCTAAATTCTCCCACTTTGTAGTTAAAGGCAGATACAGAATAAACAATCTGCAACATCTTGTTATAAATGGGAAGTGGGAAGAAGATCCTACACGGGTCAAGGCAGAATTGTACAACTTTTTCGAGCAAAATTTTAAAGAGCAGAGGGTTTCCTTGACCTATTTTCAGAAGTTCAAACTTTAAGAAAATCAGTGACGCAGCTCGATTAGAACTTAAGCGATCTTTCTCCGAAGAGGAAAAAAAAGATGCTATATAGAGTTACGGGGGATCAAAGGCACCGGGACCCGATGGATTCACTTTCGATTTTCTAAAGAAACACTGGGAGATTGTGAAAGATGATATATTAATATTGAATTCAGGTACGATTGAGAAAGAGTGCAATTCCTCATTTTACCAAACTGGTGCTGAAAAACAATAATCTAGTCTAGTCTAGTCTAGTCTAGTCACGCTAAAGGATTTCAAACCCATCAGCTTGATAGGCTGCCAGTACAAAATTTTGGCAAAACTTCTGGCTAAGCATTATCTTAATTTCAGGTTATCAGCAATGTTCAGTCAGGATTCATAAAAGGCAGGCAGCTCCAAGATGGGGTTTTGATAGCGGGTAAGATTGTTCGTATGGTTAAGAAAGAAAAGAAGAAGATGCTGCTATTTAATGTGGATTTCGAGAAGGCCTTTGACAACCTGAACTGGAGTTTTCTGAAATCAGTCATGAATCAAACAAATTTCGGTGAAAAATATAGGGGCTGGATTCAGATTTGCTTGAGAAAAGCAACTGTTTCGGTGTTGGCAAATGGTTCTCACACAGCAGAGTTTTAATTGGAAAAAGGAGTAAGGCAAGGGATCCAATTTCCCCCTTTTTATTTATCATAACGGCGGAAGCTCTAAATGTGTTGTTGGCCGAGGTAGTGGAAAAAATGGTGTATGGAGGAATACAGGTGGGAAATGGAAATTTAATGATTGGAGCGGGTATTAAATCCAATTATTTGTTCTAAAGCTTAATTTATTGTAATTCATTGGCCGGTGGAGTTTGTAGCGTGGCAAGTGGCTGTTTTTTCTTCGTTATAGTGTCCTGGGGCATTAGGTGCTCTTTGCAGGTTATGACAAGAGATTAGCTGCTGGCTATCTCAGAATGTAATACTATTATATATCTTTCATAATAGATTCCTTTTCTTGTTGTTCAATATATATATATATATGTTAAGGAGATACTCTATAGTTTACAAAAAAAATGAAAAATATTATACTCTTCATCCAAATTTTTTATAGTTTGATTTAAATTTATTTATATTATTATTTATTAAAAAAATTAAAAAATATATTTAAAAACTATAGATTTTTATTTATCATTTATATATAATTTTTTTTATTTATATATTAAAATATTAAAAATAAAAAATTATAACTAAATTACTAAATAGTGAATGCTATAAAAAATTTCAAATAGGAAGAATATTCTTTGTCATAACATAAAAAGCTACCTAAACAGAACTAGGAGCATTGTGAGAAACCTAATAGAGGCGGGAGTCAAACCACTGAGTCCAACCCATAGCCCACTAACAACGCAGCCGAATGGTGGGGAACAGTGCAACATAAGGAAGTTGATAAAAAAACAAAAAAAAAAAAAGAGGAAAGCGCAGGCGTAAATAAATAATTTCACCTGAATGATCAAAATTATGAGGTGTTGTTCTTGTGATGGGGGCCATTGCTGATCCGTTACATAGATTATTCAGCTCCGATTCCATGTAGCTCAAGAACGTCGTCGCATCGTCGAACGGCTTCGACAGCTCTTCCTTGTATCTATGAAGAACTTCACAGTATGATTCCTTCAGGGGAAAAAAACCAGGAAATTTTTTTTTTCTTTTCTTGTTAGTATAATAATAAAACTTATAATCAATCATTTTTTTTTCTTTTCAGTTCCAGGGAAGAAATGACAGAAGATATATACCATGAAGTCGTCTAGTTCTGGATCAGGCGCCCCCATGTGAGAGGAAGCCAAAGTAATGATTTGGTGATTGAGTTGTTGTAAAAGGGAAGCAAACTCAGGTGGAGCACCCACCTGTATTAATATATATGGTCATCGATCAATAAGCAGTAAAACATAGATATATATATATATGTATGGTACTGGAATGGAGTATTATTGAAGGGAGGCTTTACCTTTTGGCATTCAATGTAAGCAGAAACAAGGTGAGGATAGCGAGGATGAGTGGAGATCTGGGCCTTGATGAGATCAGGGTCAGAGTCAGACACATGATCAGCGGTCTGGCGGTCAATCTCAGCCCTCCGATCGAGTTGCGTAACATGGGCTAACTCTGCTTCCGCTGCGGCAGCCATACTAGTACTAGTGCTTAACCAGCAGCTGGGGCTGGCCGCCCTCCCATCCACCCTAAACCTAATGTCACTACTCTGCAAAAAATTAGGATTAGAGAAACGATACAGATCATCCTCCTCCATTAATTTATGATCATATATATAGAGAGAGAGAGAGAGAGATAGATATCTTTCTCTCTCTCCGTTTGTTTGCAGGATCTATCAAACACTACTAGCTAGCTACTTATAATAACGCAGCAGCAGCATGGGCTTAGTGGCACTGATGGGCGGGCGGGCAGGAGGCCAGAACCAGCACCAGCAGACTCCGATCTGTTCTGTTTGTTTTCTTCTTGTCTACCTAGCGCTAGCTATTATATACATGAGACTAGAAAATATATATTCCTTAGGTTTTCGTTTTTCAGTGGTTAATTAAATTCACAGGACTAAGAAGGAGAACATCTGATCTCATCTCAGGATGGATCCAGAACCAGAAAAAGTCGCAATTGCAACCTTCATACTTGGACTTGAGGTAAACATATATATTCAAAAAAGACTCGACCACACCACACATTCTCTCTTCTTTTTCATTATAAACAATTAATTATGAATTCAAGTTTATTCACAGCCTGAGGAAAGTGAAAGTTTTAATTCATTATTACTCATCCCGCGGGCCTAGCTTAGCTGGCAGCCCTCGCTAACGCAAAGGTTCAGTTCCCACCCCAATTCTCAAACAATGTTATTAATTTTCGGTTTGGTCGTCTTTTTAAGTCTTAAAAAAACAGATTGGATTTTATTTATTGAAAGTTTAAATGATGATTAGAAATTTATTATTTTTTTTTGAGATTTTATGTGATAAAAAATTTAATAAAGATTAATTTTTTTATTTTTATGTAGTAAGAGTTTAAATATAGGTGGTAAAATTAAGATAAATTAAATGTTACAAATTTTTTTTTACTATATTTTTAAGGAAAACAGATAAAAAAGAGTACTCGGTCACCGTGAGAGGGATTACTTCCAAGGTTGCAGATATCCAAGTGCTGAAAAAGAGAGTGAGCGTAGTGTGGACAGAGAAAAGATCAGCACACGTGCTCACACGCTCTGCAACAGTAGTAAAAAGCCACCAGTTTCTGCGATACGATGTAACGATACTAGTGGATAGAAGATAGTCCATTCCTGCATTTCAAGTTCTGATTATAAATTAATCCATAAATTTTTCCTTTAAAAATTTTATTAAGCAATTAACTGACGGTTTAGCGTTATACTACTAATATGAACAGACCTTTTTTTTTCCAAATAAGTGATAAATTTTATTAACCACACATAAAATTCTGGTCAAATAATATTGTTCCGGAAACTCTTAAATTACAAAATCAACCTACAATTTTTAAATAAAATGCATATTTGTAGCAACTTGTGATGACTCATGGTGAAACATATTAAAATTTAGATCTATACTTTATTTATTTTAGAATATTTTTTATTGTTTAAAATATTTTTTTTAATTTTCACTAATTATATATATTCTTATAAGTATAACATTTCTATTATAGAAAATTTCTGAACGTTTATGTTTTCAGTGTCATAATTATACTATTTTGTAAAGGGTAACATTAAATAAGTATATATAATTTATATTTCCTCCGTCCCGATTTGTTTGATACATTTTGTTTTACACAAAATTTTAGGCAGGGTCTATTTTAGTACTTGTTTTCCCATTTTGCCCTTCGTCTCCAGACTTTCCGTGTATCTCAGCCATTGGTTCGGCATTCATTTTTTAGACGTGGTCGACCTTTGTCAATCGATCACGATCTTGCCAGTGGGAAAGATTCGAAGCTGATGAGGAGTGAAGCAACCGCACTTTTGTCCTTACTTGTCCTCCGTTGTCAATCGCTCATCCGTCACCAATCACGCTGCCATTGTTGATTGGCCTCTATCGTTGGCTGACATACTTGGTCGCTTCTCGATCATTTCTCATGTCCTTTGTCCCTCATCCATCAGTTCTCGATTCACCTCATTTCACCAGTCGCCTCGTTCGCCGTTCATCTATCCCTCTTCTCCTCTGTCCCTCATTCACTGCTAATTGCCTCTGCTCACTAATTGACTCCACCGCTAATCGCCATTAGTAACTCTATTGATGGTTGATCCGTTCTCAATCCCTCTTCTCCTCTGTCCCTCTCTTGTGGTTGGCCACTTCCAAAGATGATTTCAATTGTGATAGGTTGTTTCTCATTAACGGCGAGGTCGTCCAGGAAGGGGGGGAGAGAGAGAGAGAGACGAAGACTAATGCTTGGGAGCTCGAAATCATCAAAAATAAAATATAGAATGAAGGATATAATGATAAATTTACTAGGTAAATTTTATTAAAAAAATTGATGGAAAGAATTTAGAATAAAAAAAAATGATCCAAAAAATATGAGATAGTTAAATATTTGTTACACATATCAATGATATTTGCAAACAAAGAAAAAGGTGAAAGTGACAGCATCGCAGGATAGACATAATATATAAAAAATTTAAGTGCATCAGGGTCTAAATAAACTGTCCTACCGCATTTAATCATGTAGCGGATATGATACGGCCGGACATGTGATAAGATTCTATAACAATTTTGTATAATTGATTATTTTAGTACGTTAACAAGCAAAATTCAGCTTGGGAATAGTAGGAAACAACCGAGAAAGGGGAGCAATAAATTGGTGTGGGATTGAGGAATGGTGATGTGTTTAAATAAAGAGAAGAAGAAGAAAAGAGCTGAGCAAAGCTTGGGTTACGGTTGCATGAGTAATTTGATGTGTGGAGTGGGTTTCACCTTGGGAAAAAGTAAAAAAGCAGGGCTAGCAGTACACATGTTATAGATGGTAGGTGAGGTTAGTAGCATGTAGCCGGTAGACTATATTTATAGAGCTTGCTTCATTCGCAGCCTCAGGTTTCACTTTCACCCAATCTCTCTGAAATTTTAACTCTGATGTGACAGCACTTGACCACGTTTCATTTTATCATTAGCTTCCACGCTAGCTACTCTAGTGTAGATTCAGTACGGCCCTAGGCAGACGTATTTTTTTAATGTATTGACACCTAATTTTATGAACATTAATCCTTGTTAAAATACTTAGTCTAGTGAACATTTTTATTTTTAGGGGTAACTTGGTTAATTATTAAAATATTTAGGTCATTTTTATCATTTTAAGGTTAATTGATCTAATTGTATTTAGATTATATTATTGTTCGTGTTATAAAACTTTAGAGGTTTAGTATGGTAATTTTTGGTTAAAATAAGAATTAATTTAATTTAGGTGCTAATTAAGAGTTCTAGAGATTTTTTAGGTTATTTTAGAAAAAAAAAAAAGTGGAGAGTTTGGGCATGAATTGAGAGTTTTTAGAATGTTATAGGTAAAACCTAAATTTTATGTCAAATCTGTCGAGCGCAAAAAGTTTGAGGCAAATTTGGCGAGTTTATAAATGTTTAGGAAAATCTGGAAAACTTTACAAAATTTTCGGTTTAACTGACAAAATAGGAAAGTATTGACTGAAATTGGAAATTCGCATAGAGTCTGAGGTAGAATCAACAACTTAAGAATTATTCTGGACTTGGATAAGCATGTTGACCAGATAACATCTTACAAGGTTTAAATTCTATCAAATTTGATTTAGATGAATTTTAATTTCTAAAATCCTAGTTAATCTTGCCTAAGATTTCCTTAATATAAATATGGTCATTATTAGAGATAAAAAGGAGGAAGAGAGCTGGGAATTTCGAAACCATAAGCTTCTGGCTAGAAAACGGTGAAATTGCAGCCTTGGTCACTCTTTTCTCGCAACCCCTACCTAACAACCCGAAGTTCTTCCCAGCTGCTACCTCCGCCCCCTGGAGTTGCTTCTAGCTACTTGACGCGTCCTGGACGTCTCCACCTTTGTCGTCGGTCAAGCCCCACCGCCACCGGCCATCTCTGCTCGCCGAAGCCGCATCGCATCGCCCTTCGTAGCTGGTGACGCCATATCAAGGAGGAGAAGGAGAAAAACCGCCGCGACTTCCTCTTCGTTTCACAGCCGTACGCCGTCGTTCCTCGACGTCAGCCCACCGGAGATCGTCCTTGTTGCCAATCGTCCCAGCCCAGGCTGCCGACCGTCCAAGCATCACCTGAAGACGGAGAATCGAAGCGAAATGCGATCGCGACACGTTTTTGATCCGCGAACACCACTCGATTTTGACTCGCCCGATCCAGTCAACCAACTCTTTTCGGTAAAACTCGTGTTTAGCCCATTATCTTTTTATTTTGTTCAATTGAGTATTCGCTACTTCTCTATTTTACAACTTGGTCATTGACAGCATTGCTTTTGTTTATTTTCTTTCATTATTTGCTTGTTTTGCTTATTAAAATCATGAATTATTTTGGTAAATAGCATTAGACAGGATTGTAGGACTAGGTTAGATTGATAATTTGTATATTAATATGAATTTAAATTTTATTTAGTTCATATAATGCATATAAAAAAAATCATACTTAGAAAAATTCAATTCCTTGGATTTAATAAAAACTTATAATGAATTTAAGATAATAATACATTTCAAAATCTAGATCTGGCTGATCCAATGGGATCCATGGTTTTGATCATTACCTAAAATCTTCAAAATAAAATAGGTAAATAATATATTAAATTTTGATATCTATATCCAGGTAATCTGATAGGATTTACGGTTTAGATTGATAACTAACTAAAATATAAATAAAGATTAAAAAAAAAAGATGAATCCATGATTTGGAAATATTAAAATTTCAAAAAAATAAATAAAATCTAATAGTAGAGTTTAAGAGTCCATATCCGAATGACTTGATTAGAATTCATGACTTGAAAAGTTAATTAAAATATTTAAAAGCAAGCAAAACAAAATTTAAATCAAATTTAGCATAACTGTACTGCCGAACCTTTTGTACTCTCATAGACTATTTTAAGGTGTCCAATTGACCTATGTGTAAACGGATTCGTAAACATGGTGATATTCAGATTTTGGTCCCTAAACTTTAAGGATCTTACTAATGTGCTTTCTTAACTCTATAAGTGTCTATTAAAGTCCTCTAACTTAACTGACATATTTTATTTTGATTCCTATTATCATTTCAATAGTTATTTTTTAACAAAATCTGCCTATGTAGTACATATACTGCCATGTATAAATGTAACTAGGCTAAAAGAACAATAACTCTCAAGTTAAAATCGGGATAAATACATAATTTTAGAGATTTAAAAGATAAATTTGCCAGAACTTCTTCTTCCCCAAATGGCCTAACTACAGGAATAGCCCTTGAACTTGGCGAACTCAATCGAGTTGTTCCAAAACTCAGAACTCATTAAAACTTGGCTCCTTAACTTTCAAAAGCTAAGCACTTCAATCCAATTGGTGACATGGCCCCTCATGGCTCTGCCCAAGAAGCCTACGAGAACAGGTCTCATGATAGTTGTAATTGGCTAATTAATTATGTACACCCTGATTAAAACTTCATGCTACTAGTTGTTTAACTTAAGAATTCAATTATGCATGCAAAAGTTATTTTGACTTAAGCAAGTATAAAATCATAAAACATTTATATAGCTTAGGCATTTCCATAAAAACTAATGTTCAAAGAGTCAAAGCGTATAAAATCATCATAGTGTCATCACAATCCTATATGTAAATAATCGCATATGGGCATCCGAACTAAGAAAGACTATGCCCTACACCCAAAGGCAGCCCTAGAATCCATAACTCTATTAATACACATTGGAGGCCATAACCATACATCAAGTATATATAAGACTAGTACTATTGAGATCCAATCAAGTAGGTTTCACATTAGATGAGGAATCCCAGTGACAAGCCTCAAAAGTCCTTCACGTGTTCACTAGCTTCTGTGACCAAGAAGACTGTAGTTAGTACAATAACAACTTAACTATCAAGTAGCCAAATAATCTAAAATCTTAAGGATTCACAAGCAATGTACCTAAAATGGAAACTACCATGACAATCCTTAATGATTGTCAGGTCCATCAACCTCAGTGTCTGCACAACATGAAACTAAGGAAGTGAGAATCTTATAATTCTTAGTAAGGGATCTTCAACCTACAAGTAAAACACTGAGGAAAACACACACACTCGTGCGCGCACGCGCGCGCACACACACACACACACACACACATGTAATCTACTGTGAGCTCATACATTATGAGACTAAACCTATGCGCATACGTTTCAGTCCTTTTGGACTTGTCCTCTGCCTAGCCTTCCTACAGGCGTTACTCCCTACTTAACAAGTTCTGACCCTTAACTCGCTCCTAGTATGTCTTAGCTTACTGACGTAATAAGTTTAACCTTCCCTTGATTGTTGTACGGGTGAACATAGTGGATGTGCCTTGTTTAAGTTCCGAGGAACTCATTAGATGTACTAAGCCTCCACATAATGCCTCAAGTTCTTGGACTTCACTAGGTCACTTGTGTACTAAGTTTCACCTTAAAACCTTACTAGGAGTGCATTAGGCTCTCACTTATGCCTCAAGTAACCTTGCCTAGGCAACAAGTGTACTAAATCTTCACTCAAGGCACATACTTATCTACTATTACTTGGTTTAACCTAGTGGAATAGAAAATGTCATGGTTGGACCCATAATTTCTAAGTTTCACGGAGGCCTATTGAGTGCACTAAGGTTTCACATCAACGCCGTAAATCCAAAAACTTAACCAAGCCACTAACGGTCACTAAACCTTTCACACACTTCTTGGCACTTTCTACTGTCAAATGGTTGACCAACACCAAAACCTAGCTCACAACACAAGCTTTGGTACCATTCTTAACACATTATGAGATTCTCGGGTGCACTAAGGTAGTTCTCACCATTTTTCACCCTAAAGTCTCACAAGGTACCATCTTAGTTTCCAAGGAAACCTCCTAATTGACTTAAGAAAACCTTAGTCAATTTAGGTAACAAAGTTGCGTCCTCGGGATCCGATGCCGTATCTTTGCCTAGAGCTCACAAAGGTGTTGGTGCTTAAAAGTTAAAGCTACGTCCTCAAGGGCTGAAGACGCGTCTTTAAGGTCCCGGCAAGCTCAATGCTGCAACCCTCACTCCCAAGGATGCGACCTTGCCTGGGCATCCAGAAATTACAAGTTTTCTGTGCACCCAAAGCTGCTTCTTTGGCTCTAGAAATATGTCATTGATTGACCCGAGCTTGGTGTTGTTCTTAAGTGCTCTACCTTGCATGCAAGCCCCCTCATGCTCTTTGGCCATACTAGGGACTTTGTCCCATGACCAAACCTTGCATGTACACACTCCTCTACGCAACAATGTGCCATTAGAACCAATTTTTTGGTCTCCAAAATCAATGCACAAGCAATTGAATCCATACCAGTCCACCATGAGCATATCATCCACCTATCAACACCATTTAGAAGAATTATATCATAAGCAAGCTATCAATGGCATTAATTATGCATAAATCATAAATTTTTTACCTCAATTTCAAGTCACAAGCAAGAATCAAGCAATTTCTCACCAAGTAAATGGCTCCACTAAGTTTTCTCTTAGGTTCCACACAATCAAAGGTTCATGGCACCAAAACAACACAAATAAGCAAAACCCATGCATCAAAAGGCCAAACAAACAATAAATCATTAAGGATTTCATGTTACCTAACGTTCAAATCAAGCCCATGCAATGAAAATGTGATTCCAGGCTCCCCATGCCTGAATTCCACTTGAAATGAGCTACACATTGGTTATACACCCTTCAGCCTTCCATTTTCAACAAGAAATCATGGTTTTGTGAGAAAATTGAAGGGGAAATGGAAACGGAAAGGATGAACTCGAGTTTAAAAGGGAGGAGAGTGAATAATGGCAGCCAAATCCACCTTTACTAAGTTACAGAGCCCTTTGTTCCAATAAGTCCCCAAACTTTTATAAAGTTGTTAAAAAGAACCTCTTCCCTAAATAATAACCTTTGGTCAAACATTCAACACTTAAACAAATTTTTGGGTGCTAAGTAAGAGTTAGGTTTTAAAACATGATTTTTGACTCTCAGGACTTGGCCCAACACCTTGGGATGTAAGATTACCATTTTACCCCCAGACATTTTATGATGCTATAATCTCCTCGGAACCAAGTAAACCTTAACTAATTTGCTTGACCTTGCTAAATGAATTTAAAATGAGGCATTAAACTAGGGATTTATTAATGGCCAAAATGCACATATGGTCCTTTAACTTTGTCAACTCTAACGAGTTAGTCCTTTAACTTTGACTCAAAACAAGTTAGTCCTTAAATTTTGAAAAAGTTAGCAAGTTAGTCCAAAATGGATGGCAGGCCAGATAGTGTTAAAATTTTTGCTGGCGTGGCATGGGGCATCACTTCATTTGCTTCATCTTTGTGAATCCGGCCTTATCTCTGTCGAATTCGGCCCCATTACCGTCAAATCCAGCCCATCGTCGAATCTGGCACAGTTTCAACATTCAACTTCTAACAACTTGGTGAGACGATGAGTGCAAGGACGACAGGCATTAGGTGAAACAATAGCCGGGCGAGCAAGGAGAGCGATGAGACAGCAAGCGTTGGTGAGACGATGGTCGGGCAAATAAGGATTGCAGATGAGAAAGGCAGAGGTGGGCATACGAGAAGGGACGGGGCAAGCGAACGGGCAATGAGAAGGAGAAAGGGCGAGGAGAGAGGAGGGATGAAGGCGAGGAACGATGAGAGAAGGATGAGGACAACGTCAGTCACAGATTCATTTAGTTTTGCGAACGTCTATCACACCTAAGACTGATTCATTTAGTTTAGCGAAGTTGAGAAACTAACACGCTTAATTTGAAAAGTTAGAGGACTAACTCGCACTGAGTCAAAGAAAAAGAATTAACTCACTCGAGTTTGCCAAGTTGGAGGACCATATGTGCATTTGGGCCTTTATGAATTTGTAAACCTTAAATGAGCTTCCCGTTAGTAGGGCTTTAACAATTGGTACATTAATTAATGGATGACGTTTAAGGCTTGGGACAGTGCGCAAATGGCAAAAGGGCTCAAGGTTCGAGACGGCAGGTGAACGGCGAAAAGGTTCACCGTCATTGTAGCGAAATTGATTTCGGTAAGTATAGATGATAATAATGATTTCAGTATGAGATGGAGAAACAAAAATCACCGTTGATTTTGTCAATAATGGGGAAGACGAAATCGACAATCGATCCTCCGTCGTTGCAGCTCCTCCTTAGCCGAGATAATGTTGCAATCGACGGGGAGTAAGGCCCAGCCCCTGCTCAAAGGTCGGCTCGTTGGATTCCAAATCCATGGCGGGTAGTTGGATTCCTTCTGGATTTCTTCCTTTGGGTTTGTGGCTCGTTGGGTTCTTCCGTTGCCAATGATTTCTCCACTATAGCTCACCCCTCCCATTAGTACAATGGTTTCTTAATTCTCGATCGCATCTTGAAAGACTGGATAGAAGGAACAAAATGATCTTCTTTTTTTGCTCTTAGTCCTGGTTGGCCGAAACAAAGTTTTTTCATTTTTCCGTTGAAGGTTTTTCAATTGAAGAATGGTTGACTTTTTTTTTTTTTTCAAAATTCATTGGTTTTATTTGGATGGTTTTAGTAGTTAGAGGGCAAATTTTTTAAGAAAGAAGATTAGGAGGGAAAAGTCAATCATTTTCATCTTTTTGTATTAATGGTGAATGAGAGAGTTAAATTTTGATGGGGTAAATATTGGTATTTGAAACAGTAACAGCACAATCATAGGTTTTACCAAACTTTAGAAAAAAATTTGTAATTTTTCTTAATTTATTTTTATTCTATTGAAACTTCTAGTTGAGTTATTTCCTTCAATCTTACTATTAAATTGGATTAAAAATATTGAAATGATACTAATTAATACTAAAATAAATATAAAATAACCATTTTGGTTCTCAAATATTTTCAATTAGTAATTCTAAATCATAAACTTTTACATCTACTTTTTTACATCACACTTTTCTCTTCTTAATCTAAATTCGTTCCTTCAAATCAAAATCACAGTCATCTCATTCACTGAGCAGAAGAGATGATACAAAGACTTTGATAGAATAAATTTAAATTACATATCAACTTATAACACTAAAATAAGCTAAGGGACCACACATGAATTTACCCATTTTTCAACTTACAATAATTTGCAACTTCTTAACCTAGATAGTGCATTACTTCTATAGTTTTATGTTGCTGCTCAAGGTTATGTCCTTACATATTTAACAATTTCTTACTTCTGCAACTAATAAAGGAATTTAAGAGCTAATTTATTTTAATTTAAGTCAATTTAATTTAAAATAGCTTATTTTATTTTTATATTTTGTTTTTGTCTCGAACTAAGTCCATTTTAAGTTAATATTATTTAAGTGTAATAATCTATTGATTGCTATACTTTTAAGATATTATTAAATTTTTAAATCTTCTTTTCTTTAGGCATCAAAAAATTCATAAAAATTTAATAATACTATAAAATTTTATTTTGAATGTATTATTACACATACATAATATTGACTTTCAAATGAAATTAGTATCAGGTAAAAAATGTAAAAATAAAAATAAATTATCTTTTAAGTGTAATAATCCATTGAAAGTAAAATTTTATGATATTATTAAATTTTTATAAAAATTTTGCCATTTTAAGCATTTAAAAAAATTCATAAAAAATTAATAACATTAAAGAAATATTACTTTTAATGAATTCTCACACCAAAGTAATATTGTATTTTAAACTAAATTGGTTCCATGCAAATAAAAAAAAGATCTAAAAATAAATTAATCTAAATAAAAACAAATTGGGTGCAAGATTTCCCAACAAAGGAAAAAGTTTTACCCATGACTTATTCTCTTTTCTTTTCTTTTTTTTCTTAACCAAAGAACCAATCGATTGGGAAAGAGTCGAATAATTAAATGGATATTGTTCAAGACAGCAATATATTGTCAAGGAGAAAAAAAGGGGATCAATTTAAGCATGGTTAATGATATATTAATCCGTAAAGATTTAGGCAAAAATCTTTGACAGATATGCTGCATCATCTTAATTAGGCAAAAGAAAGAAACATTAGTTGGCTCTTTTGGTGGTCGCAATCACAAACGCTAAATCAAAGTATCCTCCTAATCCTCATCAAACAAAGTAAGCAATGTTAACTGTATATTATGCTGAGAATCAAATCCTAGTCATGGTGGATAAAGATTCTAATTGCGCACAGGTCAATTGCAAGACAAGAGAAATGATAGCTTTCACCAAACATTAACATTATACGACGTCCCAGCTTTTGGGATCAAGATGCAATCATATACATTAATTAAAGTGCCCTAACATCATGCAGGAGTCACACATAAATTTGTTACGTTGAAATCGGATGGATCTCCGGGCAAGTTAGAGGCTCACGTATAGCGGGCGGTGTCAGACCCCTAAGTGAGGTTTGCTGCAAGGCAAGAGCTAGTGTGTTGGCGACCTTGCACATATTATGGCCCCAAGTGGCAGATAAAGTGCATTTGGCTCAAATTTGTGGTACAATGGACACATGAAGCAGGCAGGGTGTTCATGGTGGGAGCGACGAGGCGCATAAGTAGGGCTGAGATATGTGTTTGTGGAGGTACATGGTGTCGCTCACCAATAGATGCGTGTTGGGCACATGCATGGAGGTGGCCTAAGGCTGGGCCATGGTAGTTGGGTTTGTGGGCTCATGACTAGGAAGACTTTGTGTGAGTTTTATGGTAATGCGCTACACCTTTTCATATGGGTTCTATGTGAAAATTGTGAGAAAGAGGCGAGGGCAGGGCAAGGTGGGCCTGGGTCTAGCTCGAGTGTGGTAATATTACGTGCAACGTACAAAGGGCAATTGTGGTGGCGGTTAACAAAGTGGTAGCTAAAACATGGTTCATGTGCATTCTCGCACATGGAAGGTGTGTGAGACAATTAGTAGCATGGCTGAGTGGCATGACACGTGTAGAAGATGGCTTAGGACATATAAAAGGCATGCTAGATAGTATTGCTAGTAATGGGGTATGTCAACTACCCACATAGCATTTACCAGGTGGATGGACCTAGTGGAGTGACCATCCATCACACAATTTGTGTATATTTGAGTAGGATGCTAGCGTGGAAAAGAGAGCTTGCACCTAGGTTATCAAAGGGGTACCAAGGTGCCACTAACCTGAGAACCTAGGCTAAGGCTGACCTTAGAGCACTGGGCTTACATAATAGGAGAGGAGTTAGTTTTGAAGGCTTACATTATGTAGCATGTATTTTGAACATACATGGTTCTTTTATTGTGGAAATAAAGATTGGGAAGGGTTCTCGTATGTCTGTACATGTCCATGGTTTGACGTTAGCTTAGTGTTGTCCTATTCTATATGGCTTTCTCATGTCTAAGGATGCTGGTTGCGCTTAGAGGTAGCTCAATGCCAATGCTAAGGGCAAGCTAACTTTTAGGCTTGTGATAAGCGAACATAGAACTGACCCATAAGGCTCAACCCCTAAAATAGTAAAATGTTTATAGTATTTCCTAATTTTGAAGGCAAGTTCATTATGGTCTCTCATTAAAATTTTACAAGGACTATAGTTTAGAAAAATCCTTCGTCTAGAATAATCATGGGTCAGCTCCAGCTCGGCTGCTTCCGAGACTAATTGATGGGTGAGATTTGTCCGTGATCATTAACTCTTGAAATAGCACTTTGTTGTTGATAAGATTAATAGTCAGTTTGTTTTAATTTAAGTGAACTGACTTATTTTTACTTTTACATCTTTTTTACCTAAAACCAACTTCATTTGAAAGCCAATACTATATAGATGCAATAATTCATTTGAAAGTAAACTTTCATAATGTTGTTGAATTTTTTATGAATTTTTCTTTTTTGAAGCCTTAAACTAGAACAATTCATAAAAAAAATTAGTAAGATTACAAAAATTACATTTTCAATGTATTATTACAGCTACATAATATTGGATCTTAATTAAAATTAGTTTTAGGTAAAAAAGACGTAAAAAATAAAAAAAATCAATTTTAGATTCAATTACCTTAAATTAAAACGAACTGAGTTTTATAAATCTATAAAATTCATTTTGATCATTTGAACTTTGAAATAAAATTAGGTGTAGAGCTCATTCATATATAAATTATTATTATTATTATTAAATTGTTTGACTTAGAACACTGATATAGGATTGTTTGTTCTTACCATTACTATATATTTGATGTTAGATGGAAATTATACATAGGGAAAGTTACAATTACCTTATGAGGTTTACCCTAACCTACAGTTTGTCCTATTTATTTTTTAAAGCCTATACTTTGCCCTCTAGTTTTTTTATATTGTCTGATAACGAATTCTGGAACCATAATTTAAATTATATAATAGTCATCATCCAGTAATGTCGGTCTTTCCAATATTTTTTTTATAGTTAATAAACATTTTAAATTATCATTTTTTGCTTTCTATAAATGCATTTTTCTTCTAATAAATGCATATCAATATTTTTTTAAAGGTCGGTTAGTTATGAAAAAAATATTAAAAAATCTTGAAATTATTGTAATATAATTATCAAATAGTTCAATTTAGAGTTTTAAAAGTTGCTGTCGAACACTATAAAAGAAATAGGGGCAAAATGTAGGTTTTTGAAAATAAAGAGGTACAATGCAGGTTAGATCAAAGCATAGGAAGATTTTGTAATTTACCCTTATACATAATTTGAGTTTAACATAGAAAAAGATTACACAAGTATACGCTAGATTAAAAATTATGCCCACATTTTTAAAAAAAGATATGTTTTCTACTTGGGTTACGCTTTATCATTGTTGATATTCAAAGTAGGTAGTAGGATACCGAGACTTTTAGGAACAAATGAACTTGAAATAAAAAATAAAGTTATGGTCCCCCTAATTTGTATACCCGAGAAGACCTTCGCCACTTGCATGCATGCTACATGTAGCATTACTAGCTTACATACCATGGTTAAAGTTGGAAGAACATATGATATTTTATCTCACCCATTTTGATATTTATTCCAAAAGAATAATGATTACAGCTATTTTTTTTAGATACTGATGTAAAATATATCATTCTACATTTTCTAGAAAAAAAAACACTTCACTATATAGAAATGACAAATAATTATATACACTAAATCAACAACATGACTACCAAAAACAAAAAAAAGGTGAAGTGACACTATGAACTATTGGCTCAATTTTTTTTCAAGAAATTATATTTTTAAATATTTGCCTTTGAGTCCAAAAAAGAGGTAAATTACACAATTATTCATGCATTTGTTAGTGGTGATGTCTTCTGATCCTCAAACTATCAAAGTATGCATTTTTGTGTCTAGCGTCTTCTGGGTGAAAAATACTTTTTTTCTTTGTTTTTGCTAATGGTTTTTTTTAACAAGACTAAATTATACAATAGATCCTCTTTTTGTCTGTTTGATATCTTTTAGTCCTCAAACTTTGAAAATAGATATTCACTAATTTAAAATAATGGTTTCGTTTGAGAATGTTGTCTAAACTTAGTATTATAAGTTAGAATAAACAATTAATGATTGTGATAACTTTTTCAAACCTCTAACACAAAAAGTTATCAAAAGATATTGGGTTGAATGGATACCCTAATTGGTGGGAACAAAATGGTACATCTGCTAGGAACTAAGGCAAAAATCAAGTTGGCTCCAAGCAAGGAAATCTTTGGTAAACAATGCTGTTTTGGATCAAAACACAAGCAATAGTGCAACGAAAAATTGCTCTACTTTTACACAAGATCAACATCAAAAACTCTTATCATTGATCTCAAATTAAACCTCATCTGCCAACTTTGCTAATAAGAATGTAACAAATTCTTTAGATTAGATTATAGACATAGGAGCTTCAGAGCACATGACGTCATGCAAAGATGTTTTGACAAAAACAAGCCTTATTCAGAAATCTTTGCCTATACAGCTTCCAATAAAGCAAATCCAATACTAAAATAGTTGGTCAAGCATTCTAGTCTTCAACTATTAAACTAACCGATGTTCTATATGCTCCTTCTTTTACTTCCAATTTGTTATCTATCAGTAAATTTGTTATCTTACTATGTCTTATAAGACCTAGCTACGAAGAGGCAGATTGGCAAGAATGAGCTTAGAGGCAGGTTGTCTTACTTCAATGAGGGCTTTGCATCCACTGCTACTTCAACCAAGGTGAATCACTATGTTACTTTATGGCATAGACGCCTTGGTCATGTTTTTTTTAGAAAATTATCATTCGTTCCTTAACTATTAAATATGTCTTTGAAAATTTTGAATGAGTTTTATGTCCAATGTTATCAAGCCAAACAAACTCAAAAACCTTTTTTTTCAAGCTTTGCCAAATGTGAAAATTTTTTTAAGTTAGTTTACATGGATATTTAGGGTCCATACAAGACATACTCATTTTCTGGTACTCATTATTTCCTTGGTTGTGATGGGTTACAATCAAATTGAAAGTATCAATTATACTGAAACTTTCGCTCCTGTTGTAAAATTAACAACAGTTCAATATCTATTTGGTATTGTAGTAGTTAAAAGGTGTGAGCTATATCAACTAAATGTTAACAATGCCTTCTTGCAAGGTAATCTCGCTAAATAAATTTATATAAGGCCACCTCTTAGTTTACTTGCACCAAATGACTCACAATTATGTCACTTGAAAAAGTTGCTTTATAGGTTAAAACAAGCACCAAGACAATGGTTCGCAAAATTCTCATGTTCCTTAAAGGAGTATGCTTTTGTATAATCCAAAGTTGATTATTCTCTGTTCACCAGGATATCATGTGATAGTTTTATGGTTGTTCTCATCTACGGATGCGACATTATCATTGCTAAAAATAATTCTAGTCATATATAGCACTTGAAACAGTTTTTATATGGCAAATTTTATGTTAATGGTCTTGGAAAGTTATGATACTTTCTCGGTTTTGAAGCAGCTCGCTCACCTAGTGGAATTTTCTTATTTTAGAGGAAATACACTCTGGACATCTTACGAAAGACTCACATGTTAGGTTTGAAACCAGCATACTTCCCTATTCAACAAAACCATAAACTTGGTTCAACATAAGGAAAATTCATCAAAGATCCTAGTCAATATAAGCAGCTCATTGGAAAACTTATATAACTCATAATTACAAGGTCTGTTGCAACATATGCCATAAATTTGCTTAGCTAATTCATGATGGAACAACATCAAGAACATTTTGACACAGCCATGCATCTCTTACAATACTTGAAATCGACACCAGGGCAAGGAATCTTTTTCCCTTCCAAAGGAGAACTTAAACTTACGGCATTTTGTGATGCCAACTGGGGTAGTTATCCAACGACCTAAAGATCAACCACTGGTTTTATGACTATGCTAGGTAATTTACTTATCTCTTGGAAGTCTAAAAAATAGCAAACTGTCTCAAACTCCTCTACTGAAGTCGAATATAGAACAATGCCTGTAGCAACATTTAAGCTTCTTTGGCTTAACATGGTGCTACGTGACTTTACTATTGAGCACACCTCCCCCATGCTACTCTACTATGACGACAAAGCTACTATTGACTTAGCATCCAATCTTGTCTTTCACAAGAAGACTAAACACATCAAGCTAAATTACAACTTTATTCGTGAAAAGATTTAGTCAAGTGTTATTGAAGCTCGGCATATTCTCAAGAACAATCAGCCAGTTGGCATGCTTCACTAAAGCCCTAGGAAAAGCTCAATTTCAATTCCTTGTTGACAAGTTGGGCATCAGCAAGCTTTTTGCTCCTACTTGGAGTGGGGTGGTGTTAGTGCTGCTTATATCACTAGTTAATTGTACAATCGTATTCCTACTTGTATTCCTACGTCCTTATCTCTTAGTTTCTTGGCTCAGATAGCTTAGTTTCATGATAGAAGTAAAACTCTTGAAGATAACTGTAACTTCCTGTATAAGATGGCTACATACATAAATGAAAAGCATTTAGCTGAGACCAATTTGACACATTGTCTCTTCATCGCAGCACCGTCTATTTTGTTCGCAACTCTCTCTATCTTACCCTTCTCGTTGTCATACCTCACCTTAAAGCCAAACCATCCCCTACCTTCTCTCAATCTCACTCACTCGATCACTCAAATTATTCTTCCTCAATCACTAACTCGTGGATTGGCCTCCCAAGTGCTTTTATCAACAATAGTTTGTTTGTTTTGTTTTGTTTTGTTTCCAATTTTAAAATTTTGAATTTTAATGATTTTGGATTATTTGGTGATGTTAAAAGTTTTGGTTTTCGCTCTTTTATTTCTTCAATTCATGGACAATATCCAAGAATATCTGATGTTCTTCTCTTTCTGTTTTTTTTCCATGTGCTTAAATTTGGGGTCATAAATCAGGTTAACTAGATTAATATCAACCCAAATCCAAATTAATCGAGTTTAGTTAGTTTCTAGTTATGTTGATAATTGAGGCAAATTCAAGTTATGTACTAGAGAGAAGAGCAGGCATAATTTGGGTCGGTTTTAACCCGAACCTGATATTTTTTACCTCACTTTCACTCTTAGAAATGATGCAAGTTGGTCCAAGCCAACTTGTGGTGTTATAGAAATATTTTGAAACAAATCCTTAACATTCTTTTTGTTCAAGTTTAGGTAATTGTAATTCATTTCATATTGATATATTCCATGAATAGGGAAAATTTATTTAAGTATACATTATTTATATTGTTATTAAATAATTTTTTTGTAAAACATTAATTAAAACTAGCTTAAGCTATACTTGGTAGAGATTTTTAAGGTATAATTAAAAGTTATTTTTTTATTTATATTCATTTACCAAATATAATTTACTTTTTATATATTTTAATAAAAAAGTATAAAATAAAAATATTAAAAATTAAAAGGAATAATCTCTTTTTTTTCACGTAATAAAAATTACTTTTGTAATTGCCCTATACGTAGAGATACATACTGATTCACTAGGCCTTGAAATGAAATGAGTAAGTCGCACCCAAGCTTCTCATTGTCACCTTCTACAAGGTCATCTTTTAGGTGCTTAAAGAGGTAAAGGTCAAGGTTCTCAAAATTGGGATTTCATATAGAATCGCTTTTGGTTTTCCGAAAATGGTAGTCATAAAATTGGATTATAATGGTAATCATAATTGATCATAATCGTAGAATTTAATTAAATAATTTTTCCTATTTTGGATCATGAAATCCTGGTAAAGATGATTTATTTTCATGCTCTCCTATTAGTTTGATTCGTGAAACTTCTAAATGTTTCACCCCTTTTTTCACATACTAAATTACATTTTGATGTTTCTTATAATATGTTATATTTGTTTTACTTTCAATGTTACATGACGTATGTATAATTCTTCCAAAGTGAAAAAGAATAAATTTCAAACTAACTTTTAACCATATTATAAAAGTGCTTTTTGGGGATTCTAGCTATATTAAGTTTCAATTTGGGTAATTTTTTAGTGATGTATATGTATTCATGTGTTTGCTTGTTTGTATGTGTATGTATATTGTACAAAAGTACATTTTATCTATTTTCAGTAGTTTTTCTAAAAACAAAAAAAATTAATAATGCCAATTTTTAGAATTTTAGCGTCTTTATCTCCATACATTTTTTTAACTATTGGTATTACCACAAGATATACCAATATAATGGGCCAAATTATCTTTGCCTTCCATTGCAATATCATATGCAATTCATATAAAAACAAGCTTCAATTTATTTTCTCCTAAAGAAAAGATAGTTTTCTATTTATGCTATAAAAAGGGCCTATCTAATAATAAATGTCTCTCAAACTAAAAGACTATGTTGGTAAGTCATTCTCTATCTTTTTTTTCTTAATTTATAATAATTGCCTTTAAAGCTGAAAAATCGTTACTATACAATTCATCTTCAAAATCTTGTAAAAATATTACCAATAATATAATAATTACTGAAACAAGAACAACAAAATTTAAATAATATTATAGTAATATAAGAATAAAGTGAGTATCAAACAAATTAGCTAATTATGCTTTAAATCAATTAGTTTACCTTTTCCAATTAACTAATAAATGATAGGACTAAATCCATAATTCACTCCCAAACTTTGCTAACTCGGACAGTTAATCCCTTCAACCATGACTCAATACAACTCAGCCCCCTAAGCTTTGTAAACCAAGACACATAGCCCCTCTAACTAATAAAAATGTTCTTTTTGGTTTTTTTATGTGCTTAAAAAACAATAACACTAAACAAGGAGGCCAAATTTAGCACTTTAGTATATTACTATTTGACAGGTCGTCTTTTTCCGCAGTTCCAATTGACATGCTGAGGATGCTCCAAAATTTTCAAGTAACTCTCCAACCTCCTGCATGTGAAGCTGCGGAGGAAAACGACCTCTTAAACAGTAATATACTAAAATCTCAAATTTAGTCCCCTTATTCAATATTATTGTATTTTAAGTCCCATGAAAATAAAAAAGAACATTTTCATTAGATAGAAGGATTTATGTGTCCCAGTGTACAAAGTTTAGGGGCTGAGTTGCTCTGAGTCATAGTTGAATGGGTTAAATGTTTGATTCAACAAAGTTTAGGGGTGAATTGTAGATTTATGCCTAAATGATAATAATTTTTCTTAGTTTATAACTTTTTAGCTGTAGTAAAATTTTTAAAAGATGATGCTTACTCAAATAACAAGCACACATGAAACTAAATAAATTTCACCTATACATGAACTAAAACAATAAAAAAAATTGAACAACAGTTACCTATGGACAAAAAAGAGTTTTGAGTACCAAGTTGTGTGAATTTTTTTTCCCAACAATATGAGGTGCACTACCTTGGACTCACTTATACCATTTTTAAAAGTTTAGGACTTGAATATACTAAGTTGGCGATGAGGGACCAATTCATGCAAATTAGCTAATGCACTTTAGCCTTTATCTACGATGTTCATCCTGTTCATACGATGTCATTTCACGGTACGAAGTGGCATGAGACGGGCATTTTCCACCCTTCAGAGCATTCTATAGATTTTAAAAGGAAAGGAAAAAAAACAGTAGGGTCAAATAACAACGTTAAAAGCAATGCTAGTAATACAAAAAGAAACTTCCCCCTCCAACGTTGGAGAAGATCTGGATCCGAGCATGAGATACCATCACAAAATTGCCGTCCAAATGGAAACATGCAGCCTGCTTCCGCCCAATTTCTCAAGAAAAATACGGACGGCAAAGGCGGTAAAGTCCAATTCTTAACAAAGCCAAACAAGCTGAGGCTCCAAATTCCATATTGGAAAGTTTTAAACACTGAAATGCACTAAGGTTTAAAGATCATACCGGTTCATGCCATGACTCATGACCAAAGATGGATGATGCTCAACCTAAGGCCAGTACAAGTTCCCAAATACATTTAATTAGGATGACATGCATCCTACTCATGACCAGCATCCAGACTTAGAAGCCTCAACTCAAGCGCTCATTAATTTGCAACCTAAAGATGACATGCAACTAGCAACCTAAAACTGTACAACATTTTCAACATGATGTGAGGTGGCTGCTCGCTGCTCAACATCCTGCTGCTTTCAGGAAATTATCGAAAGGGCTTGCTGGAGGTAACCTCATAGCCAGGTATGGGTCTGCTGGATAACCCCCTTTTACTGGACCAACATCACTTGTAATCTGATGTACATTGAGGGAAAAAAAATTAATCATCAAGACCAGAGAGTTACACAGCCTAAGCAAATTAAAGACATGGTAGTCCAGGTTCATCAGCTGTCTGAAATTCTGTAGTGCCGAAGTAACTGCATTGCAATTCTGTGCTTCTTATGATTCCAAAAGAAGTATTAAAAGTATGTTATCTACCTCCCAAAGTGCTAAGCGCCGATCTGCTGGAGCAGGTGATGAAAACGTACTACTTTGATGATTTTCATAAGCCAACCAGTTCGAGAGCTTCTTCCTTGTACCTGTGCCAAGAGCTTCACATTGACTAGCCATGGTATCATATGGGAGCGGAGATGTGTTGACAGATGTTGCAGCAACTTGACCAGCAACTGTAAGTGCCTGATAAAAGGAGATATGGATTAGAATTAGAAACCATTATGCTCTGATAACATCTATTTCATTGCATGAGTACTAAAAAATCAGGCAGTGGACGACTCATATGCAATGAAATGGATAATTCTGCTGGGCAAAAAGATATTACCGATTCCAGAAGCTTCCCAATGCTTATGACATGAGACAGAGAAGGGGATGGAGACACTTTCGGAATAAAGCGGGATAGATCAGTGACAGAGGCTTCACTTCTCACGTCATCCTCACCTAACGAACTTGTTGGAATTTCCTGAACCATAAGCAGAAAATATGACATTAGCAATACCTTCGATTGCTACTATTAGTCAATCCCTCATTCTGTTCCACAATAAAACAAACATGTGAACATTAAGAACACGGTTGGTCACATTTATATGCACCAACAAAATTTCACTGATGCACCATGCAAAGGTAGCCATATTTGTATTCATGAGATGCCAATCAATAGAAAACACAAGTTCGCAGATATTCTTGAAATGAATTTCCAAAATTCCTTCTACACAAGCCGGGATTCCAAAAACTTGAATAATATGATATTTCAGAATTCAAGTAAATGGGAAGGCACCTCATCAAAAGAAAGAGATTCCTTTGACTGAGCCACCCTTCTCTTGAGGTCCAAGTCAAGTACTGCTTGTGGTCCAAGCATGAGAGCATCATCAGGGCTGAATGCCTCAGATAGTTGCATTGAAATAACATCTTCCTTGAGCTTAAATGAGCACAAAAGTTAATTTGGAGCAGTCAAGCAGATAGAAGACAAGTAAAGCAAAATGAGAACTTGTCAAAGCATCAATACCTTAGTGAGGGCAGATAAATTTTGCACCATGATATGCATTAAGGCCATGTTCAATCCATATACCTTATCTCGCAATTCCAAAAGTAATGATGAGGCGAACTGATTATCAGAAACAGATCCATAGTCTCTCACCTCTGCTTGAGGCCTCGCAAATATTTGGAGGTCATCAGTGATTCCGAGAAAAGGGTCATCCTAGATGCAGAAGAAATTGCATTTTAAAAAAAGAAAATACATTCTGCGGGATAAGCAATTATTCTTTCTTGGGTGACAACCACAAGACAGTGTTAAGTGGGAAAATCCCATATGGCCAAGAAAAGGGGTTAAGTCAATGCTTTATATAATGATGGGGCCTCTCCACCTATAGCCAATTGGTTTTAGGTTGGACGCTTTAACAGACAGGAATTAACCAACACACTCCAAAAGGAGTTAAACTACTAGGGCCTTTTCTCCAATAAACAAGGGGACCAAAGTCTTAGAAGTGGAAAAACACAAAGTTCTCCTGAATATCTACCAACAAAAAAAATATAAGAATCAAATCTTATGTGAGCCAAGTCATGTGACCAGAACCCTCTTGTTGTGATGAATGATCAAGTACAAAAGGGTTGTCAAAAGAACTCACATTATATGGAATTGAGGATTTAAGGAGATCAGGCAATGCAGGAATCTGAAATATCTTAGCTGCAATCATCAGCATGCCCAGTGACAGTACAAAAACTGACCTCTGGCATGCAGGGGTTAACTTCCCTGCCCAAAGTAGCTACCATAAAAAAAAATTCTAAACCAAAAAGAGATAAACAGAAATTATTTAACGTAAAAAATTGCCTCATACCATTGTTAATATCCAGAGATATATTCATGAGAGACCAGGGAAGCTGGAAGCAGCGGACAACAATGTTGTTATTGGGGTTCTGTTGACCACAATTGAAATAATTGTTAGGAGACAAGCAGAATATGAAGAAATGCATATGCAAAAACAATTATAAGAAGCTCTATCCAATAGGATTTTCAGCAAATCCTGTCACTGAAAACATAGTGAATGAGACCCTACCAGCTGTATTATGCGGGACAAAGATTCCAGCAGAAAAAATCATGTTCAATTCATGCTGTTTCAAGTATGAGAAGCATACCAAGGCAAAGAGCTAAAAGGTTCTTAAATGATGTCATCCAGGTCACCTTTAGTCTCAAGGAAATGAGTGTCAGCATAAAAGAGTGTGATATAGCTTCTATATTGGAAGGCAAATTATCAGGAAGAGTGGCTTGCAGCCAGAAAGCAGACAGCAATTGCAGTATTTGATCCTCTGTGAGCTTCAAGATGTACAGTTCCTACAATGTGAAATACAATATGGCAATGACGAGTTGCAAGAACAAAAACCTGTAGATGCTAAGGTAAAATCTGCACAATTTTTTGTTATATGAAACAGATGTATCAAAAAATAACACAAAAAAGTGGTTATATCTCCACAATTTTTTGTTATATCTCCTTACTGTCTCTGTGATGTTCAGAACAGCAGTTCTGTCAATAATAGAGCTTAAGTCGCAAAGGTTAGGGGAATTCTTGCAAGCGCGGCCCTGTTTCCTGTCTTCCTCCACAGCATCCTTTTTAACATCATAATTGTTACACGCGTTCTTTTCCAGGTTGGAACTATCCTTTTCCCTTCGGAGCTTTTCAAGCAGAGCAGATATGGATGCAAATGCGCATGCATTATTTGAGCGCCATCTTCTAGGTTCATTTGCATAACTTGGACGTGAAGCAACTCCATATCTTGACAAACTCGAAAGTAGCAAAACCGAAAACATCTGGTGTGCCTCAACACGGACATCAACATTTGGATGTAACATTACTTTCAACAGTTGGTCAAGAAGTGCTTCTGGAAATACCTGAGACAAAATGTTTAAAATGAATACTATTTTATTAAATTTTCGCAAAAGAATAACACTTATAGCTAAAGGAATATAGATTTCAGAATTCTTAGAAAATGTGAACTTGTAAGCAAACTGGTAGAACACATGATTTCAGCAAATTATCCTGAAGGCAGAACAAATATTACCTGATCTGAATGGGGACAGATTAATACCAGTGAGATAATCTGAGCCAGTATCATCAGTGATCCAATGGTTGCACGAGCAACAACTCCAGAAGATGGTATCTTCTCCAAGGTAATTGCCATCAAGTCAAACAGTGGCCTTGCATCGCCAATCTTGTACAAATCAATGCTGAATTGAATAAGTTACACAGCTCACCTGACTTGAGACTAAAGAGACTGAATAAATTAGAAGGCTGAAGGTTACCCCTTTTGCTATTTCATGCAAACCATCTTCAATGGCATTCTGAAGTAAGATATTCAATGTTAAATCCTGCTGTCCAGCTGGTTCAAGAGTAGATTGTATGCTCTTCCTAAGATGCCTGCAAAGGTCGCCGACAAAAGAAATTTCGGACAGGACTGCTCCTGATCTGATTTGCTTAGCTAAAACAGCAGCAACTTGACTGATAAAAGACTTCAGTTTAGGATCATGTGAAACATTTTTGTGGTCGAGATGACGTATGACAGCAGCTAAAATTATATGCTGATTCCCTGAAATCAAGACCAGTGGTTGGGGAGGGGGTGCAATTGTAAAACTCAAGTCTTTGGAACTTAAGGAAAATAATATTATATCATTCTAAAATGCCTAAGAAGAAAACTGAACAAACAAAAACCTGATGTCTCCATCAAGTAGCACATGTCACATAAAACCACCATGGCCAAACCCCGATGATGTTCCCACTGTTGTCTCAAGTCAAAGTAGAGAAACATTGGTTCCAGTATTGTGCGCATTGTTGTACTCTCCTCTCCCAATTCAACCATTCTCTGTATACAAATTTGCGCCCATACTTTTGGTGTCTCAACCTCTTCCCTAGAACAAATGACAGCCAATGTTAGGGAAAATTGTATATCTTTCTAGTAATTTAAATCACGAGAAAAGACTTCATCATTCTGGTTTTAAAGAGATTGTCAATGTTACCCCAGGCCCCAGCAACATACCTAGTCAAAAGAGAAGGATCTTTCCTCTGGCATCGAGGCTGGACAGTTACACAACTAGGGCTAGTATCACCACCAAGAAGTCTTCCTTCACACCTGACTACTTCATCTACCCAATTATGATGAGACTCTCCTCTCTCATCGTCATTTTCACTGTGAATATCCACTGGGTAATTATCCAAAGTGACTTGCACCACCTACAAAGCAACCATTCCAAAAAAACATAAAGGGGCATGCTTCAAATGCATAAACAAAATGAGAAGAAATGCAGTAAAAGCAACTAAGAGACCCAACAAAGTTATTTCTTCAAATGAAAGACCTGAAACTGAATCATCAACGAAAACTAGTAGCTATGAGGCAAATAAGTCCATAATATTAACCTTGTCAAAAGCAGCAAAAACGCATGAAAACTCTTTCATGAACCACACCTGCCAAAAGTGAAGGAGAGCAGTTAAAATGAGAAACAAACAAGGGCTGATGAGTTCTTTCCTTTGGCGAAGGCAATCTTGACAGAATTTTTCAAAGCTGACAGAAATGAGTAATCCAAATCTGGATCTTCCAAAATGTGCATTTATAACAACAAAGCAACAAATAAAATAATCTAATTACCATTGCTGAAATACATTGCAAGCTAGATGCTCTTAATGAACGCCTTTGTTGTTCTTCTACACCTGTCTTTGCCAGTTTGCAAACTTTATCAACAAACTTTTCAATGTTATGTGCATAGGTTCCATCCACCTGCTCCACAAACAGATCCAGAAAACTAATGAAGAAAGTAAACATCTTCACTAAAATGCAATACATACAAACTCTAAATAATATATTATTGGGATTGCTTCCACTTCATCAAAAGATAAATTTAGGGCCAATTCATTTTTACTAAAATTAATGCACTATTTCGCATTATTCTGACATAAAGTGTTTATTTGATCAAATTATCAATTATTGCAACCTTTATTTTAAGAGTTTAGAATTTATAATATTTTACTCAAAAATATTTTCGAATTACATTTTAGACTGCTTAAATTATAACTTATCTAAAACAACTTGTTACCACACAGACACAGATACAGATAGACACAGACACACATGCGCGTGCTCAATATCTGTTTGAGACAGAACAGCTAGCAAGTTAAACAAATTGACCACAAACCTGACTGTAAATGAACTGTGTCAGGGTTTGGCATCCAAGAATATTTACAGCATCTTGCTTGGAAATATCCATCAGCTCATTGGCAACATTCAGCAAACTGAAACCGAAATAGACCCTGCAAACACGGTGAACCAAGATATTAGCATTTCAGCTAACATAGTTAACAACACAAAACATACCAACAGCAAAACTAAAGAAAATAAAAAGGGAACTTCACAGCCTACATCTGTTGTTTACATGTGCAGAGCATCTTCTTGTAAGCTTCGGTTACAATGTTGACAAATTGTACGTGATCTTGTCGCAGCTCTTTGTAACATCTTTCTTCAAGATACTTCGCTATCTATCAACATAAGGAAACCGATATGATCGTCAGTGGTGCATGCAGTGGGTTCAGAGCTAAAACTTCTTTCACTAAGAAACGAATGATTGAGAAATAAAGGCCACCTTTGGGATACGAATGGGATTCTTGGCAGCATACTCACACAGTTTAGAAATTTTTCTATCATTTGGAGTGGCATCCTGTGGCATATTACAAGGCAATTAACTTCATTGTTCTAAATTAGCAAGAGACACAAAACATTACTAGAAAATGTAGCAAGTTTTCAATCAAAAGACAAGCATCTTTGAGCATTAAACAAGTTTCCTTTTACGCTGCAGCCTTCATCAACACTTAATTGCACTAGAGTAAGCCAAGGACATCATGTAAATATTACACAAGCATTTGCGACAATCACTACCTAGTACCTACATTCCCCAATGACGGATTTCACTGGCAAATCTATCATGGTTGCAACTACAGGATCTAAAAACTTAACAGAAACTCAAAGAGTATCACGAAAAAAACTTCTGCCCTCTCGTGATTCAAAAAAAGAAAAGAAAAAAAATGTATATATATGAAGAAACGACTACCTTCTGAATTCAAACCAAGAAGCTGTCACCAATACTTGCAGACCAAAGAACTAAAACAACAGTAAACACTTACACGGGATTTGGGGAATATATCAGCCAGCAGCTTCTTGTAACGCTTGACGGGTTGCCGAGATCTTGACCTTAAGGCAGGGCAGCAAACACACATATTCCCACATGCTGGGAAGATCTTCCTAGATATGAAGCCCATCCCTGCAGAACCTCAAATCAAAAACAAAAACAGGTCGACAAAACCTAACTAACGTTCCTCTAATTCTTTGTAGCATTAAAAGCAAAAGGGAACCGATTACGGAGATTTCCATGCACATTCCAAAAAATTATGAAAACATCACACAGCCGGCCCAGATATGCTAAAAAGCTTCAACTTTACACGTGAAAAAACGTGAATCGCTAATCAACAGATGAAGGAGAAATTTTCATGGCGACGTAAAGTCGAATATGAGCTGGACGGGCCAGAGACAGCAAAGAAACTCGTCTGTGTTCACAAGAAGACGGACCCCCAGGTGCAGAGACTAAACGGAGAAGGAGAAACCCGGAAAACCAACTCAAAACAGCAACCAAACCAGCATCTCAAGAATGAAACAAAATTCAAAATCGCCATTTGAAAATAAAGAAAAAGAAAAAGGCAAACAACAAAAGAGATGGCACATACCTTGCCCTGCAGATGCAGATCTGCAAGTGCAAGACAGGAGAGTGAACGGGAGAGAAAACAAGAGAAAATAAGAGCGAAAGAGAAAAGGCGCGTGGATTGACAGAAATTGAAGGAGGGAGGGAGGGAGGGAGAGGGCGAGCGAGAGAGAGAGAGAGAGAGAGAGAGAGAGGGGAGTGGATGTGTGTGTGTGAGAGACCGGCAGCACGTGCTGGGTCAGATGTATTTATTCTTTCATGGGATAAAAATACATTAAAACAAACAAGAAAAAGAGCTTGGCGCTTCCACTTTTCCCGATTCTGTCAGAAGTTTGAAGACGTTTAAGAGACCAGATCCAGATTCCAGACCACAGAGAAGAGAAAATTGACTATTCCTAAAATTTGAATTTTAATGGTGGCACTGGCATGGCAGCAGTGGCTCCGTGATTGAGTTCAGCTGGACGATTCTTGCTCTCCCTTCTTGCAGTAACAAATTTTTGTAATTGTAGCATTTATCTTATGTCATGGAAATAATTTACCGACCGAATAGGCCAAATTATGTTTTGAAATAGGCAAATAACATACTGACGTCATAGATTATGAATAAATTGACAATTGAAATGTGCAAAGATTAAATCTTCAAATATGGGCCATTTCATTTCAATTTTACTTACTTTAATTTTAAGCTGGATTAATTTAGAATTAAAGTTTGACCCAAACTTTACTACATTAACATCGTTTATACCTTAATTAGTATTTTCAGTAAGCTGTCAGTGGGAGTAATGATGGTTTTTGGCTTAGCATGTATGACTGAACATGATTCACTCATTCCCTGTAATAATTTTTTTTTTACGGAAATACTGAATTTTTCTAAATCAAATCAAAGCCAACAATCAATCAAAAAATTGGGGCTCGCACGAAGTATGACCCAAACAACGGAGGCCCTTTCTAGCAAGGATATAAGCTGCTCCGTTTGTACAATGTCTAACAAAAGAAAATGAACAATGATAAAAAAAACTAGCATAATTTCTCGCTTAATCTAATAACACACCAAAATAAAATAAGGAGGGAGAAGAGTCTTTTTTAAGCTCCAAGACCAGCTGCTGCGAATTGGACTCAATGTTGAAATTCCTTATATTATGACAATGAGCCTCCAACAAACCTCCCCCCCCCCCTGGGACGTAAGGAAAACCGCAAGACATTGCAAACTAAACTACCCCTAAGCCATCTTGGCATACAATTCCTACCGCCCCTCGCCTATTAGCTTTAGATAAGCCTGCATCCATATTAACCTTGAACTCACCGATTGTTGGAGGGCACCAATGATCTGCTTTATGTTCACTGGCAGTATAAATAGGTACCTGCTTCTTCCCATATGAAACCCAACTATTGATTCATGTGTCAATTCACCGAGCCGTTCATGTAGGCGAATGACAAACAAAATCATGGATAACTCTATTCCTGTTATACCAAATCACCCGACCATATACAGCTATCAACACACTTCGATTCTTAAGATTACTCCGTAAACTACTTCAAACCTTCCCTCTATGCATTCGAGATCTGGGGAAGTGATATTCCCAGTTCATTCATAACGAGTTTGGCAAAGGATTGTTCAAGCAAAAGATGCCAAACCAACTCTTAATGTCGGCCACACGTTAGGCATTCTCTGTAGATCACAAGACCTCTTCTCTGCAAGTTGTCTCAAGTGGGTAGTGCATTCGCACATGCTTGCCAAAAAAATATTTGGGCTTTTTGAGGGAAGGACAAACTTCATAGTCACGGCCAGAACTTTGATCAAATCAATATATCTCTGCAAAAAATAATCACATATGCACCATAGTACGCAGACTTTACTATAAAAGCACCATTGTCATTCATTTCCCATGTCAAAATGTCTTCTAAGCAGTGCGAGGAAAAAGAGATTAGCTTAACAGTTGCCACATCTATCAAATGAAAATAGAGCATCAATCAAACCTTGATTCCATTAAAGAGCCTCGTAATCAATTAAGTGCGCCACCCTTCAACCTTCAATGTCTAGGAGTGGGCTTGTTATTGGTGACAATTTATGTTGTGGATGTCGATCCTAAGACAAACCTTTAATAATAGTTTTTTGTTTGATGAAAAAAAAAACAACAATGCCATATTTGTATTAAAAAAAACATTAATGGTCAATTTGCCCAACTGATTATTTCCATATGAATTTGGTAAAAAAGGTGAGAAAACATTTTTTTAATATTTTTTTATAAAATGAAAGTATTTATACGGAGTGTTTCTTTATCTATAAAGAAAGAAATTCATAAAAAAAATTCATTATTATTTCTAAAGAAAATATTACTTAATTGATTATTAAAGATACTGTGTAGTAGCTTTGAAATGATACTTTTCTAAATATTAAAAAATATTATATTTTTTTATGCGGTAGAAAAAATTGACTTTGGATAAGGGTAAATTTCTCCAATAGCCCATTAGCTTATTTTTGTATCTTGAATGAACATGCTACTTTATGGTTATCCTATTGAAGTACCATACCTCATTATACTCATCCCAATTGGGTACTTTTAATCTATTTTGCAGTCAAAATGGACCAAAATCATTGACATGTCCTATTTATAGCTCAATCAGTAGTGAATGATACCGATGTTGATCAAATCTGTCATAGAAATCGACGACGTGACATTAATTAAGATTAAAATAATCATAACATTGACAATTCAAGTCCTTTAGCTTTTCTAGTCAATAATCATAAACCCAAACTTTTAAATTTACTATTTACATCCCTAATCTCATCCGATGAATAACTCAACTACCAAGCAAATTTAGATGAACGAATGAATCAAATGAACAACGACGGAATCAAATGATTTAGAAACAATACTTCAATTAGATGAATTATAAACAATAATTGAATAAAATGGACTGGCTACTTTGCCAATTCCAAAACCATCATTGGTAGTGACAAGCCTAGTGAAGATGATGTGTTGTGAAATCAAGAAATCAACACTAATTTTCTGCCTCGTTCATTTTTGCCATTTGTTCCAGTGGCCATGCTCGCGCCGATCAGAGATTTCACAACAAAATCAAAGAACTCCTATCTCCTGCCTCCAAGTCCATTAACCCTAACGGCAGCAATGATTTGACTCCTCATGTTCCTAGTTTTTAGAGACAACCTCATCATCATTCATAGCCCAATCTCAATCGAACTTCATCAACGCTACCAACGGATTTCTCAGCCTCTTTGAATTGTCAGATCCATCGTCACCACCACCAATAGTGATCCACTATGAACTATCAGATTTGAATCGCAATAAACCATCCTCGCTAACGGTCACCCTCGTCGATGCACCCATCGTCTTCTCCTCAATCATCGTATTTGAGGAACAAACATCTCAAGAAATTGAAAAAGAAATCAAAAAAAAAAATAGAAAGGAAGTCAGAAGGCAATTTGGAATAGTGGTTCGCCAGGGTGGGAAATCATAAAAGAAATCAAAAGGCAAATTGGAAGGGTAAGAGAAACGGTAAAGAAAAGGAAGATGGGTTGGATTGAATCTAAATTTTAAAAATTTTATGGGTTAAAATGATTGATTATAAAAATTTTAAAACACCAAAATTGCTATTTTACATTTATTTTAAAGTTAATTAATGCTACATCAGCAAAATTCATCCATTTTAAAGGTAAAATAGACGGAAAATAACTAATTTTGACACATAATATAATATTGGGTACTTCAGTAAAACAACCTTAAGATACGATACTCATTTAGGACATAAAAATAAAGTAGGAGACCCCTGGTGGAATTTACACCTTTGGATTAAAAAAAAAGTTTTTTCTCGTAAATCAATTTCTAGCATGCAAATTGAAATTGGATTTTCTATTCTTCATTTGAAAACTATTTTCTAATAACATTAATTAAATTTTTTTTTATAATTTTCATACTTTTATCATAAAAAATATTTTTATAAACACAGCTGCTTTTTAGAGACATGTTTCTGAAACTTTTATATATTTTGATTTCTAGAGACAGTATTAAATCTCTAAATAATAAAAAATATTTTAAACAATACAAACTAAAAATAACAGCCAAAAGGACCATGATGAAGAAGTTACCAGCTCAATTTGATCATCTGATCTCTTGACCTTGACTCACACAAATCTCACTCACCAACAGAACCCCACCATTTGCATTTAACGATATGAAGAATATAATTATTATTCCTAGTTCGGATGAGTGGATGTACAACACTAATCTGTATAATTCATAATAATCCATTCTACTATAATAGCTGTTTGGGAAGTAAGGGAAGATAACCAATGGCAACCTGTGTATTTAATGCCCGCTTGGTACTAGTGATATAATAATGGGCATGTTTTTTTATTTTTTATTTTTTTCATGAAGTTATATTCTAATGTGTAAGTCGATCAAGAGAGATACATTTCTTAAGAGATTCATAAAACACCTTTAAAATATTCTTAATATGTGTCTTTGAGATTATCCAATTTAGAGATTTGTGATTAGGATCAAAGGTGCGAAGCTATTGTTCAACTAATGATGAGCATGTGTTGTGGACTAATAGAATGAGAAGAAATGGGGACAAAAAAATATTAAATGTAGTCCATCACTATTGGAAGCTACTAACATGTGAGCGATTCGATTGTAATTAATTGAATTGATGTGATTAAATTATGTCTAGGTTAATCCCGAGTCATTCGTGGGTTATGAGACCTATTAAACAATAAAATGTAAACATCATATAAGTTTGTCTTATTTACAATGTCTACCTACTTTATTCTCCGGCTACAACTCAAAACATCTCTCTAACATCGTTCCTACCATCTAATCCCACCCTTGACACATCATTTGACCCACTCTATAAATACAAGTCTAGCTATGGCCGTGGACCCAAAGGTTGGACCCTAACAATATAAGCCTTCTGGTGGGCCAATTAGCAGTAGTAAATTAAATTGCTCGAAATACACAAAAGTAAATCCAAAACAATTTATTTTTATTTTTTATATTTTTTTATGTGTAGTCAATTTTATTTAAAATTAATATTATTTAAATATAAAAATTTATTGATAGTAATTTTTTTATAATTTTATTAAAATTTTATATTTTTTTACAATATTTTTTGTACTTGCAATAATCAATTAAAATAATTTTTATAATTTTCTTAGTTTTTAATGAAAATTTTAATATATAAAAATAAATTATTACATCTATATAATATTAATTTAAAAAATATATAAAATAAAAATAAGTAATTTTAAATTAATTTAATTTAAAACTAAAATGAACTTCTTGTTAGTCTGCAACCGAAATGCCAAATTGGTTTGGTCCACTCCAATATAGGAATTAATTAGAAAGAAGAGGTTGTCATTGTCGCACATGATAAAGGTCAAGGACCAACTTGTACTTTATGGGTAATGTCCTATGACTCTCCTTGTTTCAGCTTTTCAGGAAAAGGTCCTATCACGTCTAAATCGTACGTTAATAAATTTCTACCGAGTTTTTCTCGGGTAAATTGCGCGGTTAGATCGTTATATTTAATTATTATTTCAGCTTTAACTTTAGCCCTCAATTTATATGTTTGAACTCCCTAATTTTATTTCAATGGCAAAATTTATTAGTTTTAATAAAAAATGCCATATCAGCGTAACATTTTAGGAGGAAATTGTTAACTTTTAACTCTTGAAAATGCTTTTATTTAACAAAAAATGTTAAAACATTTAAATTTAACAAAAAAGCTACCTCCTATCTCAACCTCCTTCTCCAGCGTCTCCCTTCCCCTTCTCCCAGTCGTCGTCTCTCTGCCTCCCTTCCATCCCTTCGCCTGCCTCCCCTCCCTCTCGGCCTACTTCTCGACCAAACTTCCCGTCGTCACTCATGGCCACTCTCCCCGCCATCGCTCACTCGATTTGCTTTTAAACCCACCTCCGACGTCAATCAGCCAAACCCACCTTCGATTTTGCCTTCAACCCCGCTTTCGACATTGGTTCAGAGTGTAATTCGTTCATCTAATCTAATGCCTTCAATTTTGCCTTCAAATCCGACATCAATTCAACACCTTCTATTCAGTGCCCCGATTGTACATGGTCCCCTTATGGCCTATTCACCTTTAAGCCCACCTTCGATGTTTGGGTCCAGCGGCGGTTGAAACGCGGAAATATTGTGACGATTCAAATGTAGAAATCGCGATGGTTTATCGCCGGTCCCCTTGCGACAGTGCCGATGTCATCGTTGGTTTCCTTGCGGGGGGTGACGCAGCGGCTAGTGGCCATGGACACTAATGGTTGCACCTACCGCGGATGTCGGAGAGGGAGGTTGAGATGAGAGGGGAGTATTTGTTTTCGGTTAAATTTTAATGCTTTAACAATTTTTCGTTGAAGGGAAATGTTTTTAGGGTTAAAGTTATTATTTTCTCCTGTTTTTAGGATTAAAGTTATTATTTTCCCAAAGATATAAAATAAATCATTTAAACGAGGTTAGGAAGTCTCAACATACAAGTTGTAGGTTAAGCTTAAAATTGAAACAATAATTTATTAGAATCTAATCATGCAATTTACCCAACTTTACTATAAACTTTTGCTGTATGTTTCATTTGATTGATATATGGAAAAAATAACTGAGTTCTATTGATTTTGTACCACTCAAATGACTCAATTGTATACTGTTACATTTTTTTTTTGGTAAATAAGGATGCATTAAAGAAAGAAAACGACCTAATTCAAAGTTTAGCCCAACTGAGGGAGGGTGGCCTGCATATAATCTTGGGAAATAAGTGGTTCCCATTGCATCAGTTTGAACAAAATAATTAACAAATTCTGGGCAATTCCGAAAAAACAACCGTACCCTCCAAGCTGCCATTAGCTCATGTTTTAGCCAGTTGGTCTCCTACTAAGTTTACCTCACGATATATATGCTTCGGCCTACCAATATCACTCCTCTGTAGAATGAGCCTGCAAAAATTAAACAGTGGAATTAGAACAGGGTTGGAACATTTGTCAGATTCCATCATTTGAATAACAACTTCTGAATCCAACTTGACTTGAAGGGGAAAAAGGTGCATGTGCCAAGGCCCAGAGCTCAGCAAATAGACTCCCCGCATTACAGGAGAATCCTGCAATAAACTTACCTTCACGGTTCCTTCCTTACCCCCCCCCCCCCCCCCCCCCCCCCCCCCCCCATACTTTGTTGGTTTCCTGTAAAAAAGATCCATCAATGTTTAGTTTGAATGTGTCTTTTGGTTGTTTTGGGGGGGGGGGGGGGGGGGGGGGGGAGTTTTTCATTTTACGTTCAAGAGATGTTTAATAGAGGTACCTGTTTTACCTGGCCTGAGCAAGATGGATTCCCCAACTTTCATAACGATGGTATCATAAATAACATAGGGAGGAATCATTTGATTCTCAAATTTTCTCTTATTTCTACTACACCAAATTTCCCAGAGGAATAAAGCACCTATGGGAATATCATGCCATCTAGATTTATTTCTATCCAAACATAGGTCTTTAATCCACATATTAACATCTACCAATATCCAGGAAATTGAGGGTATCTTTCACCTCCTTAGTTCTTGGGCATGAATAAAAAATGTGAAAGATGTCCTCTATTTCATGAACATAGAGGGTACAGTAGAGAGATATACTTATCCCTCTTTAACGAAGACGAGAGTTTAAAGGGTGTTTACCATGCATCAGAAGCCAGATGAAATGTCTTACCTTAGGATAGGTTTTGAGTCTCCATATCCAATTCCAAGATTGCTCATGATCCGCATGATTATCATTTCTAATATGATGGTAAGCAGACTTAATGGAAAATGTACCATCCTTAAAGAAATTCCACACAGAAAAATCAGGAACCAAGGTATTAGAGTCAACCATGTAGGGTAACATTTGATCCTTAACCATATCAGGAATATCAAAGGAATCCCAAGACCACTTATCCCCATTCCACACATCTGCTACAGTAAGCATTTCTTCACCCTCACAAAGAGGCCCAGTTAGTTAGTTTCTCAGGGCACCAGTCCCAAGCCAATTATCAAACCAGAGATTAGTAGTCAACCTATTTGTCACAATCTTTCTAAGGCCCTCCTGACATAAATTATTATCAGTAATTTCCCTCCAGATTAGGGAATGACAGTTTGGGGAGTTAGAACTCCTGTACTTATTGCTTAAGATTTTGCAATGTAATTGTCTTTATTTTGCTCAACATCCTAAGCAATCTTAGCAATGTGGGCCTGATTAAGATAACTAGCTTTCCTTAATCCCAACCCACCATTTCTCTTGGCTTTAGTAACAATGTTTCAATTAACAAGGTGGATTTTCCTTTTTTTCCACAGAGGAACCCCAAATAAAATCCCTACTGATTTTGTGAATCATATTCAGAGATTTTGTAGGAAATTTGGCAATTTGCATGTAATAATTAGGAATGGAAGAGATAACAGAATGGGCCAGAGTGATTCTCCCTGCCAAAGATAAGCGTTTTGTCTTCCATCCCACTAGTCATTTACTCATTTTTTCCAAAATAAAGGAACAATCAGCGTGTGTCCACTTCTAGTGGGTGATAGGAAAACCAAGGTATTTGTCCAACGCTCAGTTTCAGGGATACCAAGAATATTCACACAAATAGCTTTCAATTCAACAGCAGTGTTTTTGCTTAACAGGATTTTTATTTTTGTATGCTAATGGTTTTACCAGATAAACTACAGAAGGTGTCTAGAACATCTTAATGGCATTACAGCAAGTAACATTGGCTTCCACAAACAAAACGATGTTATCAGTAAAAAACAGATGAGAAAGTTTAAGAGCATGGCAATTCATCCCAAATCCTTTCCACTCCCCACATTTCACTTTGTACGTGATCATACGGGACAACAATTCCAAACACAGAATAAAAATGTAGGGTGAAAGGGGATCACCCTGGCAGATCCCTCTTGAAGGGCTAAAACTATCGAGAACTCAGCAGTGGAGATGCAGTCAAGAATAAGCTGGATTAGGATGGGGGAAAAATTTAAAGTACCACAGGGTATTCCTGACAAAATTCCACTCAAGTTTATCGTAAGCCTTCTCTAAATCAAGCTTTATGAACATGAAACCCTTGTTCCCCTTTTTCCTGGAGAAAGTATGAATGGCCTTTTGAACAATAAGAGCGTTATCCGACCTCCTCCTACCCAGAACAAATGTAGCCTGAAAAGGGCTAATCAAATGGTCCAGTAAAGGTCTGATTCTGTTCACAATGATCTTAGTAACCATTTTATAAACGGTGTTACAGAAGCTTATGGGGCAATAGCTGGTGATGTTTTCAGGGTGACTGGTCTTAGGGATAAGGAAGTAAGGGTTTTATTCCAATCTTGAGGCACCCTGCCAACCTTAAAATAAGTTTGAATATCTTTTAAAATCAAAGGAGAGATGGTTTCCAACTGGGTTTTAAAGAAAATGGAATGTAACCTATCTAGCCTAGGGGCTTTAGTATTCTTGATACTTTTCAGAGCAGTCATGATTTCCAACTCTTGGGAGATGCTACTAAGTCTATTAAGCAAATCAGAGCTCCACTCATGAGTGTCAACATCCCCCCATTTATGAAAGCTAACCTCCAAGGAGGTAGTGAAAACATTCATAAAATGGTTTAGAATGTAAGTTTGGATAAGGATAGGATCAGTGATCCAATTACCCTTTCTACCTTTAAGGTTCAGAATCTGGTTAGCCTTCCTACGCTTTATAGTAGAAACATGGAAGAATTTTGTGTTCCTGTCTCTATCACTAAGCCAATTAATCCTTGACTTCAGCTTCCAAATCTCTTCTTCCTGGGCCAAAATTTTATTAAGTTCAAGAATAAGCTCATTCTTCAAAGCATTTAGAAAAGCATTTAGAAAACCTTTTTATTCTAGTTGGTAATAGCCTCTTGTAAATTTTTTACAATTCCAAGAATTAAAAACAACATTTTGAAACACAAGATGTCTGAGCCAAGCAGTTTCAAATCTGAAGGGTCGATGGCCAAGGCTGGCAGGTTTGGCCTCAGTATGGATAAGTAAAGTGTGGCAGTCAAAGTGGGTTATAGGTATAGTAACAATAGCAGCTTCAAGAAATAGAACTATCCACTCAGTATTAACAAGGACTCTACCTAGTCTACTTCTAATGCAACCACTGACAGAGCACAAATTACTCTACGTAAAACGGTTACCATAATTGCTCAAATCCAATAACCCACAGTCATTAAGAAACTTTCTAAAGCAACCCATTCTATTCTGATTAGCAGGGAAGCCACCAAACTTTTCAGAGGCAAACATAACTTCATTAAAGTCACCAACAACACACCAGGGGGCAGTATGTAAATGACCAAACTCCACAACATCTTTCCATAAGGCTTTACACAGCTTAAAAGCAGTACGAGCATAAACAGCAGTCATTAACAAAGGATGGTTATTGGAAGGGTTATTAGTGATTACCTAAATTACTAGATGGATACAGCTGTTGGGATGAGGCAACTCTGTGATTTCCAGCAAGTCTTTGTCCCACAGAACTCAAATGCCACCAGAGAAACCTTCCGCGTGCGTGCTGCCGAATAATTCCAGAGAAACCCAATTATTCTGAAATTTGGGCGGCTCGTTGCCCACTCAGACGCGTTTCTGTAAGCACTGCCATAGCAAGTTTGTGCCTCCTGACAATATCTTCAAAATTCCTCAAAAACTTCGGGTTGGCCACTCCACGATAATTCCAGCTTATGAACCTCATATCAACAGTTTGAAGGGTTTTGTGCCCGATCTGAAGCTGATAGTGGCTTGAGTTTGCCGTCCATTGGGTCGTCCTCACATCTTTCTCTAGGACAAAGGTGTGAGCATTTGTGTGTGGCATCCAAATTACCTGGTAGTATGGAGGGGTCTCCGGAGGGGATAGTGGAATCACAATCAGTCGAATCACCAACATGAACCTAATCAGTTTGATATACGGCGCTGACTCGTCATAGCTCTGTCGGTGGATCAGTTCGTCTGATGCCTCGAACTGGGCAAGAGGTGTGAACTCCTTTCCCATCAACCTTTGAAACTTGTCAAAGGTGAAAGTTCTCCCCAACGTTCTTTCCAGAGCCGTTTAAAGAGACAAGGTCCTTTTCCTGGACCAGCATGGGTTCCGGCATCGGTAGAATGGATCGTATCAGGTATCACTGATGAAGGCTCAGTGCCCTTCGGCAGGAGGACAAGACGATTCCAAGCATCCTCTATCTCCTGCTCCATTACTGCCGGCGCAATCCTAGTTGCTATTGGCAGTATCAGTTCGAGTATGGACTTGATGGACACCAGGTTACCGTTAAGAAGTATCCATGGGTTGTGGTGTGGCAGATTGTATACCACCAAGATTACTTCCAACGCCTCCTCCCAAGGATTCCGATCTAGCGGAAGATCTATTGAGAATCGTAGTTTCAGAGGCAGATGAGTTGCAGTGAATTAAAGAACTAAGGTTATCGGCTGACAATGATGCAAAACGGGACGTAGTCTAGTGGCTAAACTAGCAGAAGCGGGAGGCTGCTCTTCCGCAACTGGGCTAGTATTGGTGGGCCGACCAACTGGGTTTAGTCTGGGCTTAGTCTGTGGATTACCCACAGCTTTTTGCTTCGAAGGCTGTCCGCCATCCTGCACTTTTAGACCATTCTCACAGCCGCGCGTGACCAGGTGGATGGAAACTCTATAAATTATTGTTTCTCCTCGTGCTCACTTGCATCCATGAAGGAGTCTTCTAGCATTGGAGCCTTAGCGAATTTGTCCACCGGATTCACCACCTTCCTTCGGGCAAGTTGTTCATCTCCCGATAGACCACTGATACAATCAGCTTCTCGGTGACACACGCACCCGCACTTGTAGCATAAAGCAGAGACTCCCTCGTATTGGTGAACATGTTTTGTATATTCTTTTTAATATGTTTTATTATTTTTTGACAATAAAGCGTTCTCAAATATTAACAGTACTATTTAATTACCGCTTTTCGTAGAAAGTGTAACAACTTCAGTTCATATTATATTTGTATCTAAACAAATATTTGCATATAGATTTGTCACGTCATTAGGACCATTAGAAACTTATACACTACTAGTCAGTATATTAGATTATACTTTTAGGTATAAATACTCCTTTAACATATTCAACGTATATGTCTGTGTGTATGTGTATAAGAACAAAAATACATAGTATACTTTATAGAATGTCCAATGCTTCTTTTATGAATGTCCATTAATAAAAATGCTTAAGCACGTAATCAACGAATACTCCAAAATAACCTTTACCTTTAATTACGTCGATATAATCATTAAACTTATTTTCGTTGTCACCTCTAGTCTCTACCTCTCTTACAGTATGTACAAACAAACATGTATAAGTAAATAAGGGAATAAAAATACTCCATAGTATATTCTTTTACCATGAAGATGCTTGATAATATAAATAATGATGTAACATAAATACTTCAAAAAGAAATGGTGTAACATAAATATTTATGGTGTTGGGAAAAAATTCTTCAATTACTCATCACACTTAGTGGAAAACAAACAAGATCAAACAAACATATACAATTTTAATGTGGTTCGGTTTTTAACTAATCTACATTCATGAATGAAAGAAATTCACTCGAACAAAATATTGATATTACAGTAAAGAAATGTTCTTAATGTTCACGATAGCCTATGGATCCCCTACACCACTAATAACTTAATATCTTGCCTTCATACAATTATAAAATATGGGAATCATAAAAGACTTCTCATTCTATACAACTCCTGCTTTTGGACCTATCCTCTCTCTTAAAATCTCACATCTCACCTCTTCATTACATTGGTTTTTTTCTCATACTCAATACCCAAACACAAAAAGCTTTTTTTATAGGCCATGCACAAACCTAAATCACATCAAAATAAGAAAACTAAATTCTAAACAAATAGGAAAACTAAGACTAAATCCTAAACAAACCAAAATTCTTAAGCTTTTTGAATTTGAGCCAATAAACCCAATATATGGAAATAGAGAAAAAAAAAAGGTTTTAAGAAAGATTAACACATTTATAATGTGCTTAATATTTTAATTTATAATTCTGAAATTATCTCCAAAGACACACATATAATAAGGATTTATTTTTACCGGTATAAGCACTTGCATCATCTACACCTTTTAACGTTCCAAAATAGAATCAAAATCATAATAAATCATCTGATAGATTTACACATTTGGGCATGTAGATTACAACTATCAAATTTTATGTTAATTAAAAATCACTAACATCTTTATCTAGCAAAGATATTTCTATCTATAAATTTAAAGGGATTGAGTTTAAGGGCATAAAAAAAATTACAAACGTAATTTCTTGATCGAATTATCCAATTTAATGGTTAGATCAATTATATATATAATAGATTAAAAAAATGGCAAGGATTTGGATATATTCGCTTTATTATTTTATTGTCTAGGGGTGAAAGAGAACACCTCGAAGTCAAACCAAACAGTTCCCAATTCTCACTACAGAACTTTCACAGACATTTTTTTTTTTTTTGTACGCAGGAGCAAGAAAGAGATCAAAGAAAAAAGGATGAGCCAGATGAAGTGTTGGAGCTACGCATTGGCAAGGCATGGAAACCAAAGCACAGTGATTCAAGTACTACATTAAAGCCCAATTGAAGTGGACTATATGCAGCAAGACCAAATTCATCCCAGAGCTACTTCACATCTTCAAGGCATTAGCACAATCTATGAGTATCGTGATATGTCAAAGACTAAATCTCAGTGCAGGGAGGACTACATCTTGAATGGCATTTAGCTCTGCTTTAAAAGCTATAGAGTAAGAGGATAGAAAAAAACCATTAGAATAAATGGGAGGGGGCATTACTACCTATCCAAATCCAAGTGGCTATCCCTAGTCTAAATGAATTACACCAAGCACCATCTACAACAAATGACGCTGGAACTCTAGTCTATAAGGATGAAAATTTCGGGGTTTCGGGTCGAGTTTGGGCTGAAACCCGAAATAAATAGACTTTCTCACAATCTGAAAATGCCAACCTGAGCCAACCTAAAATGGTGAGAGAACCAGAACAGACCTTAAACTGATAATATAGAGTTAGGGTTGGGTTGGATCGAATTTACCAATACTCCACTGCCAGTAGTGATTTCCTTAGCCGTGAAGGGTGGAAGACAATGCGAAAGGCGACGGACGGGTGACGTAGAAAACAACGGCATGAAGGACAAAAATGCAATGGATGATAGTGCGATGAACAAACGACGACAAAACGGACGGACGACAATGCGAAGGACAACGACACGATGAATGAACAATGTAGAGGACGTTGTGAAGGATAACAGACAAATGGGTGAAGGCAATGCGGAGGATGACGATGTGAAGGACAAACGAACAACGTGCAGGATGACTGTGCGAGAGCGACAATGTGAAGCGAAGGAAGAGGCGCGATTTAAAGGCGAGGAAGATTCAAACAGGAGGAAGAAGAAGAATAAGGCAACTGCTGTAAGGGCTTGGGGAAGAGAATGGAGATTAGGGAATTAGCTAAGTTTAGGGATATTTATGGGTTGAGCTGAGATGGACTGGGCTTGGGAATTGGGTAGCTTAGGAATAAAAATTTTAAATTAATTTGAGTTAGACCCGAATTAACCCGATTTTTACTTATTCATAACGAGTCAGATTCAAGTCAACTCAAATGATGTTTTTCCAACTCACTAACCAAACCCTAACCCAATATTTAGGGTCGGGTTTTGGATCCGAGTGAAATATTTACACCCCTGCAAATCTGCATCCCACGGCTAGTGAACCTCCTAGGCGTTTCTTTGACTCTACACTTAACTCTTTGCATGTGCATCACGGGGCATAATCTCCCATTTAAAAAAAAAATTATCGATGGTGGGCCAATTGCACGACGAGTACGAGTTCCATTTGGTAGTCGAGCCTTGATACGCCACACGCGTCCACAGAGTTGTATACTTTTCGTTTCCAGCGTTTCCCTATTCAATTGCCGCTGTTAGGTCTGCATCCAAGGAAATGACAGCTCGTATAAATGCAAAACAGATCCGGTTTTGGCTTCAGAAAGCACACTTTTAAGCGTTAACCAATCGGACTAATCCATAGATGCAAACCACAACCACTTGATCTTAGAAATAAAATCCAATTTAGAAGGAAGCACCGATTTTGGAGAACACTCGCATCTTGAACTGTGAATGTGGCCACTAATTAAGCAATCACTTTAGCCCCCAATTTGCATTAATCCTAATTGCTTTCTCCTAAACCTTCTTCGAGAGAAAAACAAAAAAGAAGCACATATATAGCACGTGTGAGACGTTAACTTGGAAATTAAGGTGCCTTTTGTCTCACTAATTCACCAACCACCAGCTAAACAAACTCCCGACAGCCGACGCTAAACCATAAACAATAAAGCAAGAGCTGGTCCATGGAAATGGAGACACCTGCATCTTTTACCGGGTTGTTCGGAAAGCAGGGATTTTATGTGGAAACTCTTTCCGTTTCTGTTAACAAAGACGTGAAATATATATTATCTTTTTTTTGGGCGGCGGGGCGAAATAACAGTAACTTCATTAACGTTCAAGGAGGTTCATAAGCGAGTCATGATCAAGTGACCTGGCCACGCTAGATGCTACACACGAGGTTCGGGTCTATGATCTCTTCTCCTCACCACGTTCTTTTGCGAAGAAATCTGATCTTTTGTCTTACGACATTATAACGAAATGTTCTTAAGAATTCTATGAAGATGTGTATACTATAAAACAAGAACTTATAAACCCAGCCTCCCAACCGAGGAGACACGACACATTCATCACTAATTATCTGCGGGATGCTTTGCTGCCTTGCCCTACAATAACTTGATGCAAATGATAGAAACACCTTATTATCAACATGTGGATTTCAGACCCGACCCATTAGATGCCAGCCTCCAAGAAATAACCAAATCATTCTGCACCTCGGGTCCAATTTGATCACTGATAATATCCAAACCAAACCAATCGTCAACCGAGCAACCAATGTAACCTGGACCTTGGACCCGGACCCTTTGCAAATGCTCTTCCTTTTTCTTAAAAGAAAAAGTTAAATGATTGGAAGAGAAAGGCTTACTCTTTTCTTTGTAAATTTCGGTGCCCGTTGAAGCAAATAAATTTGTGAATTCTTGTTGATTGTAAGCATCCCTCATTACAGAGCACATTTACAGCTTCAGATGGACAAAAAACTTGAACGATGATTTTGATATTATGAATGCCTCTTCACCGTCCAATACAGTACATGGCTCGCAGGCTGTCAAGAATCTCCACATACTCGATAGGAGTCGCCTCATCACCAAATACTTCATCCCACAACTTGCAAAGATCTGCATCAAGGGATTCTGTCAGCTATTAATTTATTTGATCTTTCTCTGCTTAACTGTTTCTTTTTTACTTGCACCTCACAAAACTGCATTCAGTCGCTCCATTTTTTCATAAAAGCAAGAACCTCCAGTATCTTCTCATCACACCAGAAAAGTAACTGCTTCATTATCTCACACTAAAGTAGATGATTTCTCTCACTGACCTTCCTTGTCATTAGATGAAACACATGAAATGAGAATGTCAAATCTTGGCACTTTTGTCAAATTTTCTAGATATTTAACAGCCAAATCCATATCCTCCCTGCAGGAGAAAGGAACAAGAATTAGGCGTTTAAACCCTCGGTAGAAATATGTGCAACTAGAAGAAAATGCTCGACTTACTGAAAAAAGGTGGCGACACATCTGACAATGTCAACTAACAAGGAAGCAGACAACGCATTTCTGAAAATCTGTGGTAAAGAAGTTGGAGAAGTAACCTATTTGAAAAACGAAAGAAAGAAGCTTAGTAAGAACAGACTTGAAATATAAATTATCAATGAAAGGGAAGTTTTGCTAGCCTTCTAAAAATATCATAAAACTCATTAGTGGATCAGCAAAATAATAGCCCTTCTGCGTGCCCATGAACAACCTTCCTATACTGCCACCAATAACAGGTAAAAAAAAAAAAAAAGTCATTGATTTAACAAATTCATCGTTTAATTTCTGAACATTCTCGAGAAAAGAAAAGCCAGCATCACTGGTTAACCATACAAAAACCATAGATAACCAGTAGAAACAAGATCATTCAAGGAAATTTAACTGGGGTAGAACTATGCACCAACACATATAAAAAAGAGCTAGACCTTCAAAAGACGAGCTTGCAATGATACATCACCAGATAGAGCTCTCCAAGAAACCTCAAATTGATAAGCTGTTTGTGGTGGACTTATGTTCTTTGCAGTTTCAGCCATGGCTCGAGCTGCCGCACGAGATGCAAGTTCTTGAACAGAAGTCTTCAGCTCTTGCCTTTGGGTTTTATTATTTCTCTACCATAAAATAAACAGTGAACTACTCAGATCGTATAATGAAAGTATTTATTGACTAAATGCATCTATGAGAAAAATGTTATATAGCAATGATTTTTTTTGAGGAAGAATGTATGCAGTACCACCTTATTACTCTCCAGACCAAAATTATTAGCATCTAGATGAGAACCATTTACTGCATGCTCAGCAGCCTTGCTTCCTTCAAGAACATTTCTGTGTTCTGTTCCCCCAACAGAAAAAGATGCCTCAAACTTCTTCTGCCACATATATTCAGCAGATATTGCATCAGACTAAATCCAATAGGGCATCAAGCTTTATCACAGAGTTCATACCCACTTAAACACTATCATTCGCTAGTCAACACACCAAATAAAAGCGAAACACAGCAAACATGCTTCAGAAAGTTCAAATATCCATATGACTATCATAAGCTTTGATTCTAAGAGAAAAAAATGTGATTAGCTCATTTCTACACGTCATTCATGACAACACAGCCAAGCATGAGTATGCCATTGCAACAACAATTTTCAGTGTGAACTCGGGTAAACTCAGTATGAAAGAGAGAATTATGTTCCACTGGCTTCATTCTCATCCCATCAAAGAAATCTCCCACCACTGTGTAGTTACCTTTACTGGATTCTCCAATATAGCAGCACCCCCTCCAATCAAATTTGTCTCTGATTTCCCTCCTGTGTGTGAACCTCGGAAAGACTTGCTTATAACTCCAGATGCCTTCTCCAAGACTTCCTAGGAGAATGACCAAATGGAGAAAATAGAAGTTACTTGAAAAAAAAAAAAAAAAGCAGAAGAGCTAAAGCTTCAGTCCATTTCTCTCTCTCTCCCCACTGTCCCTTGTTTTTCATATACATACACAATAACCATAGGAGACTACAGCCAATGCTCACCTTCTGGTACATTGATCTAACATCAGCATGCTGTTTCTTGATTTCTTGGTTGTCAGGCTCCAACCTCAGAGCAAACTCGGCATCTGCAATCAACTTTGTCCAAAGCATGAGACAAATCAAATTTACAGGGTAGCTTCACAAACAAGTTATAGCTACACAGGAGATAATATATGACAGTTTGAAAGTTTAACATACCCTCAACTGATTCTTTGAGTTTACCAAGTTCTTTCCTAGCTGTTGCTCGGCGAGAGTATGCTTTTATGTAATGATCATCTAGATTTAGGGCTTCAGTACAGTCAACCTCAGCCTCATGAAATCTAGAAAAAGGAAACAAAAAAAGCGATAAAATAAAGATGAAATCATTCCACTCAGGTTAATGTAGGATGAAATAAGTGAAAAAGAAATAAAATAGGTCAATTGTTGCTATCATGTTAGTATCCGGTCACATTTTGTCCAACAGTATCGGTCAGTAGAACAGGTGTAAACTTCCACGTCAAGAAGTTTTTATCCAAACTTATTGAAGCAAAAAATTCTCTCTCAAGCATTTCCATTGCAACTATTCTTACGAGGCCAAGGCTTACTTCTTGAGTTTAAGATAAGCCATCGCTCTATTTGCATAAGCTACAGCTGTTGGTGAGAGGGCAATGCTTCTTGAGTAGCAATCTATTGCTTCCTTATACTTCTTCTGCTTAAAATAATCATTGCCCTGTACATTGTAAAATATTGCACAACTATCCTCATAACTACAATGAATAATTTAGCACGCAAAAGAGAGAGCGAGAGAGAGAGAACATGCCAAGGAGACTTGAGTCTTACAAGTTCTTTCTCTGAAGCAGCATCAGGCACACCCACTTCATCAATCAAATCACCAGACAATCTATCAAATGCAGCATAGTGTTTAAGATACTTGTATCCTCCTGAGCCACCACCTGAAGAATCACCTTCTGACATTCTTCCAGCCGGACTCCTATTCTCCCTATTCTGTTGTTAAAGAGAAAATACCATGAGAGATTGCAAAATGAAGTTTGTAAAGTAGCTGAAAGATCAACTAGCTATTCATCTGCCATTTTTGTTGCTCTGGAGAGAGATCTATGCATCATCCACAACCACTTGTAATCAAGACATTAAATATTAACGCCACATGACATATGAGGTACAAGACACCATACAAGTTGCGCATAATCTTCTTTTAACACTTGAGCGCACAAAAAATTCATGAAGAGAGGAAGAGACTCACGATTTTATCCGTTTCAGAAGAATGTTGTTTCAACTTCCTGTCTTTGTCCTTGAGTGAAAGTTCCCAATCCTGCAAGTCATTCAAAAATCCCTGGAAATCCTGACCAAATATTGACAGTACAAAAAAAAAATAAAGGGAAAACATCAGAAGGGGCTTAAAACAACAAAAAATACAAGGGATTAAAAAAAAATACATACTAATAAACAACGAGTAGAAGTATGACGAACACAAAAGAACTTCAACGAGTACTCAAAAATGGGAAAAAGCCCCACAAATTTCAAATTAGTAATCGTAGTGGGAACTCAATCTACTGGTGTGAAGAAATGAAATGATTCCCAGCCCAGGTGCCGTTAGAAAAACGAAAAGCATGCAAACCGAAAACTGCAGTTCCAAAATACACTCAGCTAAGCCGAAATACAACCTTGTTAGGGTTGGCCACATGCATCGGTTTCTTCTGGTAAGCCATTTGGAAAGAACCGGAAAAGCAGATTAAGGGAAGAGAAATGCTTGAAAGTTTCAGTAAATAAAGAAAAGAGAATGTATCGAGGAAGAAGAGAGAGTGAAGATGGAAATCAAATACCAGAGGTTGATCGCGGTTGTGCTTACTTGCCATTCGAGGGTTCTGGAAAGCAGTGGAACTCGAAAGATCTCTGAACCTTTTGCTTTGACAAGCTCCGTACCGTAGAGCATTTTAAGAGAAGATGATAGGTCCATTGGGTCGGATTTGCAGCCCGTTCGGCCCAGAAATATCAACTTTATTTTCATCCTCTGTTAGTTTATGTTTTGCTTTCTTTTTTGAAAGTTGTTACTCTAGGTTGTTTCCTGTTAGTCAAGTTGTTATGTCTAGTTTAAAGAAGGATTCTAGAACTTACAAGGAAGCATGTTCTTCTTCCAAGCCTTGTAACATGGCAAGGGGAAAGAACCATTGTTGTCTAACAACCATTATGCTACATCCTTTAATGTGGGTTATGAAGACTCATTTGATGCAAAAGATTTATTTGATTCTGAAATATTGCCAAGCTTTTTACAGCAACAATTTTCTTTAGATGTAGTAGCACAATAATAGGGTAAATTCATGCTTGACTTATCAAGACTCAAGGATGCAGTCCTGGATGTTCTGGCTAGCCAGAAGCGTTCTGTTGGAACCAATAGCCCAATGCCCAATTTTCTGGAGATCTTTCAAGTGGTAGTTAATAAATATTGTCCTCATGGTTATCAAAGTTCAACACAATCTCAAATGTCTTCTTAAATATCAGCTTTGGAAAAAAAGATTTATGAACTTAAAAGTTAGTTAGAGCTGCACGAACTAAGATTTACATCTAGAGCATCTGAAGCCAAGGACCTAATTTTTAAAATTGAATACCATAATGTAAATATTCTTCAGTAGCTACATGATGTATCTCAACAATATAATGACTATAACTCAAAATGCATGGCCTTACAAACACTTATGGACAGGTTCGGGAAAAATAATACAATTCTCCTGCAAAAATTGGACATGGCTAAGGGAAAAATGCAACCAGACAAGGTTTCCTCTGCTGGTATTAACATGTTTACACATTCATTAACCTCTTTTAAAATTTCTTAAATTTTGTCTACCAATAAGTTAGCGGTAGTCATTCCCACATCTAATCAAGAAGAAAAGTTGGTCAGCTTTCTAAAAGAGAGGAAATTTTTCATTTGTTTAAGATGTTGTTCATTCGTTCGTAAATGATCACCATATCATAAGTCCTCTATTCATCTTATTGTACCTGATAGAGTGACTTGATATATTCAAAATGCTCTACACAAAGGTTTTACCAACCAATACTTAAGCAAACATTCACAGTGTGTTATCTGTCAGGCCTCAGTTTTTTTCCCATTTTAGTGAATCTTGTTCATTTGTCCTATTGAAACATATAAAATCAGCTCACCATCCTTTTCAATCATATTTTTAGTTTATTGCTCAACCATACTGTGGGCAGGAAAATGAAATGAGCTAAAACAAAAATCATCATATGACTGTCTACATGCTAGAAAGACAGTTGGCAGTAGGGTTAAAACGACTACTTCATTTTATCAACCCTCTCACTTGCAAGGCTACAGTCTAGATGGTTCGTGTTATTGCTCCAACTCTTCTATACTTTGCTTTAAGGGAAAGCCATTAGAAACTACTGATTCCACTGTTAAAAATAGTTTTACTAGCCATCAGGTGGTTGATAGCATAGGCTGCAAATGTAAGAAAGCTTAACCTAGTCGACTCATGGCCAATCGGCAAAAACTTATCTTAGTGAATGGTTCTGATATGGGTGCTGATTTCAATAAGATTCGATTGTCCCAGACAAGGTAACGGAAGCAATAGATCTTATCTAGAATAAAGATTTCAACATTTGGTTCTGCATATGATGATCTTTCGTTTTAGCTTTTACTATAATTCTCATTTTTTTTCCTTTTATCTCTTCTTTTATTTTGAGTATCACAAAAAAAATCAACTCATCCCTTTATCTTGTTAACTTTTTCATCTTATAACAATAAATTTGTTTGCATCCAGTCAGTTAAAGATGGTTTATATATAAAAAAAACACTAAATGTTCTAGTTAGGGTGCCCAACTCCCTAATCCTTTAATACTACCCTTTCTAGACCAGACTCTAGTGATGTCACATCAAATATAGAAAAATCAACAAAAATGTTTTTTCACTTGGTGAATGGCATACTATACAAGTGTGGGGCACTATTCTAGCATGTCCAAGACATTAAAGCTAGCAGTCTATGCTCATAAAAACTCACATTCATATTTCAAAAAAGCACCATTACTCTACATTACCCAATTCGTGTCATATTGGCATATGAAGTGGGACAATACTTCTGTATTATCAACACTAAATACATAGCTTGTTTTTTGCATTATATTTCATAAATAAATAAAACACTATCACATCTTGAGCTTGGCTTATTTGGTTAAGTTCAAACTCCTTTTCACTCTATACATACATACATACATACATACATACATACATACATACATACATGTTGTCCAGCTCAAACTCATGGAATAAATGAGACAATATCCTTGGTTTAACTCTGCAACTTTGTACCTTTGTGCATGTTTAGATTTTTAATGTATCAGTAAAAATAATTTAAATAAGATACTTTGCTGAACTTAATAACACTTCATGCATAGGTAAAGAAAACAGTTAGAGTAACATCTTCTTTAGTGGTAGGCTTAATTTTTCTGACTATGCTAATGTTATATCCCTTATCAGAAGTAAAACAATACTCTCTCACTAATTCAGTTTCATTTAGTATACTCTAAAACGACAATAGGATACATACGAACTACATTCTTCTCGCAATACAACATATTCAGCCTCTAATTTTTTTATGGTGGGTAGTCCTGTAACACTGGACTTATAACTATTTACAAACAAACTTAGTTAGGTACTGCAACAACTTATTATTATACATGAACATTTTAACTAATAGGCAAAACTAGATGACATGTTTTTTAGTATATAAGCAATTTGACTAGCAAGCAAAAACAAATGGCATCTTTTCATGAATAGCCTTATAACTCTCAAAGGCTGCACAAATGGAGCCTTGACTTTGAATCCTTGTACTTGTATGGATTAGAACAAGAAAAAACAACACATTTCTCTCGATGAGGAGGACAACATAGAGATTTAAGATTTTAGTCCATACATGCAAGAGTTTTAGGAAATCGTGCTTCCAACAAAAATTATAATACAACCATTAATATGAATCAATATAAGGAAATCCCATTTCGAGACCCTCATAGACCATAATAAGAGCCAGTTTTGTTGTAAGACCAAATTATCTCATTTTCCCAATTGTCTTCCAAGTGAAAGTTTCATCTAGAAATTAATTTAAGCTTAAGTTTAAAAGGTTAAACATTATATATATACTAGCAATGCGAGCTCTATGTAGAATTACCGTAAACAAGAAACTAAAGAATATACACAGCACCTTGAACACTTAGAATCAAATATATTTCGTAAACCCACCTTATTAGGGAAAGATACAATTGTTCCTGATGGACCCGTAACCCATCTAATAAAATCTGATGCAAGTACTATAACACTGGCAGACTTTTCCTGCATATAATTATGGAGATGCACAAATTATCAGAATCTTCCCATTTTTTTCTCCTTGATAAAGAACTTTTTCTTATCAACACAATTATTGTTTATGTCAATACTTCCTGCTTCCTTTTTCATTTTATCTTCCTTATTCCTATTGGAGTTTTGACCTAAAAATCTCTTTATCACTTTAGCCTAAAAATTTCAGGTGGATTACTATGTTGTTCATCAAAAACCACCAACATGAAAACATAAAACTTAAGGAAAAAGTAATGAATTTTATAATGAGGGGGGAAAGAAAAGTAACCTGAAACCCTCTAGCAGCCTTCTCCATTTGCAATTGATGCATCTGGGCAGCCTTAACTTTTTTGGGTTATTGCTCCATGTCAGACAGTTTTTCCTTTTACTTTACTGACGGTGTAACGTAAAGAAAAAAGGCATTGAGCCTATATACTACCATTGAATTTTAGTGCATAATAACAAAAAGGTAGAAATACATAAATTTCATACTTATAGGTGGAGCAGGGGGTAATCCATTTAGGAACTCAACTTGATTTGTGGTGAAATCGAATTAGATGTTAGTGCCAGTTTGTTATACTTACTGACACATGATAACAGTCATTTCTTTCCTCGAGTTACCCAGCTCAACAAATTTATTTCTTACTTTCTTCCTTCTATTTTCTAGCTCAGCATCTAAAGTTAGCTCTTCATCTTCCATCTAATTAATATCTTCAGATGTTCTCTCTGATCTAGACTTCTTACCATCTTTCTTTAGTCCTATTGACCCATAATCATTTGTGTCGATATCATATAGGTAATTAATGTTCCTCTTTAACATATTACAATGTTTTCTTCCTTCATTTTCATATTCCTACCTAAAGCCATTGGCTGCCCTAGATGTTTTAACGTTTTCAAGTTATCGAATCTCATCATCTCCATCATCAAACATTCCCTCTATCAATTTTTCTTTTTGGAATTTGCTTACTCTTACGGATAGGCTTATACTTATCTATTTGCTTTCTTGATATAATCTGATCAAGAAATCTTAAACTATCCACTTTCCTAACACTTAAACCACCTATTCAAGAATCCTTTAAAGGAGCACATTATAGGCCATTATTCATTTATAATGGACAGGAACTAAGGTCATATGAGTTTTCCTACACCAAAAGTTTTAATAAGAGAAATTAACCTCATAAAACCCTATCCAAAATAAAATATCCAAGTAGCTTCAATAGAAATTTAGCATGGAAAGCTATTTGGTGTGCTCCAATAGGTGTAGATGCAATAATAAATTAAGTTCACCTATAATTTACTTTCCACAACAATATATTTCAAACCAAGTTGGAGAGGTTAGTAAGATACCCTTTTTGGAACTTTCAGACAACATAATCCATATTTGATTTTTATGAACAAAATCTACAGTTACTAATTTAGGAATAAACAACAAAATATACCTAAATAATTGACTTTTAAACCTGATGAAAGTAGTTAGGAAAATGGGAAGATCTAATGGAAGATGACTCAACATCATAAACACCATCAAATATAGATTTGGCATCAGTAGTATGTGTAACACCACCAACCTTAAGTTTAACCTTTTTCACTTTTCAATTCATTTTCAACCCATCTAAAACAACTCTACCACCCCCTATGTCATTTGTGCTTTTTCAATTAATAGGGGCAAGCATATTTTCAATGTGCCTTCTTGAACCAATCCCATGATGGTTTTTCTTATTATTGTATTGGAAAGAGCCATTGTTAGAAGCTTTATCAGATTCCCCATAAAATCCATCTCTTATTTTTACTAAATTCTGAAAAAATCTAATCTTAAACTATTGCTTTTATTTGATGAATTAAATTAGTTATATGGAAACCAATTGACTTTTTTTCTTGCTTCAAGAAAATTCGAATGCAAACATATAATTGCTCAGTCTTTAAAATTGAAATGTTAACAATAGAAGGAATACAAAGGAAAAATATGAAAAGTGTGAGTTCTTCCTAACATGCCTACATTTTTTTAAGGTGGTGTTAATAACAAGGATAAAATGTCAAGGAACTCCAAATGGGCATGTGACTCACTCCGAGGACAACGTGGTGCACGACTCCTTTTCTTCCTCATGGCACTACTAACACTGTTGAACCCAAACTTCCAAAGCATTCAATGTTAAAAAACATATAAAATTCAACTTAAGGCCCCTGTCATTACACCCAAAAACAATATGATAAAAGTTACCACAAGGGATCTTATTTTATAAGGTTGTAGAATTCATAATAAGCAAGTCAATTGTTTTTATTTTACCCTAAAAAAAGGCACCAGTTCCATTACTTATCCCATAAGTTAAAATCCAAAGAATTTGATGCTTTAAGGCCACGACTTAGTTAATCATTTTATATGATCGTTGAAAACCATTTGCAAGAGAAACTCAAGAGAGGGAAAACAAGAAAATTCAAAAGTCATTAGATTACATACATGCATGGCAGCCCTTTGGAAAATAACGAACAAAGATTGTTTCAGCATTAAAAATAAACAAAAGCTAGGAAAACAAATACTTCAATATTAATAGATACTATGATTTTTGTAAAATTTAAACCATACCTTGTAATCCTTTTATGAGTTTTAAATCCCAAAGTAACTTTTGCATTAAAAAGGAAATAAACAAGTACCAAAGTTTGAAATTGATAAAAGAAATAGCATTCAAACTTCAAATACCATGTCAACTCAAATGAAAAATGGCAAATTCCTAGCATCACTCCATAAACTAGAATACGATGGACTAATCAAAGACTCTGGGACCAAATAAAAACTAAATAAAAAAACCCTAAGGAAAAGGCCAATTTGAAATACTCCATAAAGCAAATCCTCAAAAAATTACCTTAAGAAAAGTAAGAAACACCAAAGATGAGAGGTTTACCTATTCAGCCAGCACAAGGAAGCTCCGTAGAATAATTTTTATAACCATTCAATCAGATCAAATGGTGAAAAAAAAAAAGGAACTATTGGTGGTAGCCAAACGAACGGTTGGATGAAAGATAATTAGACAGGTGGTAAGTAATGATTCAAGGAAGAACAGGCAGATCCAGGTAAAAAATTCTAAGTAAAGAATAAACACTATTAGACTAACATATCAACACTTGGTTGTACCAACAAACCATCAAAGCAAAAATTGTAGATGATGATCCAAGTAGATGAAAAAAAATAAAATGACATCATCACCCCGATTCATTATTCTGAAATATTTCACCTACTTATCCTTTGCTGCTTTTTATATTCTACTTAATCCATTCACACCCATAATAGATCACCTAAATATATTCTTTATATAGCGTTAAATGAACTAGGTGATACTCTTATTCATGCTAATAATAAATTTTTGTGAATGATAATGAGGAAGAAAAAACTTAAAAAACATGGATAAATGTAGTTGCTTAGTAGAATAATGCTAATAAATCAACCAGCCAAGCTTGGATTGATATCAAAACCTAGCCGATCACACGGAAAATAGAGGAGGAATATGATGTGGAGAAAAAATGGGTAACTGGTGGTTAGTTTATTTTTGGAGAGAAATAAAGTCCATTTTCCCTCCCAGTTAGCTTATTCTTTAAAATATTTAAATTTAGTAAGTATGATAGTTTTTGTTTATTTTTCTAATTTTATTTTTTATGAAAAATGTCAATTAGAATGTTGTTACTTTTCAAACTTTAATAACTTCGTTGAAATTTTTTGCTAAAAATTTTAACATCAATTTGAAAATATTTAAAAAATATGATAGTTAAAATGAAAATATATATAAAAAATACAGCCACAAAAAAAAAATTAGATGCTGTAGTTGAAAATCAACAGAGCAATGTAAAAAACTCACTAATAAAAAATTTGGGTAAAATCTACCGGGATTCACTTAGCTTATTTTCTCATCTTAAATGGGAACCAGACCTTTATGTTTTCATAACTAGGTACTTTACCTCTTATTACGCGTTTTAATTGGATACTTTCCGTTAATTTTAAAGTTAAGTTTGACAAAAAATGCCTATTTGACATTAATTGATTCTAAAATAAATCTCAAAATAATATTCTAAGCTCTCTGACTCTTCCCACCAACAATTATAGACCCTTGAAGTTTTAAATATATTGGCTATACTCCTAATCTCCTTTGTCTGCCCGTTTCACCATTTATTTCCTCAAAAATTTAGAAATTTGGGACTGATTGACAGGCCTTGGAAACCAAGCCTTTTTCTCTTCTTTCTCCACCTCCTCCACATTCTCTTCCTACTTCGCCATCATTTCTTACTCTGGTGGCATCCCTGTCTAAACTGCTAGTGGTGACACCGTAACTGTTTAGTATGGCATATCCCTCTAACTCCTTTCATCGGGTGCCTTCCGTCCCACCAATAGCTTTGGCCCCACCATCTAAGACTCTGTTACTGTTGCCCACCATTGTTACCCCCTACAGTATCAAGATCCATCAATGAGACGACTGCCCTTGGCCCTGCCTAGGAAACCTGTGAAAACGGATCTAAAAGTGGTTGTAATTAGCTAGTTATATATGTGTCCAAATTAAAACTTCATGATACTAGTTGATTAACCTAAGAATGTAAACATGCATATTTTTTTAGCTTTGACTTAAGTAAATGGAAACTGTAAAACATTTACATTGCCTGGGCATTTTTCATGGAAATTCAAGTTCAAATAGTTAGAGCATATAAAAACAACATTTAAATTATCATTACTACACATAATAATCGTGTGAGGGCATTCAACAAAAGTAGACTACTTTTCCTCACCTAAGAGCAATCATAGAGTTCTAAGATCCATTCATAGACATGAAAGGCAACTAGGCATACAATATACACAAGCCTTCTTACTGAGATCCTCCCAACTAACTCCTACCTTGGACATGAGTCCTAGTGGCGAGTCATAAACGCCTATCCACGTGCTTACTAGCCTCTGTGGCCAAAAAAATATTATAGTTAATACTATTACTTCATTGACAAGTAACTAAGAAAGCTAGAATCATAAAGATTCTCATGGCAAAATACCTGTAACAAAAGACTACTATGAAAACCCTCAGCAGTTATCGAGCTAAACACAGTTAGAATCTGCACAACATAAACCATGGAGTGAGAATTCAATAATTCTCAATAAGGGGCCTTCATCTGCAAAGAAAAATACTAAGGATAACACATATTTAATCATATGTAATTTGTTGCAAGCTCATATAATGTGAGGCTAAACCTATGTGCATATGTTTCAGGCCCTTGGGACTTGTCATCTACTTAGTCCTTAAACTACAAGACAAAGACTTGTCTACTAGCAAACATTGCTTATGAGTCTAACTAGTGAAATTTATTACTAGTTGAACATCTTTTATATTGTATAGGGGCACTATGGTTGGACTGATAATTCATAGGTTCTGAAAAACTCACTAAGTGTACTAAGGTTTTCTCATCGAGGCCTTGAACGCAAAGGTACAACTAAGGTCTCGACAGTCTTAAATCTTCAACCTTATATAATGGTGTATTCATTATAGCCCATCAACTAGTTTTCTCATAAAGTACACTTACCATTCATAGACATTGTACCCCTAGATCATGCTAGAGTTTTTGGATGTTTCAGAGTGCCATTGTACCATTACAACCCTTAGGCAGCCCTAGGACCATCCATGCCCTCCCCTGGATTCTCTTTTCAAAAAGCTAAAATTTGTTGCTGAATAGGCATCTAAGGCCTAGGCACCATGAGCACTCTAGGGCCTCGGTGCCAGAAGCACTCAGCTCCACAGTGCTGAAAAGGCACCTTGGGCGATGCAGCCTTACATGGTGCTTAGGCATCAGGGCCTCGTGCCTTGAACCCAGAAAAAGCCTCCTAAACATTTTTAGAGACTTCCTATGACTTCAAGGCATGCTTGAGACGCCTCCAATCACTATATACATGTAAAACAACTTGTATAGGCCATAAATACACCATCACAATATTTCTATGATGCATCAAAATATCACACAAGCCACAAATCCAAGCCTAGTTACAAAATACCAAGTTTTAAAGCTTTTAAATCATCAAGCCACCAAACTTTGTTAAAAGTTACAAAAAGCCTCATTCTTTAAATAGTAACAAAAGTCAAAATTTGGTCAAATCTTGTTTACTTGGGCTAATTTTGGGTTTAAAGCAAGGTCTAGGAATTCAAAAACTCATTTTAAACTCCCGAAACTCGACCCAACACTTTGGGATGAAAAATTACCATTTTACCCCTAAACTTTATTTAGTGTCATAAACTCCTCAGAACTTAGTGAACTTTGCCTAACTTACTTAATCTTACCTAATTAACTTGAAATAAGGTATTAAACTAGGAATTTAATTAATTTACCTCCATCGGGCAGAGTTTTTCTCTATGAGGGTTGTAACATTGGTACACCGTCACTTTTGCCCAAATCTTAGTTTCTAGGTTCTCCTCGATTCTCTTAGTGGTGAACGTTTTGAGTTGATTAGGGGTTAGTGAAAGAAAGGGTGGCAAAGGTGGAGAAAGAAAGGGTCAACGGTGGTTGGCGAGGATTGGGAGGGGATGGGAGGATAAAGAAGGCTCTTCTTGTTCCAGTTCAATCCTCCACCTAGGTTGGTGTTGAGGCAAAGATGCCCTCCGGATGAGTTGGCCAAAGAATGGGTTTTGTAAATCTCAGTAGCCACAGAGAGGAGGATGGCGATGGAGGTGGTGGCATAGATGAAGGAGATGGAGAGACTGCGGATAAGGATGTCAACGGATATCTAACCCATCGGGGATCCTGATGCATCTTACCCGACGGGTCGGATTTTTTTTACAATTAAATGGATATGGGGTAGATATGAGTTTTTTTTTTTCACCCGGCGGATATGGGTAAGGTGCGGGTTTGGGGTCCATCCACCCCATAGTTGCCCTATATATATGCTATTAAATATTTGCTTAGTACAAGTAACCATATCTTTTAATTAGAAAAGACTTGCTATGTTTGTGATATACTAATTCTAGAGTGTGTTTTTTGTAGTGTGTTGGTATGTTTGAAGTATGAATTTATGTGTGGTGCTCTCTTATAGTGTACCTCTTTTTTTTTTCACATATTAATAATGTTTTTTATGTCTTTAATTGATGTAATTTATAGCTTCTTACTTAATTTTTTTTTTTTGTGTATAAGTGTGGAAGTGTGGTGGATGGACGGATTTTTACTTGATCCTACCCGCCCAAAAATGGGTGGGATATGGGTGATAAAATTGTTCACCCGACGGGTGATGGGTAAGATGAGGGTAGGGCGTCCAACGTAACGGGTAAGATGTGGTATTGCCTTCATCCTACCCAATCCGACCCATCGATATCCTTAACTACGAAGTGTTAAAACCCCAAAATTTTATTGAGTATTGTTTGTTTAGGTTAATTCTATAAGGACCAAGTTGAAAAAAGAAAAAGGAAAATTGAGCCACTTATTAAAGGTGAAAGAAAAAGTATGAGAAAAAAGACAAAGAGTCAAGTTTGGCTATGCATGTATATAAATAGATAATAGAATAAAGGAAAAAGAAATGAAAAAAAAAAAAAAAAAGAAGAAGAAGAAAAGATAGGAAGCCCAAAATTAAAACCGAAAGAAAAAAGAAAATAAGGAAATAATGCTGGAAAGGAAGGAAGAAAAAAACAATAAGAAAAGAAACATGGAGCCAGAAAAAAGAAAGGGTAAAGAACGGAGAAAAGAAAAGAAAAGAACAAAATGAGAGAGAGTTATAGGGATAATAGGAGAGAGTTAAGCTCTCACTCTCTATATCATTATGAAAGAAGTTAGGGTTTAGTTTTATGCTTCTATGTCATTATGGTTCTTATCAAGCAAAAGAATAAATAAAGATTGAATATTAGAATCAAATTTAAGATTTTTTCATTTAAATGAGAAAATTTGATGAATTTTAATTTAGTATTTTTTTTTTGTATATTTATGTTAGGGATGTTCATTTGATTCGAGAGTAAAACAAGTTGGATAAGATTTTCAGAGCTTTTGAACATTAAATGAGACAAATAATGATTGAAGTGTTTAGAATAAATTAGGGACGAGTTTGGTGAGGTTTAGGCTTAGTATTGGTGATGTCGGGTCAGTTACAGAAAGTGGCGAATATTGGAGACGAAGATTTCATGGTATAGGCAAAAATTGACTTAATGACGATAAAGGTCCCTAGTGGTTGGAGGCGAGTGTACGAGTTCCTATAGTTAAAAATGTTACAATTTGGTCACTGCAAGTTTAGGGCTGAAAAGAAGAATCGGATTATTGACAATATTGAGCCCTGGGCATTGAACACGGGTTCAGTGAGTCCTTATGCTCCATAAATATTCAGTTAGGTCATTGATAGAGAATAATTTTGGGTTATTTCTTAAATTTATTTGATTTTGACATAGGCTTTCATATAATTATTTTAGATGACTAAACAATTATTTTAGGAGTTAGGAAGTTACATTTTGAGGTAGGTGGCCGTTCACCATTCTAAACTTAAATCATTAGTTTGCTATCCACTTTATTGATTTTATAGTATTGAATTACATTGAATTCTAGTTTTATAAAATTTTGGTTTTAAAATATGAATAATTTGATTTTAAGACTTACTTGATTTCCCCTTTATTGTTTGAAAGTTTATTCAACAATTTTATCATTTAAATATGTTGAAAATAATTACACATGCATTATATATGTTTCTAAGTATGTAATTTATGTTTTAATGATTATGGGATCAAACAAGTTTTACTTATGTTATTATGGCAATATATTTTTTTGATTTTTATGTACCTTTGGATTTTGAAAATTCATGAATATAAATACATGTCACTTTGTTATAGTGGGTGTTGGTTTTATACTCGACTATTGGAAAAGTGTAGTTTATAGTCCTTTTTACAATGTATTATGCAAATATGATATGCAGTGTACTATTTAGGATTAGTTTTTTTGAGCATTTAACCGATGGCAATTTTTAGTCATCTATGACATACTATAGCAGTTAAGTGTAGTTATTCTGATATAACGTACTACAACGGTTAAAATGTAGTCATACTAATCGCCTCACTCATCATGTTAAGAAATATTTTGTTTTGTTATCTGTTTTGAATTGTTTTGTATTGACAAATGATTTTAGGTATAAATTTTACATCTGTTTTGTCATGTTTTATGATAGAGTTAATTGTATAATGACTTTTAAACTTTTATTAGAATGACTTTCCTATATATGAATATTTTGACTTATTTACATTTTTATTGTATTTTCTGATTAATATTAAACTTATGATATTTCCAATAAAATTGTTTTATACTCGATTCCTTTGTTTTACATTTTATGAACTGCTTTTATATTTTACAAAATGGTAGACAACTGGCCGCTTTTCTAGGCGTTCATGCTTACCTTTTTTTTCTCACTCACGCAAATAGCAAGTAACATAAGGTTAGTTAATTGAAAAGTGACTACAGGAGCTCAAGGCTTTAAATATCATTGAAGTGAGATTTAATGTACATTATAAGCTTATATATCTTGTACAATATTTTCAATTATAGTTGTTCTGCCACTTGATGTGAAAGACAAGTAATAAGTTTAGATTACACATTATGGTTATTTGGATTTGTTTGAAATATTTATAGCCTTGCATGTTTGAAGAAATTTTATTTTTTCGAGTGTGCGATGTGTCATTATCTCAAAACTCATAGGGTGGATTTTGGGGCATGACATGAAGGGCAGTTACCAAATTGAGTTCTCCAATTCCAGTGATGTTGAGTTGTGTTGAAAACTTTAGATTTTGATGAAGACAATTGGGTCAGCGGGTACAGAGTGGAAAATTTTGTAAGGAAAGAGATCAAACTTGCCTATGGAAGATAAATAGAGAGAACCCAAACTAGTACTCATTAGAGTCAAGATTCTTAAAAATTTAAACAAACTCAAATTTGATTTGAGTTAAAATTAAACCAAAGTATGTAAAATTGAGCAATCAAATAATAGGGCTATTAATTTCCAGTTTGTGCTTTACAAAACTGAGCCTCCCACCAGTGACTTTTATGAATGGTGGTGGCCGAAGAATAGGAGAAGATGGCAGTGAAGAGAAGGAAGAGAATGAGGAGATGGACGAGGGAGTTTAAAGGAAAAGTCTATGGTTTAAATTAATAGGAAAAGTTAAAGGATTATAAGTGTTATTTTAATATTTTCTTTTTTCCATGTCAGCATTTTTCATTAGATTTAACCCTGAAATTAGCAGAAAGTACCCAATTATGAAGTACAATAAGAGGTCAGATATCTTATTAGAATAACATGAAGGTTAGATACTCATTTAGGATAAAAAAATAAGCTAGGTGACCTAAGTGAATTTTATCCCAAAGAATTATGAACAGCTCATGATGCAGCGGATAACGAAAAGATAATTTATAAATTTTTTTGTCTACCATAAAGCTATGTACTCGAAGCCTCTGCATGGAGATCTTATTATTGCAGAATAAAAGATGGTAGATTTTCCATAAAATCAGAACTTTTGAAACATGATAACTAACAGTAGGCTTTTACAACTAATTTGTTTCATATCTAACGAGCAACCTGTTTATGATGACCGATATATAAGAATATGATGAACGAAGAGGCCTTTGATATATACTGTCAGGATTTTCCAGAAACTTGATTATGAGATTATGGTGGTAAAAAATCAAACCTTGTTGCTACGACCTAAAAACTTATATTTCATCTATCCAATATTTATAAAATCATTTGGTTTAACACGGAGGTTGAGAAGGTGGAGAAAATTTATGTGTTATTTTAACTTTGTGAGATTATTAAATATTTATGGATTTCTCCCTTTAATGCCTAAAAATAAAAATTCATAAAAACTAATAATGTCATAAAACTTTTAGAATAAATGGATTATTACTCCTAAATAATATTAATTCTCAAATGACATTATTCTGGTAAAAAGAAAACTGTAAAAATAAAAATAAATTATTTTATATTAAATTGACTTAAGTTAAAATAAATTGGCTCTAACCATGTAGGGTGCATATGTCCGTAACATTGTCCTGCAGAATGTGTGGATGCTGTAACTAGTTGTTTACTAATTCAATCATTTTTTTGTGGAGTATATTAAATCCCTCTTAAATTGTTCACCACATAGTTAATCTTGAACTTTTAAACATTTCATTATTCAGTAAATTGTTTTATCATATTATCTTTCAATCTATCATTTCAATACTTATTTTTTTCATCTTTTTTTTATGTGCAAAAATTAAAAGTAAATGTAAAATAAATAAATATAATTTTCCTTTTTTTATAATGTCCGTGTCAAACCTAAACATTTTGACAAATTTGGGGCGAATGAAATACTTTTTTTTTTTTTTAGAAAGCATGTGCTTTCTATTACTAAATCCGGAAAAAAAATACAAATTTTATAGAACTATTATATTTTTAGAAATAATAGGATGAGTTAGAATTTCACTTCTAAAAGTTTGCGTAAATTACATTTTCATTGATAATTTGAAAACCCACTCCTAGCCGTGAAGTTTTTACATTTTCTTTAAAAAGGAAAAAAATCCAAAATCCAACATTAAGTGGAGGGCTTTGGACAAATGACCCTCTGCATATTTTTTGGTGGACGCATTCAACTATATATATATATATGAAATCCCATCATGCTCTCAGCTCAGTTAGTAAAGACGAGAAACATCCACAAGTTAGCCCAAATTTAAGCACTTTATTCCAGCAAGGCACCATAACAATAGTAAAATTGCAGTCGGATGTATAGTTAGACAAGCAACCAATCGAATATAAAAATTGAGTAAAATTAGCTCATTAGAATAAATGAAAGAAATGGCATATTCTATCTTTTATTTCTGGTGTGATGCCTTTGGAACCCAGGCCCTCATGCTGATATAGGTATAGCATTGCGTCGGCGTCCTTGTCAACCTACATTTAAGGACATGAAGTCTAACTTCTGCCATGTAAGGTACAAGTATGTATAACTAGATCATGTTTTCTTCCTGCGAGATTTGATTAGAGCACTTCTATGTCTCTATCCCTCGTCCAGCAAGCCGCGTGAAGTTTTATTTGTGCATTAATTGGATTTAAAACTGAGAATGGGTGATCTATATGTCCAACCAATGCCAAAGATTTTAATATTGATGGTGAATGTGCCTTCATTAAAAGAAGAGTGTGTCATATGTCCAGACCCCTTCACCTGAGTGGTAAATTTGGTGATTTTGTCTTTTTTGAAAGGAGGAAGACTAGGGGAAATAATAGGGGCGTGATTCCCTATGACTGGTGTAAAATAAAAAGAGTATAGAGAGAGAAAGAAGGGAAGGTATTGAATTGAAAAGACGGGTGACGGAGAGTAAAAAAATTAGAGGAGAAGTGAAGTGACGGGCGTCAGTCACCGTCTCATCTCATCTCATCATCAGTTTTGACGTGGCAGACATTTCAGACCTTGATGCGACCCCCTGTTACGGACAGTATCGCGTGAGATGCGCGGGTTCTTCCCCTCCACATCACGTCCATCCTTCCACTCACATTCTCTCCACTCTACCTCCATTTTCTTTGGCCAAAATACCCCAAGGGTCCCTTAACTTGAGAAATTCACATGAGCTAGTCCCTCAACCAGAACTCGGTTTAAGTAAGTCCTCTAACTTCGCAAGTTGTCACATATTAGTCCCTCAAGCCACTTGAAGCTACATGTGAGGTCATGCGCCTAACATTGTCATTTGCCTCATTCTATTTCCACCACAGGTCTCTCACCCGCAGGTGTTGTTGCTTAGACCTCCACATTTTTCACCGGACAAAGCATTTCCATGGACCATCACTTCCTTATTCATTTGGCCTCTCTTGCTCTCTTGGCGAGTCGCAATAGTAATCTGTCATCCTTTATAAGAAGCTTTTCATCCCCTTTCTCTGCTACACCACTAGCAAGGGGTGAGGCATCACCCAATTGGAACATGAATGGTACTTTGAAGGGCTTACAAAGGGGAATTATCTGATGAAATGATAAGAAAACCAACAGTACTTCAAGGGGCTTACAAAGGGAATCATCCAAGCCAGCTCCAACAAAATGGGAAGGGGAACCAGCAACAATCAATAGGAACAATAAGATCAACAAATTAGATATTGTAATTGGTAATAACTATTACATTAGAATTGATAATTCCATTTTCCTTTATTTTGTTGACCATTTGGAGTTCCCCTGATTTTACCCCATCACTCAGTCTTTTAAATTGGAAACTGTAGAAGAGAAAAAATTCATCAACCTTTTCCATCCTTTATCTATTTACTGTTTCACCTCTTCTGTACTCCAGAGAAACGTGCCTCATTTGAAAGGTGTTATCCCATGGACCTCTTGTACAATCCAGCTTTGTTTCTACCGTTTCTAGTCAAGTGTTATTTTGATGACTACTTGGGTTTTATCTATTTTACTCTCACTGAAGTTTAGGCCTTCCTGTATCTACTTATGGAGTCTAGATACCCTGAGCATCACAGTTGTAAGCTGAGCTACCAATGTTCTGAAGACTTGACTTTGGAAAATAGGCTGTTTCTAGTCGTTTTCCCGTCGATCGTTGCTGCTTTATCTTCTTCTATTTGAGCTCTGCCTTTTGAAGTAGATATTGTAATTGGTAATTCAACACCTCTCCCACTCATTTCCTATTTGTTTTCCTTAGTCCGAATTAGGATTTCTGTTCATTTCCTCTGTTACCTTGGTTCTAGTATAAGAAAGCTCAACAAATTCAATGACAAGTTCAAAGATCAAAAGAGGAAGGTGACGACATTATGCCATGTGAGCTCACGTGCCACTTTAAATTGCTTGAAGGACTAACATGTGACAAATTGGTAAGTTGAAGGACTTACAGAAAATGAGTTATAGTTGAGAGACTAACTTGCTCGAGTTGGGAAAGTTAAGGGATCGTTGGGATATTTTGATCAATTTTTTCTAATCCCCCCATTTATGGTAAATTCATTTTAACTTAAATCAATTAATTTTAAAATGACTTATTTTTATTTTTATACATTTTTTACCCGAAACTAATTTTAATTAAAATTCAATGTTATGTAGCTACAATAATATATTAAAAGTATAGTTTTTATTATTTTACTAAATTTTTATGAATTTTTCTATTTTAAGGCATTAAAAAAAATTCATAAAAATTTAACAACATCATGAAAATTTACTTTCAGTAGATTATTGTATCTATATAATATTGAATTTCAAATAACTTTAATTTCAAATAAAAGAGATATAAAAGTAAAAAAAAAAAATTAGTTGACTTGAGTTAAAACGAATTGGCTATCGAGGATACAAATTACGGAAGCAATATTTGAGTTGAGCTTTTCCCCTTATTTGGTGGTAAAATTTTGATTTCACAATTCAACAATTGATCCATGCAAAGTTACTTAATTCGAACTTCTTGTTTCATTGTTATGATTGAACACACCATATCAAATACTTAGTCAAAATCTGAAATCTAACTTATATTTGAGATATTATTTTTTTTAGGTAATTAGTTGGATTATTAGGTATCCATAAACTTCATTAATATGATATCTCTTACACCTGTACACATTAAAAAAATAGTCGAAAAAAATTCATAAAAATTAATTACTTTCTAGAAAAACTTTGTTTAGGTAACTATTAGGTAAAATTGAGTTTTAACTTTAAATGACATTAATTCTAAAAAAATCAGACGTAAAAACAATGTGCTGAATAATGAGGAATTTAAATTTCTTTCCGTTGGTTTCCCTTTTTTCTGAAAAAAAGGACACTTAAGTTCGTTTTTATACTGAGGTTAGTTAAAGTAAACATAGGTGGGTAGGAAGGGCAACGGATCTGCTCTCTGAAAAGGGTTTATGCAATGAAGCATGATTTACAAAGTGAGAGACAAAAAGAGATCAGGCGCAGCCACGGCCGCTGCCAAGCCCTCCAAGGGTTAAAACCACGTCTTGAAGATCACTCATGAGCTTGGGAGGCTCTTTCGAAGCGGTGGCAACCCTGTCTCTGGTTGCTTGAAACGGAGAAGGAGGCCCACTCATTTGTGCTTGTTGGAAGCTGTATTTGGGATCTTTCATCGCAATTGTCACTGCCTGCTGGTATGGCCTCAGGTTCTCATGAACATTACCCGCGTCCGCAAATGGCTGACCGATTGACATTACTCTGTTCGTTGAAACAGCATTTTGAGCTCTTGACACAATCCCAGGTCCCTACAGTTTAACACCATTATATTATAGAATGTGATGCTGGACCAAATTTAATTGACAACCAAATAAGTAATAAACGTACCGGTGCGAACAAGACTCCTCTGAATATATTCCCATTTACGGTTGCTGTCATCAGGAAACCCGAGTCAAATGCTCCATCCACCCTGCCCCGGACCTCTGTCCCAATCTAACAATACCAACCAGGATTTCACATATACGAAGGAAAGCACACTTGAAGTTTCAATAAGCAGAAAGACTAACTGGCAATATAGTACCATGTTTTGGTTAGGCCATTTCTCGCCTTCCCTGCCAGCGTGCATCACAACATGATGCCGCTCATTCGGGAACTGCATTTCATGTCGAGACATGTGGGGTGCACATCTGCTTTGCTTCTGGTTGCTTGCAGCATGATTAGCTCCATCACTTGGACACTGACAAAACTGCTTGAACAAATTAAGCCCCCGGGGACCTGTGGACCCGTTAACCTTCCGTGCGGGAAATTGTTCTTGGTCAGACTGTGAAGGAGACGAATGCTGAGAAAGTGAAAGAGAGTGCTCTTCTTGTTCTGATTCAACTTCCCATGCCTTTTGGGTGCAATTTCTCCTCTTATGGTGCAGAGCATCTAAACAGCAAATTAGATGAGAGTTCTCGTAAGTGATCAGAACATAACTGCTCTGGTCAAGGAAACGGATTTATACACAGCACTAACCAGAAGCAACGTGAAAATTTTGCTTTGATTCTTGCTCTGCCTCATGCGACCGCTTCCTTGAGACAGCATTGTCCCCAGCAAAGAGAGGTTTCTGTTTCAGTTACTCCAATCAGGGTCAGGGAACTCAAACCGCTAAAGGCCGTAGCAAACTGTTGCCACTCGATTAAGTTGAGGAAATAAATTACCAAGTTACTCTCTACTCCACTTCGGAATTTTCTGCTTTCTGTGATCCAGTGGTCCCCAAAAATTTTACACATGGGAACATTGTAACAGCCATTAGGATGATCAGCTCCAAGCTGCAGGAAGAGCAGCTCATTAAGAGGGCGTTCATCTTCTCCACACCTGAAATCCAAAAATAAACAATGAACATAGATACAGGGGAAAGGAACGCAAAACTTCAGCAGCACCGCAAGAGCTACGTACCCTCCATAGATGATAATATCTGATTCTATAACAATTGCAGTGTGAGAAAATCGCCCCCGAGGTTGCTGACCACATATATCTTGGTGGCTCCATGAACGAGTACTTACGTCAAGTGCCCAAACATCGTTGTAGTAATGCTTGTCACCAACCCCTCCAATCACATAAATCTGCAAAAGCATGAAAACCCCAACACCTAAGCCCCATTCCAAGCCACATTTAAAATAGACAATCCCAGTGAGAAGCTAACAAAAGAAAACAGCTGAAGGACACACTTGCCTTAGTCCCAAAATTTACAGCAGCATGGCCAGCTCTAACAGCAGGTGAAAGACCTTGAACAGCCAACTGTCCAAAATGGCACACGAACGAAGCAATTACGATAGGAAGACAGGGTTGTGATCAGCAAGATTGAGGTGGGTGAAGACAGTACCTTTGACCATGATAACTTGCCCACGTCAAATAACTCAATGTCTCCATGATATCGATCACCACAGTCACCGCCGTAGACAATAAGCTTGTTACCAACAGCAACAGCACTGTGACTGTCCCTGGGGACAGGAATCTCTCCCTTCACAGGAGGTGAAGTCCATTGCATGGTCCTAAGGTCTAGAATGTGCAAATCATTCAAGTAATTAGCTTCACCCTCTCCGCTTCCCCCAAATATAATTAGCTTATCTTCACCAATAAGAGTCGCGGTGTGGCTTTCGCGAGGACAAGGAGCAGTTCCTCTGCATTCAGGCTGTATCCACTCTTTTGATCCAATGTCCAACACATGAAGATCGTTTACTTTCTTCGAGCCGTTTGTGCCTCCAAACACCAACATCCTGTTCCCAACTAGAACAGCGCTGTGGCTGTCTCTAGGGCCAGGTCCCTTACCAGTGGTTACAAGACTACTCCAAACCATGGTATTCAGATTTAGCATGAGAACATCACTAAAATGCAATCCACCACAACATCCCTATAACAGAAACAGGAAAAGGGGGAAAAGCTAGGATCAGTTATAAGACCAATGCTCCCTTCTGCAACTATATTATAGCATCAAGATCCTAAATCCCATGACCAAAATTGCTTTTCCTGAAAAAACAACTCTCAGTTTCTGTTTCATGAGTCGATGGACATATGAGGTGTAAACATAGAAGCATACACCTCATATGTCCATCTGACCAGAATAAAAAACAAGATTTCAGAGAACTAAGCTCCAGGAAAATTACACTAAGGATACCTGCAAGACAGATAAATGATGCGAGTTGCAGAGAGAGTGACATAGGATAGAAATCAAATAATATTCCAAAGAGAAGAACACAGGGAACCCAAAACTCTCAACCGAAAATCATTAGTCACAGAACAATCGTACCAGAGACCACATGACATAAAAACAAATCCTTCACTGGATCTTTATGACCAGGAAAGAACAGAAAGAAAGATGAAACAGAATATATATGTACGAATAAAATACCCCAAAGACATAAAGGAAGCCATCAGAGTAGCAAGAAGAGTGTCCCCATCTCTCAGGAGGATTGAATCCAAGAACCTTAGGATAGAGCCACATTGGCCTCCTTGCAGCTTCACCTCCAACCGAATCCATAATCTGTGTCAGTTCAAAGAACAATTCAAGGGATGTTTTTATGCGCCTTGGCCTCTAAATTACGGTGCTGCTGCCCAAAAATAAAAGAAAATAAAAAAACAAGACACTGGTTGGAAATGGTGAAGAGGAGGAGGAGGAGGAGGAGTAGGAGGGGGAGGGAGAAGGGGAAGGGGAGGGGTCAAAAGGGAGGACATGAACAAGCCAAGTGAAATATCAACTATCAGTGTCAATGGACACGAAAAGATGGGCGCTTTCAAGTCTGTATGCATCAACCAACAGGAACAGTAGTTTGTGGGGGTGAAAACAACAATTTCCCTCTGTTGTGTTACCTCCTCACTCGCTTCACTACTAAGTTAAGAGATATTCTTTCTTCAAAAATTATACTAGTACTGCTAGGAAATGGCAGAAAAAGAAATATATACTGCTGTACAATAGTAGTGGCGGGTCAAATAAGGTGACAAAATTGACCATTGCGAGTGGAGTGGATTGGAAATTATGGGATTGATTCCGAGCCTGACAGATATATAATCTTCAGGCCAGAAAAAAAAAACGTGAAATTTAAGAACTTCGTACCACAAAATAGTAATTCCATTCCATCTTTAGAAAGTTGTTTTTTTCTTTTTATAAAAATAAATTTTGTATGGTGGAGAAATTATTTGGCGGGTAGGGAGTATAATATAAAAGTAACTCTTTTCTGTTTGTGGATATTTTTGGTTTCTGCTGAAAATCACATGGGGGTCAAGTCTATATCTTCATTGTTGGCATGATATAGGGATTGATGGAAGGGAAGCTGGGTTTCTTTCTTTCTTTCACAATCTCATTCTCTTGCTTTTCTCTCGTTAGTTCTCTTCTCTCTCATTAAGGTACAGACGCAAGTTTCAAGGCGGGATATTGATGCGGATCTAGTTTTTTGTTATGTTCTCAAGGGACTTTGGGGCTTGAGTGGGGGCTTACTGTTTGTGCAGTGGACTCTCAGTTTTGGGGAACGGAGTGGCCTTTCTTTCTCTGCGCTGCGTTGCGTTGCGTTGCGTCCCTCGAGAACGAATTAAAACCTCCCCAAACAATGTGCAAATCATACGAGTATTGAAGGACAGAACAACATTTATATTCACTCGAGACGACACAAGTAAGGCTATTTTTTATCCAGGTAATTTCAAAGCTTCGGGACAGGATAGTCTGCAACAATATAGTTTTTTAGGGAAAAATAACTAAAAAACCACCAATGTTTACAATGAAGCCCAAATAGCCCACTAATGTTTTTTTGGGGCCAAAAAAACCATCAATGTTTCTAAGTCAAGCCGATTGTCCCACTACTGTTAAAATTAATTCAATGTGGCTAGAAGGAAGCCACATCAGATTAGGCGGGAAAGACAAACCCTACGCCACCTCAAAGAACCTAGCTTTCCATTGAAAAGTTGCTTTACTCCTTTAGATTGGGTTGGAAGCTTGACAAAGGCTTTCTCCTCTACACATCTCTCCCTCTTCGGCCATCCCTCACTTACTCTCCCCAAGCCCGATGCAAACCGTAGCCCCATGCCTAGCCCCACCCTTTAGTTGTTCGTGGCAAATTAGATTGAGGTGGGCCGCTGGGTGTGGCGAATCTGGTGATGAGTCATGGCTGGGCGGAGGTTAAACGACAATGTTTATCGCTTGCAGTAAGGGCAGAGGTTCAGCGACAATGTCTTAGGCCTCATCGTCTTCAAGGCGGGTCTTTGAGATCCAAGTGCCAAGCTTTAATCCTGACAACGACTCTTCCAACTAAGTCGGGGTCAAATGCAACCCGATAACCGCCAGGTTTTTGAGCTCTGCCTTTCTGGCTTCTCTCTCGGATCATGTTGGCCGCGGCCTCTTGCGCCTGCAATTCATCCAAAGCCTCGACCTTTCTGGTAACAACTTTACCAAGACCACAAATCTCGAGTTCTCTCACATGGACAGCTTACAGTCCGTTGATTTTGGTGCTAATAGTCTTTCTAGGTCTATTAATTTTTTGTCTAATCATCTTTCTTGGAAATTGTAGGTGATGGTTTCATCGGAGGAGGAGAGCTTTCTGAGGCACTGAATGGCGATGGCTGCGAAGTTACTGGAGAAGTTAATGTGCTCAACCAGAACCACCATCCTTTTGGATATGAAGGCGTAGATTAGAGACTACTACCCCATGGAGAAAATGTGTTCATTTAAACCCTTAAGCAGAGATCAGAAATGAGCAATGTGATTGGAGAGGATTGGATTTTGTTGAAGGGATATGGTTCAATGGTTAGAGTTTCCCTTTCAAAATCCAAATGATTGAGTTTAGTCACTTGCATCAAGGGTTGTCCACGCTAGACTTTTGTTTTTGCGACATAATCATCTATTAACAGAATATTCTCTATTTTCAATGGTATATTCACTGATTTAACGGAGAATGGTCTATTTAAGCAGATTTTAAAACATTAATGGTTTATTTGGCTAAAAAAAACATTGGTGGCTGATTTGGGCCAACCAATAACCATTAGTGTTTTTTTTTGTTATTTTTGCCTATTTTTGTAACACCACCAGGACCGCATTGCTTACTTATTCCTTTTCACCAATGATACTTCATCCTCCCCTGCCACCGCCACCCCAAAGCCCATCACTAGCTTTTGCACCCTATGCCTATGCGAACTCCTCAATTGTATCCAAAATAAATTCCCTACGACAACTGTTGCCATTGCACCTTATCTTCTCCCTAATCCCTTTACAATTTACCTGCTTAATAATAAACTAAAATGGTCACCGACAAATATATATACATGTACATACAGACACATATACACATGGACTTTATGTTATTTAATTAGGTAGAAATTTCACTTAGTACTTGGTGACCCATAATCAAAGTGAACCTCTTTGCTTCAATTCTATAAAGAGTTTTAGAAGCATAGTCCTCCTCCTTCTAGAAAGCAACCTCATATCTAATCCTTAGACCATTGCTTTGAACAAAGTTGAGCAAACCACCCCAAATGTCAAGCTTAGGGTAGAGCCCATTTCTTACGCAGAAAAAGAACTCCCATACAACCCTCGTGGAGCACCTCACCAACAAATCAGTTGAATTGCCATGTTCAATCCCAAATTGATGAATTGCACCTAGTTAAGTTAAGTTCAATGGATTGTTGTAATTATATTGATTAACTAGTTAAGAGGCTGCATGGTTGAAACTAGAAGCAACTAAGTACTGTTACCTGAAGGAGATGTTCATGGAGATGGATGGAGGCGGAAATGTTTGCGCACTACAAGAGAACAGGGTATTTGAGATACAAAAAACCATAGGATTACTATAGGAAATGTTCATTTCCTCAATAAAAATTGTATGACCAAATTGTAGAAAATACCTGTGTCGGAAATAGAAAGTGTAGGAGAAGTGTAGGACAATCCTATGGTTCTCTAACACAAGATAGTCCTACGTATTTGTGATAATGTGTGTCCTACAGCTTTGTGGCACATGGTTTGTCCTCTGGTTTTCTAGTGCTTCTTCATCCTAAAATTATGTGATAGTTTATGTACTATGACTTTTTTACACAACTTGTCCTATAGTTTTGTGACAAATGATATCCTACACTTTTTTGACACCAATTGTCCTATGGTTTTGTAACACCATTTTTTTTTTTTGTGAAAATCATATATAGTAAAATCCAAATATGGTCCCCTAACTTTTATTATTGTCCTAAATGGTCCCTTAACTTTTTTTTAATAACAATTAATAATTTCATATTATAGTTTACAGAACCTCACAATCTTGGGGACTTAAAGGTACATTAACCCAATTCTTTCTTCCACAAATCGGTGACCTTTCGCATCCTGACGGACAAACTTCTTTATCTCTAGTGACTGGGCAATTTGCCTTGCTTTCTCAAGCCCCACCGCTCAACGATTCACCCTGTCTTTTTAATCAAAGGAAAGTTGATAGCCTTCAATTCCTTTTATCTCTTTCAGGTGTCATAGCTAGGTGGAGATGGAGGCTCAGCAGACAGAGACGGCAAATGAAGGGTAGCCAGACAACAATTGAAGCGGCCAAATTGAAGAATTAATGTAGAGAAGAGGAGATTGAGAGTGAGAGAAGCAAAATCGGGGAGGGATAGGCACGGTGGGAGCGGGGGAAGAGAAATCAAAGGAGGACCATTGGAAGCACGAGATGGTGGCTGGCGGCGATTGGAAGCGGAATTAAACCCAGGTGGTGGCGAGGAGAAATCGGCATGAAGGAAAAGAGGGGCTTGGCATGGAGGAGGAGGACAGAGACTGAGAATGGATTGAGCAACTGGAGATGAATAAAAGAAATGACTTGTCCGACGGTTTTGCCATTGGCGTACGAGACGAAGCAAAACTGTATGATCCATCCTATGGATTTGTGACAAATATTGAAAACCGTAGACCAAACATAGGAATTGTTTCTATGATTTTAAGACAGTAACGGATGTAGGACAAATTTTTTCATTTCCCACTCTGCTCCATCTGCTAAAATTTTGAAATTCCCGCCTACCCCAATAATGATTTTGTGATGATTTTTCAAAACCATAAGAAAATCGTCGCACTAGAAAATTTTATGAAAAAAAAAACACAATTATTATTATTATCACACACACACACACACGCTTAAATATATATATTGATTGTTATTGTGAATTTATATTTAAACAATATTTATACGTGTGTGTGTATTATATAATACATTATATGTGTGTGTACATCCGCACTAACAAATATGAACATTGCTTAATATGAAAATTACTACTTATATGCAAGCCCCCAAATGAGGAAAGTAATTACTAGTATAACTCAAATATGGAAGTGCTAAACACAAAACTTTATTACACATAGTAATTGAAGTTTATAATAATAGGTTCAATAATCACTTCATTATCTTTGGAAGCTTCACTAAGTAATTAACCTTCATTCTTAAAATCATCTTCATAATCATTACTAAGTAACTGTGTAAATGATGCTTCATATTCATCTTTTACACTACTGAAGGCCGGTGTTAAGTAAATTAATTAAGGGTAAGGTTTAGAGAAGGTTAGGGTTAATTAATAATAATGTACATGTTAGGGATTAAAGTTTTAATTAGGGTTATATTTTTAGGGTAATTATTGGGTTTTAGTTTAGAGTTTAAAGTTATAGGATTTGGGGCTAGTAGCTCAAGGTTTAGACGTTTAAAGTACTTAAGGTCTTAGGATTTAAAGTTAGGGTTTAGGTTTAGGGTTGGGATTTAAGGTTTAAGATTAATAAGATTTGTGTTTAGATTTAGGGTTAAGGTTATAGGGTTTAGGGTTTGGCTTTAAGGAGGGTTTGGGGTTAGGGTTTGTGTTTAGAGATTTAAGGTTTAGGGTTTAGGCCAGTTTAGGGTTAAGGTTTTAGGAGGGGTTTAGGGTTAGGGTTTATGTTTAGGGATTTAGGGGTTGGGAGGGATTTAGGGTTAGGGTTTGTGTTTAGGGATTTTAGGGTTTAGGGTTACAAATTGTAGGATAACTTTCACAATTTATGTTTTTACGATTTTGAGGCACATTTTTGTCGTCAAAAAGTTGTAGGAAACTCTCTCCTTCCTATAATTTTGAGACATCTGATTTGCTACTATTTTGTTTATAAAAAAATCATAGGAAATAATCATGCAGCAAAATCATAGGACTATTTTTTTGCATGAAAGTTGTTAGGAAAGACTATTGCATGAAAAACATAGATTAGACTTAAAACCGTCAGACACTTTGGCCCCACTGCCGCATCTGACTATTTTACTTTAATTTATTTATGCTACAATTTCTACTGTAGGAAGTGGTTGTAGGAAATAATCATTATCCTTATAGTGTAAATGTAAATTAGGGGAGACATGCACAAGGTGTTTGACTATGCGGGATGTTGTTTGTTATATGGCAAAGAGGAGAAGGGAAAGCTCAGAGGTGGACATGGGTTAAAGGGTAGAGTTGGCAATAACGGAGTGATGGAGGAGGGCAACTATGATAGAGGAGGGGAGGGAGACAGTTGAGGAAGGTTGGGAGGAGGTGGTTAGATTTTTAAATGGAAAAGTTTTAAAGTTTTTAAGGCAAATGAAAAGTTTTACGGGGTTAACCACCCCCCTACTTAACACCTCAAATTAAAGGAAGGTCCAAATAGAACACTTAAAAAATGTTAGGATCTTTCTATGCAAAAATTTGAGATTAAGGCCTAAGATGGTATAATAATAAAATATTAGAAGTCATGGATGCAAGTAACCTGAGTAGGATGAGTACTTTTTGTCTCCATTTTTCTCTTCGATTCTTAGTCTATAGAAATAAAAGGAAATAACTGAGTCACGTGAGTAACATACATATTGATCCACATGCATGACTCATGTAACCTAACGATTCAAAGTTTGGGTCAAGTGCATTTCAGCAGGGGCGCGGGGAGTACCAGTGCAACGCCTAATTCGTGAGTGGTAGACATAATAACACAAGATGATAAATGGGTTTTACTTGTCAATGTATAACAGAATCAGGTCATGTGATGTCAATTTCAAATGCTATAATCAAAGTTTGGCCTGAAGATGAGAGCCCACCGTCTACAAGCCAAGGGATCCGGAAGCCATCAAAACGTATGCCCATAGTAAGGTTTCCAGAAACATCCCTGGAGGTTCCAACCAAAAAAGTGAAGTGTCATTATTAGAGACATCCATGAAACGAATGGCATGGAAAGATGGTCAACAAGAACAATTATAATTCAATTCAATTCAGTACCAAAACCAATACATAAAGCTAAAAATACTAAATAAAACCACTAAAGCTTAGTTCTTGCTTAATTATGTCACTTAACCTTAATTTTTTCCAATCAAGCCGAACGTTATTAATATGTTGGCCTAATTCGACCATTGCCATTAAAAAGTTTGTCCAATTAAACCATAGCCGTTACAATTTACTTCTTCCAACGTCTGCATTTTATATGGTGCAGGATTGAATTGTCGCTTTTTATTAATTTCTACACAGATATAATTTCAATGATTTAAAGGATAATAGGTCTATATGTTATTTTCTAATGGCCTAAAGACAATTTTAGCTCTCAAATTCAGATAATTTGGACACTTAATCCTCTGTACATCAACTCCCTTTAACTCGCCCCATCAACTTGGTAAAAAGGTACACTTAAGCTCTTTCCCCCATCTGCTCTCTATTAAGTAAAATGTGTTAGAATTCCCCTAATTTTATTTTTCGTTCATTTTCATCCCTACTGCCATAAGCTTCGTGATTCTTTTCCTAAATTTTTAAAAAAGCTCAAAAATTCTTTCCTCAATTTAATCTATGTTTTAAAATACTGACATTCAGTAATTTGAAATTCCAATAGAGGAAGAAACCTTGTTGATAAAAATAAAAACATAAAATTAGAGTAAGAAACCTTTGCAAACATCTCTTTCTCAAGGCTCAAGGAGTCATTGAACCAATTTTTATCAGATGAATCGCTATTTGTCAGAACTCACGTCTTCTCTGACCAAGAGCGATCAAACCAAGCTTTCAAAATCAACCACAGAAACAATCTAACTCAGAAATTACAACAAGAAAGATGATCAAATTCCAAATAGTTGATAAAATGATTAAAGGAACTCTAATTTTTCAAGCAGCAACGACTTCTTTTATTTTTAAAGAAAAGAACCTTATTCATAATAAAGAAACGAACATAGATAGTTCCTTACACGGCTTTCAAACCCGCCTTTGAGTCAAACGTAGATTCAAATGAGGAAAGAATTTTTGTACTTTTCAAAAGGTTGGAGAAAGAACCACAAAGTTTATGAGGTTATGGATAAAAATGAACAAAAAATAAAACTAGGAGATTTCCAACACATTTTACCTAACAGAATGGAGAAGTGAAAAGGCTTAGATGTACTATTTTACCAAGCTGAGGAGGTGAGTTGGACTAAGTTGATATTCAGGGGGTTAAGTTTCATCTGAGTTTGAGGACTAAAAATGCCTTTAGGCCTTTTTTTTTTTTTTAATTTTGCTCTAATGTAATACTGGTTTTGCAAAGTCAGTTCCTATGTATCTCCAGTATTAAGCGTATGGAATATTTAACAGGATAGAAAGTCAGTATTGGTCTGAAAAAAGAGTTCTATAAAACTACTTACTTTTACAAAAAAAAAATATTCTAGAAAACACCTTTTGGGCTTGTTAAATTGTAGAGTTTCAATTGGCATACAAGATAAGTTAAAAATCAACAAAAGTAAGAATAATGCATAAAATAACTAATCATTTAATCTCTCCTGCATGCCCAAAATTCAAGTAGAGGCCGAGAAAGAGAAAAACAATATTTGATAGGAGACAAGAATGAATTGGTGAACGGTTTACATATTTGTACAAGGAAAGGGCAGGGCTCAATATTGGCAAAGAGAAAATGTGCAGCTCAAGATCTGTACAGGGTCGGAGGCATCCCTTATGACAAACAGAATACTTAGAAAAGGCATGTAAGGGTTTGTATACCTTTGCATTGCTTAGTAACTTCACTCGGGCAATTGACTAAAGTTCAGTTCCCAGCAATTGTACGCCCTCTTTTGTGCTCCCTTTCAGGCCGGAAACTGTCAAAAACCGGAGAACTAAGTTAATGAATGAAAATCACACTGATTCGCTATAAATAAAGGGTTTGAACATAAATCAGAACCCTTTTGCTTGCTAACCTGACAAAAACTAGCAATATGAAGCCCTTGTTACAAAGAATTGTCTCTTTATTCTACTTTCACTTTCTTTCACACCATTATTTTCAAGGAGAAGGTATTCACATGAACAGGAAAAAAGGTTCCTGGAAGCATTCATGAATCACGATTCAACACATTTTGCTTAAAGCCTCCCAGCTTAACAAGGTTCAGGCACCCTACAAAACCAACAGAGAGCTGGATGCTTACTTTGCTAAAGTTCATGAATGACAAAAGAAAAGGCTGCGTTGCTCGTCAGTTGGATTCAACAACCATCGACAAAACATCCATGCCGCTCCAACAACTGACAATAGTGATAGCATTGCCAGAAACCCGAAGTGTGAAACATCATTTGCAATTATTGCAACTCCCAACATCACAGACTCTGCTATGCTAGCAACAGAAATCTCAGTTACCCCAATAAGGTTTGCCTTAGAGGATGGTATTCCAGTTTGAAGAATCTGAGCCCCCACAATATCATATGACATATGTCCTAACCTTGATAATACCTGCGCAAACAGTTTGTCAGCTTTCATTAAGGTTCTACAGTCCACTAAAACATAATTCTTTGATGACAATAATCATATAAGATTTAGGTCCTCCATAGGCATGCATTTCTTCTTTGTAAGACCAGCATATGAACAGGTAAAAATACTTTTCTCCTAGATATTATCAAACCAAGAGCTATTTGCTATGAAATGGTTGAAACTGAAATGAATCGAGTCATATATCATATTGTTCATCAAATCAAATGGTCACTTACAATCAAACATAAAAATAAAAGAAGGGGACTCCTTTGGGAGAGAGATCCACTCCAGTACACTGCAACAGCTATGGTGAGAAGTGATGCCTGAACTAGTAATCCAGCTGCCCCTGCCTGTTTGAGGGGGTAAGGAGACATCAGAGAAAGCGACAAACAGAACCATGCTAGAGTAGAGCACCATAAAAGAGAACCAACCTTCAAAATCCCAAGTCTCTTAACCAGGTTTGCAGATAAAAATGTAGCAGCAACACCCATAAAAGCACAGAGTCCACTAAAACCTCCAATAATAGATGGATTCAAACCTGATGTACAATCAAAAAGTAGGCATCAGGGCTCAGAATACTTATGGGGGATAAAGTGTTAAAAACTAAAGCTACACCAACAAGAATAATAAAGCGAAAATATAAGAAGAAAGAGCCCTTTCCGTTGATTATTCTCACACTACGTGCCACCAAAGAGGCAAGAAAACAAACTACGTCATACAGATGGCTGGAACAGAGGCACACCTCTTTTCCCCCATCAATATCAACTCAACGAAGAACAATAGATAGATCAACATAACAAAAAAAAAGAACGTATTTAACTCTCATATGCTAGGAGGCGAGGCTGCTGACAGGCATTTTGACTTGATCAGAGAAATTTTACTGCAACATAATAAGAGACAAATGATATACAGCAAGAACCCTACCAATCATGCAGGCAATAATCTAAAATGCCCACAATAAATATGGATTTCTGACCACAACACAACCTAAAACTTACTCCTAAAAAATATCCACAGCCAAGTAAGAGACAAGGCATTGACAATTGAGGAAACATCAGCATGCATATACACTGAGAACAGGAAATAAAGGAGGAGAGCAAGTACCACGCTGAGTCAAAAAAGCTGTCATCAAACTGCCTGGAGTTAGGACAGCATTGAAGTAGAGGAGCACATAAGCCAAGCTTGCAGGAAGAACAGGCTGCTGCATGTACTCCTTCCAGCCAAATTTGATAGCTTCCAGACCTGTATTCACTGAACATCCACAAAACTTAGAAGCCTTATATAAAGCGAGCAACTGCCAGCAATTCAATCAGAATAAGAGAAAATAACAAGCAACGGAGTATTGGGTTTTCTAAAAGCAATTAAACAGGTGAGTTTTACCCCAGTTATCTGCATATGGCAGAGGTGCTTCACGCCTTGTTCTGCAAGTCGCTTGTGAGCATTTGGAACGGTCAAGAACCCCGGCAGAAATTTTATTGGTTAGGCATGTCAGGCCAATCTGAGATATCATAGATATATAGAATAATTTGTTGAATAGGCATGATAGAACAATATGCAACATTACAAAAGAATATAAGATCAAACATTGATTTCTAAACCAATACTAGAACAAAAGAGTTGAGCAGAGAAAAGATTTACCATTACGGGTAATGACCAAATCATTACACCAGCACCAAACTTTAGGCAGGTCACAGGATCATACTTGGAGAGAAGTAAACCAAATACTGACGCTCCAGCTATCTGCAAGCAAATTACTCATTATTTCCTTACCATAGCAGACCACCCGTGTGAGAAAATTTCATGATAACTCAGTTTGTAACTTTTAAAATTCAGCTACAATGACAGCACTTGTTTTGGAAACTCTTCTGTTTCATAGTGGAAAAGAAAAACAAACTTAGCAGCTGAAATCAGGAATCTGATATATGCAATCTAGAAAACAAGAACAGTTTGAAGATGTAAAGGATCGGAGACTCAGAAGAAAAGTGAACACCTCACAAAGTAGATCTATCCGATTGAGTACAGCATTTGCTTGTGCAAGTGCAATTGGTCGATTTATCCCGGCCAACTGCAAATCCAGTAAAGCCGGTTATAAAGCAAGTTCACAAGTACCTCAACTTTCTAATTATAAAGATAGGAAACTAAAAAACAAAAAAATGAAGAAAATAAAAAACTGTTACACAAGAAGGAACTACCAGGACAACCCAATCACGCTCCATGGCGATTCCTAGTGCCACTCCAGACAGCTTCTCAATAGCCCCCGCTAAAATGAGCACAATAAACCATTGTTGCATAAGAACAGATGATGCAGAAGCAGAAGAAACAGTATGGGCATGGATAATCATTGTTGCAGATAATAACTGAGCAGCAGCCTGGAGAAAAGACAAACCATTAGAAAATTTTATTAAACCACTTGTTTCGAAACACTTCTTATATCCTTCTCTCTTATACTCTTCTTCTACAAAAATAAATAAATAAAAGGACAAGCAAGTCTATAAACCTCTGGCATTGATCTCATAGACGGAAGTACCTGAATTGAATTTAAACAAATACATGAAGGTACTCTTGGAAACTGATCCATAAGATTGCCAACCAGAGGGCCACCAACGATGATTGCAAGCTGAAAAGATATCTTATGAGAATGCATTTCAAGCTAACATTGCATGTTAGCAACTTACCCAAAAAATCACTTCTCAACCTTACTGAAAAATCCCATGACAGCCACTGGTAGAAGGCTGGGATGAAGCAACGCAATAGCAGAAGGCCAGGCAAAGCTCCAAAGTTGTTCCACCAAGTTCCCCACAAAGATGCTAGCATAGAAAGCTGAAATAGTAATGCCATTTAAGGTTACACTATTATGTGACAATATTTACAATAAATTGACTTGACAAAAGACGGAACAATAACTTCTCACAGTGGTTCCATTACAGGAACATTTGCACAACAAAAAGAAACTGGCTTAAGGAAAAAGAAGTAATTGCAAGCAACTATTGACACAAATTTACTTGAAACTACTAAGTATGATTGTTCATCATATTTATTCATTGAAGTCAAAATTTTTTATCCTATAGCAAGACAAAAAAGTAGCCACCATGAGATCCACACCTATGGAGCAAATGCATGCAACTTGTACCCAGTGAAAAACTGAATTTGGTTTTACTGACAGAGTAGCACAAATGAGTAGAAGTATAATCAGTGCTCTTACCATACAGTCCTTCTGGATGTGCCGGTGTTGCTGCAAGCGCATTTTGCTCCTCCTCCGATAACACCTAACAGCAAATAATGACTACATCAAAATCAGTATGATATTCAACAGGGTGAGATAGAAGACAGAAAGGCATTCAAATTAATTTTTGGAAATGGGTTTACAGGTAATGATGTCAAAAGACTGTCAACAGAAGTTCCTCGGCTCAGTATACTCAAAGGTTCAGTGTCAAGGACGGCAGATTTAAGCTGAACAATTGAAGCTGAAGAAGAATCAACATCAACGGCTGTTAAATCTTTTGATCCCTCATCCTCAGTATCCACATTGCTAAACCGTACATCAGTATTTGTAATTGAACACCCTGAATTGAAACTATCAGCACTGTAATTCCAAAATGAAACGGAAGGAAAAGATGAAAAAGATGAATTAGCTCCCTTGAAGAAGACAGCGAATTTCCCAAAGGAAATTACCAAAAAAAAAAACAAGGAAGAAAGGAAAAAAGAAATTTATTCCCAAAGGAAATACGTCCATTAAATGAAATTTATTCAGCCCAAGTCAGGAATGTATTCACCCTACAGAAAATGAGAATTCTCATGATGTTGCACCATGAATAAGAACTTGCACAAACACTCATGGATTCTACCTTTAATTTCTTAATTTTTTATCATCAGCTTATGGAGGCATATAAGCATCTAAATACTGTTTTTCTCGAACACGTACAGTACTAAGTTTACAGAAATCTTATTACAAGCCCCAGTTTATAAAAGTTCAGTCTCCGCAAATTTCAGCTGAGTTCAGCAAGTGCACACAAGATACTTCAGTCCCAATATCCCTTCTCATTCTCAAGATTTATCTACAACTAGAAATTTTGGTGCATGCATTGAATTCCCTGAAGCACAACCCAGTTAAGACACGCTCAAGTGCCTAATACCTCGCAGGAACATCTTCCATTGAATCAAATGGAGACGCAAAAACAAAGCAAACTCACCAATCAGTGGTGAAAGGCGAGTAGAGTTTCATCCATCGGCAAGAAGAGACGCAATGGCGAATTCGAGTAGGAGGCGCTGTCGATAGAGAGGCTTCTCGCCTGATAGGGAACGAAGAGAGCAAACTGAGTGAAAGCCGGGAGCCGGTGACCATAAACATAGCCATGCCTGTCTATTCGACCACTTTAAGCGCCCGAACTTGAGGGACCAGAAACTATTGTTTAGTTTTTGCAAATTCATGCAGCCTCCAAGAAAGCAAATGAATCGCCGACCGAAAAACACCAGACCCTTCGCCTCTCTTCTCTAATTTTCCTCTTTTGGGTCAGCTAACCTTCAATTTGCCTATAAAGAAGCAAGTTTTCTACTCTGAGTCAGTTTTTCAAGCAAAGCACTACTCGGGTCTTCCCACAAAAATCTTTTCTTTTTGTGTGAGCAATACGGAAGTTGGGATTTTGAGGCTTATCTCATCTGGCAAAGACTGGTCCGGGTTCGCACGCCTCTTGCGCTCCCTCTCGTTTTTTCCCCTATCCTTGTTGGAGCGCGGCGGACCGGTGGACGGACAGGCCCAGGGGAAGGATTGTTGAGATGTGGGCCATTTGGTGCAGATTGCCCATTCATAGTTTGCCATGTAGATCTGCATGTTACGGTACCGAATGTTTTTCTTTTTAGCATTCACAACATCATAAAAATTTAACTAGCATTGAGGAATGTGTATGCCAACTTTTTCAATACTAAAATAACAATTGAATCAGTTTTTTGTAAAATATATTAGAGAGAGTGAGAAGGTTGGGATTCGAACCTGGACCTCTTTAATATCTCTTCAGGCTCTTAACTATTAGGCAAAAGGGCTAAAGATTGATTGTTGAAAATTGAGTTGTTATCAAATCTTGCGTTTCAGAAAAAATAAAATAAATAATGGATAATTTAGTATTCATATGTTAATAATTAAGAATCTAAAATATAAAAACAAAAAATATTTTAAGTAGACTATGGAAAAGAATTCATAAAAAATAATTACTTTCTAAAACAATTTACACAATTCATTATTAGGTAGATAAAAAGTTACCTTTCAAATATATTTATTATGCACAAAAAGATCAGAAAAAATTAATTAATTTCATTATTTTTAAGTACACCATGTTATCCCTGATCTAAATACCAAAAAGGTAAAAATAAAAATCATTTCTATATTATACTCTCCCATCCCACATTATTTGCTCAATTTCAGTTTTTTGACTCAATTTTAACTTAAATTTATTTATATTATTATTTGATAAAATTTTTTTACAAAATTATATTTAAATTTCTACTTAGAATATCAACATACAAGTAGAGGTGAGCAAAATTTCAGTTATATCCGAAATAACCGAATAACAAAAAAAAAATTGGTTTTCGGTTATCACTTTTAAGTGAAATTTCGATTTTCAGTTATAACCGAAAACTGATATATAAATTCGGTTCGATTTATGGTTTCCTTATATTAAAATTCTGTTAACCGAAATAACCAAATTTTTATTCCACTAGTATTTATATTTGAGATTTTGAAAGAATTATATATATGATAGATGTTTGCTATGTGCATGAATGTGATGTTTGAACTTAGAATGAATTATATATGTTTGTTAGGTGATTGAAATGTGTGTTTAGATTGAGATATATAATGAATATTTGAATTTTAAAATGTGTGTACATAAAATTCGGTTATTTCAGTTCAAAACCAAATAACTGAACTTTTTTCGGTTTTCGGTTATTTTGGTTTTCTCATATATTTCGGTCTATTTGGTTATTAGTACATAAGACCAAAAACCGAACAAATTCGGTTATTTGGTTTCGATTAAAACCGAAATAACCGATTAAGCACCCTTACCTACAAGAGTTGAAGGTTTGTTAAGGGTGAAGGAATGGGGCTGCCTTCGAATTGGGTTGTGGCACGGGAGGGTAGTGCCCTCACCGCTCAGGCTATGTTGTGAAGGCCATAATAACTTAAATGTTGATTCAGTGGCTGGAATTTATGACTTACTCTTGATCTCCTTCATATATGCTAAAAAAAATGTAGAAATACTTCCAAATACGACTTTCACATTTGAAAAATAATACATATGATGAGAAGACCAAGTATCATAAATTGAAATTAGACTCTTGCAAGTTCATGAACATAGATAATAGCATTAATTGTGTTTATGTTTGTGTAAAGTGCTTATTTATTACTGAAACTTTAGAGTTTGAGAAGTCGGAACAACAATTTAAAAAAATTAAAAGGTAAATAATTTTTTATTGTTTTTTATTTTTTTAGACAATGTAAGTTAAAAAAATCATAAAGATTAGTTATTTAAAAAAAAAACGTTACCCAAAATGATAATTCTATATATAGTATTATTTTTTAAATGGTATTTACTTTGAATAAAAAATAAATTTAAAAAAAATACTTCCTATATCCCAAAAAAATGAAAAACTTTGGCGTTGTATAAAAAATGATAAGTTGTTGTTGTTTTTTTTTTTAAAAAATTTAATATCTAATTTAGCTTATTGCCATCATTTAAACTTTCTTTGCACAAAACCAAACAACTGCAAGAAAACAAAAAAAAAGAATATTTTTTTAATCCTCATTTAAATTTTTACTACAAAAAAACAATATATATATAAAATATTTTATAGAGGTAAAAATGTAAATAATTATATAAATTAAACACACTTAATCTCTGTGTATAAAGAAATGCATTATCCAAAATGGAATGAATAAAGCATAATAATGTAATAATTAATAAAATAAAAATAGTACAATAGAAGTGTTTATTATTAATGTGAAACAAATTATTACTACTAACTTCTAAAGTCCGTGAGGCTGCCACTGTTCGTTCTACAGAAAATTACAGT